>CM021104.1:95574034-95927639 GCA_007115665.2 Sequoiadendron giganteum
GTAATTACTTTTGTTTTTGACAGAAAACCTTAGTTGAAATTGGATTTGAAACGAATTCAAACTGAAAATAATTTGATAGAATAAATCCTAAACTTAATAGTATTTTGAAACAGAGGTTTTAAAACAGTAAATTTTGCAATTGAAACTCAAACGTTCTGAAACAGAAACTAAAACGATTTATCTTAAAACTGTTTTTGAAAAGTATTAATTTATTATGTATTTTCTGAAAGTATGAAAATAGAGAATAAATCATTTAAAACTAAAGTATTATTTTTATTGAAGACACAACATATAAATTGAGCAATTAGAACAAAAGAACATGTGCTCTTTTATGATTGTTTTTATATGTATTTAATTTTCATACTGGAGATACACCTTCTTATTTTTGATTAATTAATTATTCAAATTTTAAATGTGAAGTTAATATCTATGATCAAAAATGATGAAAGAACAATATTTTAAATTGTTTTTGATTGAATCATGACTTTCAATAAATTGTTTGTAAAGATTGTATTTGACTTTTTGGACCATGCATACTTGATATATGATTGTGCATGTTATGTTTTTGGGAAAGTTACCTTCCGAGACGGGTGCCGAATATGGGTTAGTAGAGAGTATAGTTTTGCTTTTCCAAAACTGCTTTATTTGTCATGCATGACATTTTACTTGGCCAAGTAACTTAAGGACCATTGAAATAGATGGAATAATTGAACTCTCTACCATATCCTAGTATCGAACTTTCTTGTTTCTTAAATGATTTAGAAAAATGAAAATGCTTGTGGTTTTACTAGTTATACTAGGCACGCACCAGATTCCATCTAGCTCGTAGACTGCTTCTTGCTAAGAGATTCGTGTAGGGTTGAGTATTCTTAGAATGATTTAAGAATTCTAGGGAAGCGTAAGCTTCAAGGTTGGGAGGAAAAAATGCTTGATCCTTGTTCTTGTCTTCATTATTGAAGATTTGTTGTTGGATTGAAGATCAAAGGATGTTATCTTCTTTATGTTTTATTTATTTTTTGAAATATGTATAGAAGAGCTTAAGGTGACTGAATGCCTAAGTCTCGAATTGTAACTAAAATTATAATCTTCTATTGTATTATTATCGAAATTGTGTAATATGACACATGAATGTTTTTAAACTAGAATTGTAAAAGAATCTATCTTATCGACTTTAAGTGATTGTTTTGGAATCGACTAAATTTTAATGATGTCTAAATGAACGAGTTATCGACTTATTTTGAATATCAATGATTTTATTTAAAGTATTTGTCAAAGTTTTGAATTTAAGATTTTTGAACTTTACAGTTTTGGTGTCGACCTAATTTGAATTTTCACATTTGAGGTGCATAGCTAACCTTCTGAATTATTCTCAAGGTTGAAGATGGTATATATGAGTGTTGAGTTTATGGAGGGTGAATTAATGACGAGCATTGAGATGTAAAGTGTGAAAGTGTGAAATGCAATGCGAGCTTTAATGCCTAAGACTATTGAAAGTAGTGAGTAGAAGGTGTCTACATTCTACAAAGACAATGTGAATCTTTTGGTGAAGCATTTGTGGAACTTTTATGTTGCTTTGAGATGGATTTATCATTGTCACAATATTGTTTCATCTTCATTATATTCTAGCAATGAGACATTGGTAGTGAGTCCTCATTTTATTTTGGGTAGCGAGCCCTCTGAAAGTGAGCCTATTGTATTTAGTGTTGTAATTAATTTATATTGTGAGCTAACTCATCATGGTTTTTCCCTTCTTGGTTTTTCCATGTAAATCTGGTGTTCTCATGTGTTTAGATGCATTACTATTTCTCATGTTTACATTCTATTAATGCATGATAAGGGTTTGATGTTTGTTAAGGGCTTAAGGACTAATGTAGATCTAAATGTTAATGATGTTTTTGATGTTTTAATGTACAATTGATTCACCCCCTCTTAATTTTATTATACATTCAACAAGTGGGAGAGAAGGAGAGAAGGAAACATAGAAAGATAAAGATGGAGATAGAGATAAGAACTGATATATAGAGGGAGATGTAGATAGAGTTGGAGAGATGATGAAATAGAGATAGAGATAAGAAGTGATATACAGAGAGATGTAGATAGAGATGGAGAGATGATGAAATAGAGATAGAGGGAGATGTGGAAGAAGAAATATGGAGAGCCTCCAAGGCCATCCCGAGGATAGATGACAGGAGAGCAAGATAGAGTGGGTAGAGAGGAAATAGGGGACAAACAGACAAAGAGAGGTGGAGGGATTACAGAAACATAGAGACAGGAGGATCGAGAAGGAGGATAGAGAGATGAGCAGAGGAAGAGGATGGAGAGATGAGAGACACACATCTTGAGACAGATGATGAGAGATGAGAGATATGTATGATGACTTGGAGGGGGAGTGGAGACTGAGACTGATAAAGAGAAGCTAGAAACTTGACAACAGAGATGGAGAGAAACATGGGCAGCACATAGAGATGGAGAAGAGACAAAAGAGGGAGAGATAGATAGATATACAAAGAGAGAGAGAGAGAGAGGAGAGAGAGAGAGAGGAGAGCGAGGTAGAGATAGATAGGAGATAGGGAGAGAGAGATGGGGAGAGATAGAGAGGGAGAGAGAGAAAGGGAGAGATATAGGTAGATGATGGATAGAGAGAATAGGGTGGGGATATGGAGAGAGGTAGGTAGAGGGAGAGAGAGAAGAGGGGAGAGAGTCTGTGAGATAGGTAGAGGATGGAGGGAAAGAAGAGGGAGATAAAGGGAGAGATATAGGTAGAGAGAGAGAGAGAGAGAGAAAAGAGGGGAGAGGGAGGGAGATAGAGAAGGGGGAGTGAGGGAGAGATAGCTCAATATATAGAGAGGGAGAGGGAGAGGGATAGAGGAGAGATATAGATAGAGAGAAATATAAAGAGATAAAGAGGGATTGGGAAAGAGATGTATAGTTAGAGAGAGAAATGGAGAGATAGGGAGATAGAGACAGAGAAAAATATGGATATAAAGATATAGAGGAGTGAAATGTAGATAGAGAGAGAAATGGAGAGAAAAATATAAAATATGAGAGGCAGAGTGAATGAGAAATAGAGAGATAGCTCAATAGATAGAGAGGGAGAGAGGGAGTGATATTTAAAGAGGGAGAGATAAAAAACATGGGGATATAGAGGTATAGAGATATGTATAAAAAGAGATAAATAGATAGAGAGACAAAAAGACAAAGAGAGAGACTTGGAGTAGTGGACTCTAATAATGGAAGGAAAACAGCATGGACAAATACTTGAAGGAATATTGAAAGAGGAGAGGAAACAAAGACAGAAATAAAAATATAGAGAGTGGAAATAGAGGAGATGGAAGAAGAGGAAAGGAGGAAATATGGATACACACACACATAGAGATGAAGAGAGGGGGTGGAGGAGAGAGGGAAGGAGAGAGGTGGAAGAGTGAGTGGAGGTGAGAGGAAGGAAGAGGGGGAAGGAGAGAGGGGAAAGGACAGGAGAAGAAAGAGAGTAGAGAGATGTGGAGAGAGATGGAGAGAGTGGAGGAAGGAAGGGAGAGGGAGGTGATAAAGAGGACAAGTGGAGGGGTGGAAGGGGGGAAAGAACAGGAAACAATAGAGAGAGTGTGTGTGAGTGAGAGAGATATAGATATAAAGATACTGAGGGAGAAATAGGGAGTGTGTGAGTGAGAGTGATATGGATATATATATATATATAGGGAGGGAGAGAAGTAGAGAGAGGATAGAGGAGTAGTAAAGAGATATATAAAGAGAGAGAAACAAGGAGAGAGGAAGAGATAGAGATACAAGGAGAGGTAATGAGATAGAGAGATATGTAGTAGGAAAGATAAAGGGGGGAGAGAGAGATGCAAGGAGAAGTAAGGAGATAGAGATAGGGGAGAGATATAGAGATTAAAATGGAATGGGGGATGGAGATGATGATGGAATTGTGGATGGAGATATATATATCTTTGTCTCCTTCTATTTCTCTTTGTTTGTCTATATCTCTCTATCTTTTTCTCTCTAGATGTGACTTTATATCTTTCCTCTTCTATTTTTGTCTCTCTTTCTTTATCTCTCTCACTATCTCTATCTCTTCCTCTCCCCCTCTTTATTCCTCTACATCTCTATCTCTATCTCTATATCTTTATCTCTTCCTCTCCCCCTCTTTATTCCTCTACATCTCTATCTCTATCTCTATATCTTTATCTCTTTATATCTCTCTATATCTCCTTTTTTGCTTCTCTATCTCTTTATCTCTATCCTTTTTTATCCCTCTTCTCTCATTTCTTACTTCCCTCTGCCTCTCTCTATCCATCCATTTATCTTTGTTTCTATCTCTCTATAACTCTCTATTTGTCTATATTTCTCTCTTTCTCCTCCTTTATCTCATTTTCTACCCCTCCTCCCCTCCCTCTCTCATTGAAGAGGTATTAAAGGTGAATTATCATATCCTTATTCAAATGACATACTACCCTATGTAAGGGATGTACTATCCTTGGATGGTTGGAAGGAAATGACTAATCAAAAGTTTGTTTCTCTCTCCCTCTTTCTATAACTTTGAATTTAAATTTTAAGTTTGAAATTTATTTTATTATATAAATACAAATAAAAATTAAAAATGTAATTATTCTACAATAATAAAAATTTAATAAGACAAATAATCATAAATTAAATTAATTATAATAAATTTTAATTATTATTTATAATTTCATAAAAAAAGACATAAATAACTTAAATTAATTTCAAATTTCAATTTAAGTTAAAAATTAAAATAGAATAAAAGTAAATGGAAAGTTAAAATATATCAAAATCCATAAATTAATTTTTAAAAAATAATAATAAATAATAAATTTATTAAGTTAATAAATAATTAAATTAAAAAGTAAATCTAATTGTTTAATTTATTAGAATTAAAATATTAGTAAAATATGTACCTAAAAAATATAATTAACATATTACAACAAAAATTCAATATTAACAAATAAATATAATAAAAAAAATAAAAAATATTATAAAAGTGAACATAAATATAGTTAAATTCTTAAATAAATTAAATTTAAAAAATGAAAAACATAGTTCAAATAAAATATTAAAAACAAAAATAAATTATATTGAAATTGTTAAAGCTAAAAATTTAACTTTTATATAAAAAATTATAAGTAAAAGCAAACTTAAAAAGTTAAAAATGAAACTAAACATGTTAAAAATATAAAATATTTTTAATTTTGATTATGTAATTTTTTAATTATCTTTTGAGAATGTGGAAGTTCCATGTTTTTAATGTTAAATATTATTAAAATTAGTTTTTAATCAATAGATATATTTTTTAAATAGAAATATCAATAATAAATATTTAAAATATTAATAATAATAATAATGATTTTTAATTTTACTCAAATTAACATATTTCTTCTTATTATTCAAGATTTTTTTAAAATAGAAAATTCAATAATAAATATTTAAAATATTAATAATAATGAATATTTTTAATTTTACTCAAATTAACATATTTCTACTTATTATTAAAGATTTTTTAATTCAAAATTAAATTTTAAAATCAATCATTTATTCAAACTAAAAAAATAAAATTATTTAATACAATATAAAATAAATTTTAAATAAATAAATACTCAATATAATATTCAATCTTCATTTTAATATAAATTATTATTATTTTTTAATTTTTTAAATTATTCGTTGCTATCACTCCCGCCTTTCCCGGAGCTCGTGATGGAGACATAAATAATAAAGCGAAGAAAATTTAGAATGATCTATCCTCTCCGACGTATATGAAGGGATAAACTGACACAAAAAAATTATAAATAGTCATAAAAACGTGGAATAAGAGTTTTATATAGTTTTAGTGTGGGGAAATTTTCCATAAATAACCATTACAAGTTAAATTGTCATTTTATAAAGTCTATGTTCCAATAATGAATAAGGATAAAACAAAATTCTAACTTATATGAAGGGATAAACTTTAGACTTATATTTTGTGTATTTTAAATGTTGAAATAAGAAATTTGATAGCATAATGAATTAGTAATTCATTTAATTGTAATTAGTCAAAATTTTCAAGAAAATTAATTGCACATAAAATAAATTTTCATATGACTCAAATAAATTTTAATAGGACTGTTATTGTAATAGAGAAGAGTATATACATTAACATATTTTTCTCTTTGTTTCATGTATGATATTAACATTTAATTGATCATTTTTGACGTATTTATGGAACTTAAATCTATATCCAACACTTTGTTATGTCATATTAATTAGTTTAGAGCATCACCAATCTCTTTGTAGTTATTTATTTAACTAAATGATTTATTAATTTTACATTTGATATTTTCATTATCACTAATACAAATAACTTACATCAAATTTTGATTCCACTCGACTCTTGAATTGATGTTGATTTAATATTTCTCACATAATATTGACATGATTATAAGGATTTGATTGAGACTATTCTATTTGTGCATTTCTTGTTAAAATGCCTACCCATTCTTATAAGTTGTGAGGATCTCTAAGCTTTCTTGTTGCAAGGTAGTTTAAAATGAAAAGTTGTAATGAATATTTAAAAAAAAATAGGGTATGGAATACAATAGTCCAACTTCTCTTGAATGAATTTCCTCATATTGCTGATCTATAGGAAATGGATCAAGATATATCTAAAAAAATCAAGGATATACAGGGTGACCATGGGTACAAAACTTGAACCTAAAAGTGTTGTTGAGAAGAGAAAGTGGTTTAAATGATACTATATGGATAAATTGAACCTCATTAAATTAAAATATACAAAAATGTAACTTTAACCAAACAATTGAGTGGGTTTCAATAGTTATGAATATTAATGAATATAATTGCATTCCTACTAAACAATCAAATCTATGAATTTTTTTCTCGCAATGATAATATTTGTTCTTTCAATATAAATATTGAAATTTATTACTAAAAAGAAATTATTTTATTGAATTTCATTTCTAAAGAAAAAATAATAATAATTAAATCAATCAATATTCACTCATCCTACTATTACCTTCACCAACAATAATATTAATTTTATATTAATCTATAAAATTTATATTTGTACAAACATAAAAAAAAAAAAAAAAAAACAATCAAATCTAAAAAATAAATAACACCCATTAAAATTTACATTAATTGTCAAAACAATCAAATGTAACATATAAATAACACCCATTAAAATTTCACATTAATTGTGAAATCGTATGCGTTAAGTCTTTAAAAAAGCTACAATTTACTAAATCTTATATGTACCAAAAACATAAGCCTTGACCGATCTAACTCACATCCGAATTTACAAAACGTTTGCAATCAAATAGAAATATACAATTTATAAAGAAAAATCTAATCTCGTGAGTAACCTGAACCTAATTTGGCTAATTAGAATCGGAATGAGGTTCTGACCGAATTAAAATAGGCATTCAGCGGAGGCGACTAGAGAGTTGCATTCACTTCGGATGGAGTTGAGATTACGATGCTACGAATTCCGTTGAAGGTCGAGAAAGAGGATGATGACTGCGTATCAGGAGGAGCACGGTCACCATACACAGCCACAGGAAACATTAGAGGAACATGAGGCAACTCCACGCCTCTTTTTAGTATACCCACCACTGTTTCCGTACCAGGTCTATAATTGGGATCGGGGTGAGAGCACAACAATCCCACTTTCAGGAGCCGTTCCATTTCCTGAGAATTGAAATTTCCACCCAATTTTGCATCTGCTGCATCAAGAATTCTGCGCTGCCAATGCAAGTGCCAAACCCATTCCACCACTCTGCAATTGTGATCAATCAAGCTCCAGTCTGCCGGTCGTCTTCCACAGGCAATTTCGAGACTCAGGGCTCCAAAGCTGAACACGTCCATCTGTCGGGTGGCTTTTCCCGTTGTTACGAACTCAGGCGCTATATACCCAATTGTACCCACTGCCATGGTCGTATGTCCTCCTTTCTCGCGTTTCACCATTCTGGCAAGACCAAAATCACCCAGTTTGGCTTTGAAATTTGAATCCAGCATCACATTGCTCGCTTTGATGTCTCTGTGCAGAACACTCTCATGCCGATCTTCGTGAAGGTAAACCAGAGCGGAGGCTACGTCACAGGCTATGCTGTATCTTCGATCCCAATCTAGTGAAGCTTCTGGCTTTTCAAAAATATATTTGTCCAGGCTTCCGTTTGGGAGTAACTCGTAAACCAGAAGCAAGTCGCCCTTCCGATGGCACCATCCCAAAAACTTTACCAGATTATGGTGAGTAAGCTTACTGTTTATACTAATTTCTGTTATGTACTCACGTTTCCCCTGCTTGGAGGACGGAGATATTCTCTTTATTGCCACAGCTTCGTTTGTGCCAGGCAAAGAGCCCCTGTACACATATCCGAAGCCGCCAACACCAATCTTTTCGTTGTCGCTGAAGTTGTTCGTAGCGGCGCGCAGCTCAGCATATGGAAACTCCTGAGCAGATTGGGCTGCCTCGCTTAGCAATTTGTTGAACTCCTCATCGCTCTCCTCGCCGTCGCTCCCAACACCCCCGCGATTGGCTTTTCTTGTCCTAATATACCACCGCCTTCCAGCCAAGATAATACAGCATACGGCAATGAAACAGGCCGAGGCGGATAGCCATATTAAGTTTGCAGAAGATTCCCTTCTTGTCATTGGACTTAGGTCAGAAATACTCACGCCTGGGGCTGAAATCTCCCACCAATATTGACATGAAAAATTCCAAAGGTATACTGTGTGAGTCTGAATTGAGTTTCTATTGGACGCAGAAAAGCCAACCTGGGCGTTCTGTGGAAGAAACCGTCGCAGATCTATATCGTAGCACAAGACTGGAGTTTCAGGTTTAGAAGCATTAGCGCCATTGGGATTAAATAAAAGAAACACTGCAAGCTTCTCCTTACTGCCATCGTAATCAACCCATGCCTCCCATTTTTCTCCGTTCTGGAGAGACGTGTTGTTGTAAATACCATTTACTGAAACGGCTTTCTTGGATTTCCTGCTGTTGACGTCAATTCCCACATGATTATCATCTGGATCGTAAGGAAGATTCTTGAATGTGTCGAACTCCACGGCAACAATTTGATTCGATGCGTTTCCATCTGTTGCAGCCTTAAACAGCCCAAGCCATTCCCCCGAAGAGTTATCCGGGAGGCGCCAGGAAGAAAGTGAGACCATCTCCAGTGAGCTTACTATAATTGACGTTAGAGATGGCGAATTGAAAATGGGTAGAAAAGTCCGCCAAAGCTTTAGAGGAATTATCCCACAGAGGAATTAACTTATTATAGGTTGCCCATCCATGGCTCCGTTTCACTCTGCCATTTAAATGATTGGCAGTAAGCTCTATCCCACCCTTACCAAACAAAGTATCTGCTGACGGATCGATATTGATATTGGTCCTGGGAGGGAAGTGGAAGTTAATGGCTGCTGGATCTGCCCTATGAATGAAAGAAGACGATACAATTATACAAACGATGAATAATCGGGGTAACTGAATTCTGTGGAGATTAGCCATCTCAATTAGTATGTTGTGCGAGGGGATAACAACCTTAGTTGACATGATATGTGCAGGGGGATCTTATAACGGGCCACGACCTTGCAGTTTTGTATTAAATTAGTCTAACGTGGCGTGTAATTCTGTAGTCGTGACAATTCTGTCGATTGACTGCATATTAGTCTTTCCTCCGCTTAAATTGAAGTGAGCCACGTAACATTTGCAAGTCCACAACCATCAAATTGTCAAACGACCCCATGGCACTAAAAGATGAATACAATCTTAGCTTCATTTTTCTTTTTACCCGACGAAATAGATATCTCGTATTACGTACATAACGGATTTTCTTTTTGACAAGAAATCAACTATGTGGAATGCGTTGATTTTCAATGCTTTGCAGTAAACAAAATTTTACAATCTTTAAATATTATTGTCATTTTTTTTCATTTTCTTTCTCACGATAAATTACAAGAGTTATTCTAGAAATTTCTTTCAACTTTCTTTTACATATTATTGTTGTTTTTTTCTCAATATAGATTAGAAAGAAACTTTTTTCGACTTTCTTTTACATTCAATTTTTTTTATTTGATAGCCAATTTTCTTTTTGACAAGAAATCAGTGATATGGAATATGTTCATTTTAGATGCTTTATAGTCAACAAAATTTGAGAAAAAAAAACAGTATGCAACCTTCAAATATTATTGTCATCTTCTTTCTCACGATAGATTAAGAGTTTGATTCTAGAAACTTCTATCAACTCTCTTTTACATTCAATTTTTATTTAATTCACAAAGATTTTAATTATATATTATATATAGAAAGAGTTTTTTCTTTTAAGAAAGATTTAAATAGTTTGATAAGTATGGCAATATTTATAGAAGAAAAATCAAAATTTATTTGATGTATTTATTTATTAAATTATGTTATTCTTATTTTTAAAATTTCATATTAATTTTTACATTAAATATTTAGATGTCTATATACTAGATTTTCTTTATACATTATATATTTAGATGAATTCAAAAAAATGGATATTTTTTGAGATGATACTCTTTCTTCTATATGATTTGAAAGATGGAAAATTTTCATTGCATATGGTTTAGGAAAGAGAACAACAATCTTCCTACTTCTCATTCAAGGAAACCCTAGAGATCTCAATCTAATGTAGAAAGGGGAAAAAGATCTTGCAATACGGTGTCCTAGGGTCTGATTAGAAACAAAAAGATGGGTTTACCACTAAGCTAGGGCTTGGAAAGACAAGATGTGCAAATGACATGCAAAACATAACTAAATGACCTAAAGAATGAAACTAAAATACAAAATGAAAAACTGAGAATGAATAGAGGTGCACTTGCAGGAAAGATGTGATCAAAACAAACTCCAAAACCCTGAAATCTTGACTCTCAATGCTCATTTGGACTCATACGCCAGTTGCGATGTATGGGTCCTAGGTGTGTCCTAAAGAGTTGAAAATTTAGAATTCAGAGTTGTAGACTTAGAGGAACAAAACCCAAAAATTGTTCCCTGAAACTCTAACTGGGACTCATACGCCCAAACTATCCCAAAGTGTCTTGTTTTGTTGTGAAGTGTCCTAGGAGAAGAATCTTGAACTAAAACTTTGCAAGCCTTTGAAGATGGATACAATAAGAACTTTCCCACTAACTTCATGCAGATTGGATGGATATTTTTCCCTAGATTTGAGTTTTTGTGAGTCTTGACAACTTTGTCATTTTGGTAGTTTCAAAGGCTTCAAATCCACTTTTCTTCAATCTATAAACCTGTAATCACACATTAAAGAGAGGAAAACTTGTTGATTGTTAAGAAATGAGGGGTTGCCTTGGTCAAACCCCTTTTAGGTAATTAAACAAGATGATGAAAAAATGGAATAGAAGCATGAAATATGAAATATGAAATATGCAATGATGATACCTTGAATGATGTCTTGAGATGTAATTCAACAATCTAACATGAAGTGGCCATGTAGAGTGTAGATATTGATCTTGAATTGGATATGAAACAATGTTTGACTTGGATATTGAATGCTACATTACAACACTAGCTCAACAACATGCTTGATGCTTAATGATCATGACTTGATGATGGACCTTGAATTGCTACAACAATTGATGAATAATTCTACCCTTAGATGCCTTATAAATTCCCTTGTAAACTCTCTTGACACTCTTGTGAAGTCTTGTAATCATAAACTTGCTAGCAGGAATACTCTCTTGAAAGTCTTAGGTGAAAATGAGTGAAATAACCTTGTATTTATACTTGTTTATTCCAAACTTCTCGAAATTACAACACTACAAGCTGACATCAGATCTAGGAGGACAAAATCCTACCAAGAATTTGAATTAAATTTGATTTTGGGCCACATTAGACTCATATTCCAGAAGTGGCGTATGAGTTCCATTAGGCTTAACTATGACACAATTTTTTCAAAAATGCTTAGAATGATGTAAAATCAGGATCAGAGCCCTGAAACCTAGGTGGGACTCATATGCCCAAGGTGGCATATGAGTCCTAGATCACTAAATCTAGGCCACACAACCTAAAAATACATGAATTATGATTGTATGTTGTTTTATGTCAGGATTATCCTCAAAAAGATGCATTTAATAAGGCTTGTGGATGCAAAATAGGGCCAATTAAGGCATAAAGAAACCTAATTTTTTAATAAAACCCTAGATTAGTGTGAAAGTGTGGTACAAAACTTTACAACACCCTAAATAAGACATAATTAAGTCCATTTGGTTTACAAGGGTCCAAAACTTTAATGTGAAGGTGCAATTAAATACACTTTACAACATTAAATTAAGGTAAAATTAGGTCAATTTAGCTTAAAAGGGCATTAAACCCAATGTGAATGTGTAAAAAACATTACAACACTAGATCAAGCTGACATTAGGTCCATTTTAATGTTAATCACTCCCAAATTAAGTGTGAAAATGTAAACGATGACATTTTTTGACACTACATTTAAGCCCCACTTTACTGAGAGGATAAACTTGCTTCAAACTCACACTAAAATAGACATTCAAGATGGGTCCAAGTGTACCGATGCAAGTGGTCTAGGATGACAAAGATCAAGGGGGTGGTCAAGACCATAGGATCCAAGATCTTACATCAAACCAATTCCAACACAAAGGGAAACATGCAAGATGTATGATATGAAACATCAAGATACACAAGCATGCAATATCAAAGACAAATAGGATTCTCATGACACTCATTGCTTTCTTCTTCACAAATAGGAGAGATATCAGGAGAAGGATAAATGTGATTATCATCATTTTCCATGATTTCATTCTTGTTTGCTAAGGTGTTGTTCTCTTGCGCCTTAATATCTACCATGATAGAAGAGCTTTTAGGGGAATAATAAACAAGATGTTCATTACAATCCATGCTTAGGTTTTGTAAAGTAGCTTCATCACTACTAGGGGAGGAATCAAGAGAAGGAGAATCATGCTTTCCAATGATTGGATCTTTTCATTCAAATAGATCTCTCCAAATGGTTGGAGCATTAGGAAAGGGAGAAACAAGATTTTCATGACTTTCAAGTATATCTTCTTTAGCACAAAACCATCATCTTCATTACTATGAAGGATATTAGGAGAAGAGCCAATTTGATTATCATGGTTATCTATAATTATATCCCTATGCTCTATAATGTCTTCCCAAGTGGGAGAAGTAGGAGATTGTCAAAGCTCTCAACTATTAGATCTCTTAACACCAACATTTCCAACTCAAAAAGGTTATTTTCATGGTTGTTCACGATTGTAGAATTCTCACAAGTAGGGGAAGTGTTGGGAGAGGAATGTAAACTAAGTAAAGTGGTGGAAATGATTTCATCTTCTATTGTTATACTATCTTCCCAAGGGGAATGAGGAGAAGGGAAAACAAGACCTTCATTATAATCAATGATTGTATCTTCTTTCACCAAGATACCTTCATCACTAAAAGGAGAGGTATCCGGAGAAAAAAAATTATGATTTTCATGAATTTCCATGCTTGTATCTTCTTCTATCACATCATTCCAACATATAGGATAGATAAGAGTGGGTGTAGGTTTAATGAAAGCGTCAATATTTCCACTCTCTTGCACTAAGAGACTCTCATAACTAGGGAGTGCATTGAATGAATGACTAACATGTTTATTGACTAACTTTTTCTTTACAAAATTGGAAAAGACCGAAACTAACATTTTTGAACAATAATCTGTGCAGACTCAAAATGCAATGTAAAGACTTAAAATTAAATTAATTTTTTAAGTTTTCAAACTATGCAACAATCTAAAAATGAAATGTTGCAAATGAAAATTTGGAATTAAGCAATGCATGAAATGGGCCAATTTAAGCTAGATCTAGTGAAATGCATGTAGCAGAAATTCAACTAACTAAAAAAAATAGCCAATTGCAGCAAACAAAAGTGCACAAACAAGGTTTTTAATGTTGTAAAAGGTAGTTTCAAATGGGCACTGGGACTGATTTGCCCAAGGTGGCGAATGAGTCCCAGTAGTGATTTGTTTCAAAAATTTCAAAAAAAATCAATTGATTTTTTATGTTTTTTATGTTGTATGATTTGTAACCTAATTGTAAGTGTAGTTTTAGATTATTTTAAATTATTTGAGATGCAAAAATGCAACCTATATGCACTTTCACTAATGCAAAATTTTGAAACCCTAGAATGCCAATTAACTAATGCAAAATGCAATGCAATGTTAATGCAAGATAAATCTAGGATGATGATGCACTCCAAATTAGAATAACGGTGTTCTAAATGAAGGTTCACCAAAATGGGATTGATGAAAATGGGGGATGAGAGTGATATCGTATGGCTTAAGACATAGAGCACACCCATTTTCAACTATTCCACTCAAGGATAACCCTAGAGATCTCAGTGCAAAAGAGAAAGAGATCTTGCAATAGGGCTATCCTAGGAGATAATTATTTAAGCTAATGAGGGATTCACCACCAAGTTAAGAATTTGAAAAGACAATGAATTGCATGATAAAATGCAAAACCCTGATATGATGCAAACTTGAATTAAATGACCTAGAAATGCATATAAAACAAAATAACAAACTGTAAGTTGAAATGTGTGCACTTGGAAACTTGAAGATGATTGGAAGGAGTCCTGAAATGCTGGAAATTCTAAATTTTTGACCTAGTGGGACTCATTTGCCATTCTGGATGAATCAGTCTCAGTTCTAAATTTTTGCACAAGAGAAGGTTTCGGGCAAAAGGGTATCTAAATCTACAAAGATTTATGAAAAAAACCTTAAGTGGGACTCATTCACCACTTGTGGTGAATGTTTCCAGTTTGGATTTTCTAGAACTTCAAGGTCTGAATCTATTCTTCTCAGTCTGCTCAATCTACTTCTCTAGGTTTTCGGATTTGAAACTTTGATTTCGAGGTTGTAGGTGACCTTTTAGTGAAGATTCCAACCTTTCAAATGAGGAGACAATTATAACAACTTTCTCAAAGGTTGTAACCTAGACTTCAATGATCTTTAAAGCTCCAATACACCTAGATCTTCTATCACACATGTAAAGAGGATAAAACTTGTTGATTGTTATTAGATAGAGGTTTTCCTTGGTCAAACCCCTTTTAGGTAATTAAACAAAATTATGAAATAATGAACATGAAACATGAAATATAGGACATGAAACATGAACAATGGTACCTTGAAGGATGTCTTGTAAATCTACAACCTAGCATGAAGTGTTCATGAAGGATGTAGATCTAGATCTTGAGATAAGTGTAGAACAATGCTTGACCTTGGATATTGAATGCAACGTTACAACACTAGCTCAACAACATGCGTGATGATTGATAACCTTGACATGATAATGGATCTTGAATTGCTGCAATAATTGATGAAGAATTCTACCCTTGAATACCTTAGAATGCTCTTGAAAACAATTGAATTCTCTTGTGAACTCAAACTTGCTATACTAATGCTCTCACAAAATTCATAGGTGAAAATGAGTGAAAGAACCTTCTATTTATACTTAATCATCCAAGAACTCTTGAAATTACAACACTACAAGCCGACATTAGATCTAGGAGGATAAAATCCCACCAAAAATTTGAATTAATTTTGATTTTGGGATAAATGGGACTCATTCATCCAAGGTGACAAATGAGTCCCATTAGGCATAATGTATGGGACCAAAATTCAAAAATGCTTGGGAGGGTGTGAAATCAGGTTTGGGACCCAAAAATATGGGTGGGACTCATTCACCCAAGGTGGAAAATGAGTCCCATATCACTAAATATAGTTCACACAAGCTAGAAACATTTGAATTATGATTGGATAATGATTTGTGTCAGGATTACCCTAAAAAATATGCATTAATTAAGGCTTGTGGATGCAATTTAAGGTGAATTAAAGCATAATAAATCTCAATTATTATATAAAAACCTTAGAGAAGTGTGAAAGTTTGTTACAACACTTTACAACACCTTAAATAAGGAATGGTTAAGGTTAAAAAGATATTTATTAGCTATCATTAATTAATGAAACCTTAGAAAAGCGTGAAAGTGTGTTACGAAACTTCACAACACTTTAGCGAGGTACCATTTAAATTCATTAGTTCACAAGGGCCCAAGACTTAATGTGAATGTGTCAACCACATTAAAATTCTAAATCAAGGCAATATTAAGCCTAGAACTGATAATGAGGGCCCAAACAAGCAAGGAAAAGTAGTAGAGGTACATTTTTCGTTGCTCAATTTAGCCCCACTCAAGTGAGAGGAGGAACTTGCTTAAAATTCACACTAAAGTAGACATTCAAAAGGGGTCCAAGTGTACCGATGCAAATGGTCTAGGATAACAAAGATCGAGGAGGCGGTCAAGCCCCTAGGATCCAAGATCCTAAGTCAAACTAGCATAAGCACAAAAGGACACACACAAGGTGAATAATATGTAGAATCAAGATACGAAAACATGCAATGTCAATAACTGAAGAAAGGAAAACAAGAACAAGTAAAAATTAAAGAGGTGGATCAAGCCTCGACCGTTTTTCCAAGGCAATGTGGATTAGATCTAAGATATTTGTCCAAAAATGCATGCTCACTCTGAGGCAATATAATTATTGGCTATTTGTTGGGTGAGTAATCCAAGAAGTTGAGACACACAAACACGCCTGGTATGTGGTCACACACACATGTGAGTGGCTAAGGGAAAGTCATTCCCTCATTTGGCTTCCCATCAAACCATAGCAAAGTTATACCTTCTGATAAATTTGATAAGGTGCCAAACAAAAATGAACTTTGAGCTTCATGAGGCAAGCAAAGCTTCATATGCTTGGAACTCATGAACAAACAACATGGCTCTATAGGAAATCAATGTGTGCTATGCAAGGTGGCCATATAATAGGTATTGTAAATGCAAAATAGTGTAAGGAATGTTCAAAGGGATTTTTCTTGGTTCATCCAAGGTCTCTTCTTAGGGAACATCATGCCTAATGTCTAGAAGAGAGCACAAGTGAAAGAAATATCACATTATTGGAGGAAATCAAGCTCAATGACACCACCAAGAAAAGGATGCATTGCAAGAATAAAGAAAATCACACAATGAAACATGAGTGTGAAAGCATGCCCCCACCTTAAAGCGGTTGCTAACCCCATTACTGTGAGAAATTACTTTAAAGTAGAAGAAAACATGAGAGCTTAGTCAAAAAGCCATATGCCAAGTCATATGTTTCCAAATTGAACTACATCATAAATAAGTATGTCATATGCGAGTCAATATTAAGGCATGCCACCTATATCCCAATATTTCTCTTATATTTACATGAAAGGGTATGTGCAGGATCATGATGGGCAAAAAAGTGGCAATATGTAAGTGATATGATGGCCCATGTGGCTTACGAATTTTTTTTACCCAAAATTGATGAAATGAAAAGGGTTTTTAAAGGAGATTCTCAACTTTCCACCAATATAAATTATGCTTTACATTGAATTTAATAAATAATTATTATTCATTTTCTATTTGAATTATGGCTAAAGTCCTGATTGATAGGCTGATTGAAAAACATCTATAGCTTTCAAACGGTATCACATTTTTTTAATTTGAAACATGTGTCACATTCTATGCTTCACATAATATAGGATTAAAAAAATAAACTTGAATTTCATGAAGTTTTGACCAAGTTAAGGTGGTCAAACATATGAGTTTTTATATTTTTTAAAAGTTGTAATAAAAAAATCATAATAAATTATTTACTTAGAAAAAATTTACAAAAAAATATGCATCACATTGGGACATTCTATTAATTAATTATTTACTTATATCTAAAATCTTATAAAAAGATATTATCATTTTATTGTGGTTAGGGTGGTCAGACAAACACCTACTTCTTATTTTCTCCCTGAAATTTAAGTACTACTACACTAAAATTTCAAATTTTCACCAAATAGATTTTTTTAAAAAGAAACCTAGTAGTTTAGAAAATACATTCAATATTCTACAGATTCTATTCTTACATATTTTTGGAATAATATAAATAGCTTATTCAAATTTTTAGGTCAAGTTGCCTAACTCTGATTTTCTGAATTTTCATCGCCACTTAAGGGCCTATTTTTTCCATGATGATCCTGCACATAATCGAAAGGCGGTCAACTAGCCAAAAGTGACATATGAGAACAAGGATGCCTATCCCCTTGCCCTCACTTAGTGTAGGACAAGGATGAACCAAAATGATTGATGAGAAACATGCTAGTGTAAAAATAAATATCAATTAGAGGAATTAGGTGCTTGCTTCAACACAAGGAAGAACACCACACTCCTTAAGATGTTGAATGTTATCACTTAAAGCCTTACATTCATTAGTAGAATTACCATGAATTCTTGTAGTAGAATTTCTTTCATGTTCTTGGAGGATTCTTGACAAGATACCCTCTTGATAAATGGTAGAAAATGTTCCTTTATTTTGTGACAAAGATATCTCTTGCATAGTACAAGATGTCATACTTAAACAAGACTCTTTAGATTGTGAGATTTTGTTTTCTCCTTTACAAGGGGGTGTAAAATCTAATGGATTCAAACCATTAGTGTTTTGTGGGATGACATTGACATTAAGTGAAGATTTGTTTTTTCGTGTCATTTCTTGCAAAGGATAAAAACCATGACCAATAGTGTCTATCAGTTTAGGATGCACTAATGTTAAAGTTGGCTTAGAGGAATATTTTGTAATAGTGTTGATGTTGAGTGAAGGATTTTTTGTGTCTTTCGAGGGACAATAACCAAGACCAGTAATCTTTTCTTGTGTGTGAGGCTCTACAGGGACACATATACCTTGTTCTCTAGCACTACATCTTTTTCTAGTATAACCAAGTTGTTTCATTATTTCATAACCTTTTCCATAAATATTTTTCATCTCTTTTGGATTGGGTGGTTGCTCATAATTGTGTTCATCAAAGTTTGTTGTGTAATTTTTTGTATTTTGTTCTAAAGTGGTTGAGGCGGATGTTTTCAAAGGGTCTTTTGAATTTTGTGTTGACATTACTGCTTTTTATTTTCCCTTGTCTGAATCTTTGTTTATGATCTTGTATTCTCCCATGAATGTTGGTTCAAAATCCAAGGAACCCCAATCATCTTCTAATAGCTTCGTGACTTCTTCAATGTATTTTTCTGTCTTTTTGTTGCATGGGTTCTACTTGTGTTGTTGGTGTTAATGTTTTCAAAGGATTTTACTTGTTTTTCTTGAGTTGTAAAACACTGTAAGGTTCATTACCAAAATCCAATGTGTACACTTTCTTGTTGTGGATGTATTTAATTTTACTATGAAGAGTAGAAGTTACCCCATTCATTGCATCAATCCACGGTCTTCCTAAAAGGATATTATATGAAAGATCGTGAGGCATAACATGGATCGGTGTTTCTAATGTGGCCTTTCTAGTTGTGATAGGAAAAGTGATCACACCAAGTGGTTATTTTCCTACATTTTCAAATCCCTTAATAGATAAAGAATCAGATTGAATTTTTAATTTATCCACGGCAAGCCTATCCAAAAGGGTCACACTACACACATTAAGGGTGGAGCCATTGTCAACAAGGGTTCGAATTATGCCTATTCCCTTGTAGTGAACAATTACCATGAAAGAATCATTTTTTTTGCACTTCCAAAGGGGGATTTCACTTTGCTAGAAAATAATGTTAGCATTTATTCCTTGAATCATGGCTACTATGTCATTCGGTTGTGCATTACAAGGAATAGGATTTTGTTGTAAAGCATTTTGAATCATGTTATGATAATGGGGGGAAGCTTGAATAAGGTCCCACAATGACATCTTAGCAGGAGTGTTCTTAAGTTATTCAACACTTGATCATACTCCTTTCCACTTTGTGTAGAAAAATGAGGGGGACCAGGTAAGATAGGATTAGGAATAGGTAAGGTTTTTTGTCTTGGTTACGAATTTTTTCTAGTGCTATATGTATGAGCAATAGTATTATGACTTGGTTGTTGCAAAACATTACTCTTATGTGGGTAAAGGATAAGCTCAAGTTTATTTTGGGTTTTTTGTTTGTGTGATGGTGGGTAAAGAATTAGAGGATTCTTAGGATGTCCCATGGGGTAGGTAGGAGGTCCATTAATTGAGGGGGATCTAATGG
Organism: Sequoiadendron giganteum; assembly: GCA_007115665.2. NCBI lineage: Eukaryota > Viridiplantae > Streptophyta > Pinopsida > Cupressales > Cupressaceae > Sequoiadendron > Sequoiadendron giganteum. Next base: position 95,594,151 of record CM021104.1, read on the forward strand.
ACACTTGTGCATTCATATACTTATTGGTCTTGGTTTGATGTATTTCTAATAAAGGGCAATCTAGAATCACCTTTTTATCATTATCTAAGGGAGCCAACATGTTGCCATTTTCTTGCACCATGATATCCTCCTTAGGAGGAGAGTTTTAGGAGAAGTACAAGATATATGTCCATGACATTCCAAGGTTGGTTAATCTAAAATGAATTCATCACAAGTAAAGGATTTATCAATGGTTGTATTGTCTTGTTTATCAATGATGACATTCTCTTGTTCCATAATTTCTTCCCTAGGGGGAGAGAAACAAATAGCATTCTCATGAATCTCATTGATTTCTTCTTCACAACTAGGAGAGATATCATGAGAAGGATAAATGTGATTATCATCATTTTCCATGATTTCATTCTTGTTTGCTAAGGTCTTATTCTCTTGTGCCTTAATATCTACCTTGGTAGGAGATCTTTTAGGGGAACAATAAACAAGATGTTCATCACATTCCATGGTTAGGATTTGTAAAGTAGTTTCATCACAACTAGGGGAGGCATCAAGAGAATGAGAATCATGCTTTCCAATGATTATACCTTTTTGTTCAAATAGATCTCACCAAATGGTAGGGGCATTAGGAAAGGGAGAAACACAATTCTCATGACTCTCAAGTATATCTTCTAACACAAAACTATCATCTTCATTACTATGAATGATATTAGGAGAATATCCAATTTGATTATCATGGTTAGCTACAATTATATCCCCGTGCTCTATAATGTCTTCCCCAGTGGGAGAAGTAAGATTGTTCAAGCTCTCAATTATTAGATCTCTTAACACCAACATGTTCTCCTCACAAATGACATTTCCATGGTTGTTCATGATTGTAGCATTCTCACAAGTATGGAAAGTGTTGGGAGAGGAATGTAAACTAAGTAAAGTGGTGGCAATGATTTCATCTTTTATTGTCATACTATCTTCCTAAGGGGAATGTGGAGAAGGGAAAACAAGACCATGATTATCAAGGATTGTATCTTCCTTCACCAAGATACCTTCGTCACTAAAAGGATAGGTCTTGAGAGAAGAACAAGTATGATTCTCATGAATTTCCATGCTTGTATCTTCTTCTACCACATCATTCCCAAAAATAGGATAGATAAGAGGGGGTCTAGGTTTAATGAAAGTGTCAACATTTCCACTCTCTTGCACTAAGAGACTCTCATAACTAGGGAGTTCATTGAATGAATGACTAACATGTTTATTGACTAACTTTTTCTTTACAAACTTTGGAAAGACTGAAACTAACATTTTTGAACAATAATCTATGAAAACTCAAAATGCAATGTAAAGACTTAAAATTAAATGCAAATTTTAGTTTTGAAAGTATGCAATGATCTGAAAATGAAATGTTGCAAATGCAAATTTAGAATTAAGAAATGCATGAAATTGACCAATTTAAGCTAGATCTAGTGAAATGCATGTAGTAGAAACTCAACTAACGAAAAAAGATAAGCAATGGAAAAGGAAGTTTCAAATGGACACTGGGACTGATTTTCCCAAGGTGGCGAATGTGTCCTAGTAGGGATTTGTTTCAAAAATTCAAAAAAAATCAATTGATTTTTTTGTTTTTTATGTTGTATGATCTGTAACCTAAGTGAAAATGTAGTTTTAAGATGATTTTCAATGATTTGAGATGCAAAAATGCAACCTATATGCACTTTCACTAATGGGTATGTGTAGGATCATGATGGGCCAAAAAGTGGCGATATCTAAGTGATATGATGACCCATGTGGTTGATGACATTTTTTTTACCCAAAATTGATGAAACAAAAATATTTTTTAAAGGAAATTCTTAGATTTCCACCAATATAAATTATTCTTTACTTTGAATTTAATAAATAATTATTATTCATTTTCTCTTTGAATTATGACTAGAGTCCTGATTGATAGGTTGATTGAAAAACATCTATAACTTTCAAATGGTATCACATTTTTTTAATCTGAAACATGTGTCACATTCTATGCTTCGCATACTATAGGATTAAAAAGAAAAATTGAATTTCATGAAGTTTTGACCAAGTTAAGGTGGTTAGACATATGATTTTTTATATTTTTTTAAAATTTGTAATAAAAAAATCATAATTAATTATTACCTTGGAAAAAAATTACAAAAAAATATGCATCACATAGTGACATGAGTCCCCTACTTATATCTAAAATATTATCATTTTATTGTGGTTAGGGTGGTCAAATAGACACCTACTTCTTATTTTTTCCTTGAAATTTAAGTACTACTACATTGAAATTTCAAATTTTCACCAAATAGATTAAAAAAAAAAAAAAACCTAGTAGTTTAGAAACTATATTCAATTTTCTACAGATTCTACTCTTACATATTTTTGAAATAATATAGATAACTTATTCAAATTTTTACGTCAAGTTTCCCAACTCTGATTTTCTGATTTTTTTTTTCCATTTAAGGGCCTACTTTTTCCATGATGATCCTGCACATACCCTAATGAAAACTTTTGAAACCCTAGAATTATAATTAACTAATGAAAAATGCAATGCAATGTTAATGCAAGATAAATCTTGGATGATGATGCACTCCAAATCAGAATAAAGGTGTTCTAAATGCAGGTTCGCCAAAATTGATCTGATGAAAATGGGGGATGAGAGTTCTATCACAAGGCTTAGGACATAGAGCACACCCACTTTCAACTATTCTAGTCAATGATAACCCTAGAGATCTCAATGCAAAAGAGAAATAGACCTTGCAATAGGGCTATGATAGGGGCTGACTATAAGCTATTAAGGGGCTCACCACCAAATTAAGACTTGGAAAAGACAATGAGTTGCAAGATGAAATGCAAAACCCTAATATGATGCAAACTTGAATTAAATGACGTAGAAATGCATATAAATATAATTAAAAACTATAAGATGAAATGTGTGCACTTGGAAACTTGAAGATGACTGGAAGGAGTCTTGAAATGTTGGGAATTCTAACTTTTTGAATAAGTTTTACTCATTTTCCATTCTGGGTGAATTAGTCATAGTTTTGGATTTTTGCACAAGAGCAGGTTTCAGGCAAAAGGGTATCTGAATCTGCAAAGATTTGTGAAAAACACCTAAAGTGGGACTCATTCACCACTTGTTGTGAATGATTCCACGTTGGATTTTGTGGAACTTCAAGATTTGAATCTATTCTTCTCAGTCTGCTCAATCTACTTCTCTAGTTTTTTAGATCTAGAAATTTGATTTCGAGGCTATAGGTGACCTTTTATTGAAGATTCAAACCTTGCAAATGAGGAGACAATTCCAACAACTTTCTCCAAGCTTGTAACCTATTCTTCAATGATCTTTCAAGCTCCAAGACACCTAGATCTGTATTACACATGTAAAGAGGAGAAAACTTGTTGATTGTTAGTGGATATGGGTTTGCCTTGGTCAAACCCCTTTTAGGTAATTAAACTAAATGATGAAATAATGAACATGAAACATGAAATATAGGAAATAAAACATGAAAAATGGTACCTTGATGGATATCTTGTAAATCTGCAATCTAGCATGAAGTGGTCATGACGGATGTAGATCTAGATCTTGAGATAAGTGTAGAACAATGCTTGACCTTGTATCTTAAATGCAACATCACAACACTAGCTCAACAACATGCTTGATGCTTGATATCCTTGACATGATAATGGATCTTGAATTGGTGCAACAATTGATGAATTCTTCCCTTGAATACCTTAGGATGCTCTTGAAAACACTTGAATGCTCTTCTCAACTCAAACTTGCTATACTAATGCTCTCACAAAATTCTTAGGTGAAAATGAGTGAAAGAACCTTATATTTATACTTAATTATCGAAGAATTCCTAAAATAACAATACTACAAGCCGAAATTAGATCTAGGAGGATAAAATCTCACCAAATTTTTTAATTAATTTTGATTTTGAGCTAAATGGGACTCATTCTCCCAAGGTGGTGAATGAGTCCTATTAGGCATATAATGTATGGGACCAAAATTCAAAAATGCTTGGGAGGGTGTGAAATCAGGTTTGGGACACAAAAATCTAGGTGGGACTCATTCACCCAAGGTGGTGAATGAGTCCTAGATCACTAAATCTAGGTTACACAAGCCAGAAACACTTGAATTATGATTGGATAATAATTTGTGTTGGGATTACCCTTGAAAATATGCATTAATTAAGGCTCGTGGATGTAATTTAAGGCTAATTAAAACATAATAAATCCCAATTATTAAATAAAAATCTTAGAGAAGTGTGAAAGTGTGTTACAATAATTTACAACACCTTAATTAAGGTATGCTTAAGGTTAAAAAGATATTTATTAGGTGTCATTGATTATCGAAACCTTAGAAAATCATGACAGTGTGTTAGAAAAATTCACAACACTTTAGCAGGGTAACATTGAAATTCATTAGTTCACAAGGGCCCAAGACCTAATGTGAATGTGCCAACCACATTACAACACTAAATCAAGGCAACATTAAGCCTAGTTCATAAGGAGGGCCCAAAAAAGAAAGGAAAAGTAGAAGGGATACTTTTTCCGTTTGTCCAGTTAGGTTTCATACTTACACAAGACTCTTTAGATTGCAATATTTTGTACTCTCCTTTACAGGAGTGTGTGAAATGTATCGAATTCGAATCACAAGTGTTTTGTGTGATGAAATTAATGTTCAGCGAGGACTTCTCTATTTTTTTCAAAGGATAAAAATCAAGACCACTAGTGTCTATCAATTTAGGATGCAGTACTATCAAATTCGGCTTAGAAGAATCTTTTGTAAGAGTTGATATTGAGTGAAGGCTTGTTTGTTTCTTTCGAGGGACAATAACCAAGACCGCTAATATTTCTTATGTGTGAGGCTCTATAGGGACACATATACCTTGTTCTCTAGCACCACATCCTTTTCCACTATATCCAAGTTGCTTCATAAGTTCATACCCTTTTCCATAAGTTCAATGATCCTCTTTCCAATACTAATGTGCCTTTTTATTCTTCAAAGAAGATAAACCATGCTTGTGGTCCTTTGGACATTTTTGAAACTTTAGATGAGGTTGCAGTTGCTTCAGAGGTTCTTGATTCTTTGTCAGAGATAGTTGTTCCACCTTCATTAAGTACTTAGATCATTTCTAAGCAATAGGATTATCATTGTCTTCTTGATTGGGATTCGTATTTACTAGACATTGGTTCATTGTTCATGGAATCTCACCTTTCAAACTTGGAAGACACCTTTGAAGGATTAACCTTCCTATTTGATGATATTTGTGGTACAACTATTGTCACACCATCACTGTCTTTGAAGAATGTTTAAAATTAGTTTCTAGTAGTACCTTGCTTGTGAATTTCTATTGTGATTGGGCATGTTCTTGATTGGTTCATGGAATCATCTTCTAAGGTCTTGGCAAGACATGATAAGATTTCAAAGATATTATCATCCTACATTTGGATTTCACTTGCTAATTCCTATCCAGAATGAGAAGAATATTTGCATTTGTACTTGGTTTTGTTTCTTTCGAAAGGGAGACAAGTTGTTTGTCAACATTGGATCGTTTTTTGTCTTCAAACACTTACCATTTTTGTAGGAAATTACACATTGTGGGGGGGCTATATAGTCTATCTCTTTCCCTCTTATAGTGGGGCTATTGATTGTATATACATGATGTATGTAGTCCTTGGGGGGTGTTATTTAGTCGTCCATCCATGCATCTTGTTTCTCTTTTCTCTCTTTTGGAGAGGGGTTTTTTCCCAAATGGTTTTTCTCCTTTTCTCCATTTATGAGAGATTTATTTTTTGCATTTTTCATTGTAAATGGGTACCTAATATGGTTGTGTTATCAAGATACATCTTGCATTTTCATTTTTCATAATAATCTCCATATGTTGCACTTAAGGAGGGGTGTTAGGGTAAATAGGATATTTACCATGCTTAAGTTTTACTTAGGAAAATATTATTACATAGTGATTATTTAGGTGCATATAGTTTTGTCAGTTACTTCTTTTACCGACTTGCATCTTTCCTTTATTTTACATTATGTAAAATATCTCATCTCATCTGAATATATTTTCATCTCTAGTGAAATAGCATAGTGCTTCTCTCGTCCATGAAGATTTATTTGTAGGTTGTGCTCTTGGGAGGTGGTTGACACCAACAACATAGAATTTTTCATTCTTCATTCCCTCTTTCACGTTTCATTTCATTTCAAGGTTTGATCACCAAAATGGGGTTTGACCAAGGCAAACCCCCATTCACCAAAAACAAACAATTTTTCTCTTTCATGCTGTGTTTGTAGATCTAGGTGGAAGAAAGCTTGAAGATTTCTTGAAGAGAAAAATTGAAGAAGTTGTCAAACTTGCAAAAGTATTCATAAAAGTTATCATCTCATGGAAACGCATCTACAAAATATATTTTCAATTTTTTGACACTAAAACCTAGAGAATCTGGAAGTGCAGAGATAGGACCAAAGGCTCCCGAAAGTTATAGAAAAACTTTAACAGAGGACCCATTTTCCCATGGGAAAATGAGTCCTAGATCAACTTCATAAATTGAATTTTAGTGAAAGGTACACTTAGATCTTCCCTTCTCTGATTTGCAATTCGATTGTAGGTTCTGTCAGTATTGAGTTTAATCTTGTTGTTTCAAGTCTTAAGTTGCATTTGGTGTTAGTTTACTATTTTTAGTTTTTCTCCCCAATGTGTTTTTTGACCTTGACCCCCATCCCTGAATCATAAGGAAATCTGAAGATTCACACCTTGGGTTGACTCATCTAAGGGTATTAAGGAAATTCTTTTTGTGGATCTCATTTCCTAATGAAAGAAAGGAGAATAGGTCTATCTATTATCAAATTGGTGAAACCTCTACTTTCCCCAAAACACCTATTTTCTGCCACATTTCAAAAATATGAAATTTCATAAAAGTGATACACAAAGACACATTATCATCATCACAAATGGTTACCTAAATGGTTTTTCCATCCTTCAAAGGGAATTTTTTATAGTATATGAAAAATATCCACATTGTTGTGATATAGTCTTCTTTCTTATTATTATATTTTACTATAAAATTGCATAGATATAGCCATCTAATTTAGCCCCATGATTCATCTTAGCTATCAAATTTCAGATTCCTAGCTACATCTTTACCTTTTTATAAGTAGTCATTTGCTTACTATGTAGATATTGAATTTGATGATAACTATCTTCATTTAACCATTACTTTGGTTATGATTTCTACAATATTTTTACGTGTCCTTAATACTATAATATTTATTTAACTCTTCCAATCTCAATGAGAAAAGAAATATTACAATATAGAAATATGCATCAATAAAAAGATACTTTTCCAATATATAAGGTTGCCAAAATTTACTATATTCTACTTTGAATACTTTTCTAACTTTAGTTAAATCTTCGTCACTTAATTACTATTTTATAGCTTACAAAAAGTGAAAAGTATATGTTAACTCAGTGTACACTTATTTTATGAAATATATCTGATATGATCTTTCTACATATGGATTCTTTATGTTTTTATCTCTAAATAGTTTTCTTGATGAATTTGAACTCTTTTTCTAAAATAAAATTTGTCAAGGGAATTTGAATTCCCATAAATGGAGTTTGGCTTATTGGGATCAAGTTTTTAGACCTAAAAAATATGGTGGCCTTAGTCTTCAATAAATAAATCTTTGTTGTGAAGTTTTTTGCACACATGCCCCACTGAAAGTAGGGACCCTCTTTGCTTGGTCTTTTGGCTCTTTTCTGTGGCCTTACCTTTGGATTTGTCTTTGAAAATCTTGAAATTTTGGTCTTTAATGCTTTGGTCCTTTGGTCATGGGATTTGGTTACCCTGGAATGTTCCTCAATGCTTATCTTTCTTATGCAAATATCCCTTTTGAGGTAATATTTTAAAATTGTGAGTCTTGGGGTAAACTTCAGATTTTTCCCTGGTTTCAAGAATTTCGTCTCTGGACAGAATTCCCCGGTTTCCTGGAAAACCTGAAGGAGGTTGGTTTCACTCTGTTTCCAGAGATTTTGGTCCTTCATGAAATTTTGTGTTGATCGGATTTTTTTGAAATTCCTTTGCTGCCTCAGATTCATTCTGGATTGTCATGTCGCTGCATTTGTGTTTCATGTACGAGCTCTGTAGTTGGGTTTGATGAAGTCCTGGATGGTTTCTATGCTATGAGTCAACTTATTTTTTCCTTGTTTGAATTTGAATAGAGCTAGTGAATGGAATGAGTTTGTAGTTGCGTGTTCATCATGAAGCCCTAGGGTTTGGTCTTGATTTGATTACCCTAACTGTTAGATCACCCTTGGAAGAACTAGAAGGTTAGATTTTTCGATGATCGATTTGGGGTTAGTTGAATCTGAGCTTGAGTCCCAAATTTGTGATCGTTCAATCAATTTGGGTGAAATCCTAATGAAATCAAAGATTTCGAGCTTTTGATCATTTCGGGGATTTCCTTCGCCTTCAGATTTCCTCGAATTTCCATCATTGGGTCATTTTCTTGAAAAGTGCATAAAACATGAGAACTATTTTGACTTCATGAAAATCTATTGCTCTCGGATTTTTTTGGATTTCGTCGGATTTCCTTTGATCCATCATTTCCCCGAAATATGTGCAAAACATGAAAATTGGACTAGCTTCGTGAAAATCTGTCGTCCTGGGATTTCTCCAAAATTATTTTGTTCCTAATTTTCTCACAGTATGTTAAGTTTCACTTGTTTCAGATATTTCCATCCCCGACGGAATTCCCTAAGGAACAGCTAGGAATGAAGAAATGAAGGAATGCATACTTATTGTGGCCTTTTGGGTGCAGGATGGATCAAGCGAGATAGTTGCTGGCAAGGCTGAGGACAACAGGTGGTGAATCCTAGTGATCAAGGTGCTTTTGTCTCATAAGCTAAGGAGATCGAGCTAGATATCAAAGGATAAGCGACTCCAAGTTCATTGAGTTTCATCACTTTTGTTCCCCACCAGCTCATGAAAGAGAATGCACATACTTTAAAGATGTTGCGAGATCCACGGGATACAACCAAGTACACTTTCCAGCCACGAGCAGGTGGAACTCGCTCGTACATGCGAAGGTTAGGTCAAGAAATGATCAATGGAAATTCATCCAAGCTGGATGTGATGGGGCAGGCTCAAATGGGTTTGAATCGATCAAAGTCATTCATGATGCCCAACTCAGCTGTCGATCGACGACCCATATTCAAGGTCACATAGTGCACCCATTATAGTTCTTCTACTTCGTGTGGGTGAGGCATTAATGGTGGAGGTGACCCACATGGTTTATTCATTTTGAACTAAGATTTGTAGAGATCCCAAGTTGATTTGAGGGGGCACCTCATGCATTCAATGTAGGGTGGCGATTTATTGCTAACTGTCCAAGCTGACCTAGTTGGTGGCCGACCTTGCTTTGTAACCCTAACTTGGGCTGGCACATGATGAAATCTCTATCAGTATGGAATTTGGCCTCATTTTTGAGAGTTAGTCAGTTAGTTAGATAGGGTTAGAAGAATATAGAAGATTAGGTTTTGAAGTAAACATAGCTAAAGGTTAGAATTAGGAGTTAGTTTTATTTTTAGGAAAGTGTTGTATTAAAAAATATCAGAATTGTTGCTATTATTGGTGATTCAATATAATTAAAGGCATTGTGCTATTGTTGGTGGCTTCTTTGGATTGATTCATCTTGCATGGTTCTTATTTTATCTTTGAAATTGCTTGGAAATATCTGAATGCATTTTAGATTTAGAGTTAAATGATTTAATGGTGCTTTTGATTTAGTGCTTGGAGTGTTACAGTGATCTTTGGTTCATACTTTGGGTAGCTTCTTCATTGTGGGATTGATGTACAATGTCAACATTTGCCTAATATTTGTATGCTTAGTTCAATTGTGGGTATTTTTGCATGTCAATTGCAAAACTAGGGTTGGCTTGAATGAATGTGCATGATCTGAAAATCTTTAATTCCTTAGAACATTGCACTGTTTCTGTAAGATTGTAGGTCAACTTGGGTCGAACAGGAACTCATTTTGAGGGATTGGTTCATTCCATGTATTTCATCATTAGGATTGTTGATCTTAGGAATAATATTAATCTTAGGATTTTTGAAACCCTTATCTTTTGTTATTTCTTTGAACTTTGGTTAAAATTAGGAATTCTAGTATCATTATATTGTAAAATATTATAAGTTTAGAGTTTCCAGTAATTTTTTTGTAAGGTCCCTTTGTGATTACCAACATTTTCATATTTATCACTTAGTTGTTTTGTTGCATTGTCAAGACCTAACATTAGAGACCTTGGGGTTATCTCTTTTCAATAGAGATTGACCTTTCAAGAGAGATAGGATACTATATTATGTCTGAGTTGTTGCTATGCAGAAAACACCATCAATAGATAGGCGCTAGAAGGAGGGTCTGAATAAGAAAGCTGGAGCATTTTCTAATCGCCCTTTCTCCTAAGAGACTCAGAAGGAGAACCAGATGTACACCAAGAGAAGAAGAGTTTCAAGAACTGCCACCTCCAACTAGGTGAAGGAGAACCAGAAGAAGGGAGGAGTCATCATCCTCACCCTCATCCATCTCATCCTCATCCTCATCTGAGGCTAGTTCCATTCAACAACCACCCATAATCAATCATCCTTTAGCACCTCCACCTCCACCAATGGATTTCTTGGCAAATAACCCATCACCTCTATCCTTCAACAACTACAATGTTATGCCCAAGAACCCCAAGCATTTTTTCTCTAAGTTTCACATGAATGACCCTAATAGGACAACAAAGGAGCATATTAGGTTTTTTTAGACTTGTCTAAGAGATAGAGGGATTAATAATGAGGATATTGCATCTAGAATTTTACCTTATTCTCTGGGAGAGGATACCTTTTATTGGTACAATCATTTACTTGCTGCATCAATTCATAATTGGACTGAGCTTGAGGCAGCATTTCTGCAAAATTTTAAAATCCATATCAGTGCTAATGAGCTTTACATGAAGTTTACTATGGTTAAGAGAGAAGTTAATGAGCCTATAGGATCATTCAATAATAGGTTCCACCATGCATACACTAGATTGCAAGACCCTTATGTTGTAGATGATGCTGCTACTTTAGAGGTCTATTTTGAAGCCCTTGATAGTATTACATCCACCTTCCTTAAGTGGAGAACTAATCCCCTAGCTACCTTGCTCACTACATATACAAAGGCTGTTAAGGTTAGTACTGATCTGAGGCAACATTTTTCAGGACCTTTGCCATCTTTAGGACCAGCTGCTCACCCTGGGAAAGTCCAAGCTCTTAACCAGACACTGACTAATCACACTCCCATTATGAACCCCATTCCATAGTGTAGACACCTAAAATTGTCCATGTCATAATATTACCTAGTCGATACATGACCTTGTAAAACATCTTGTAATATTTTACCCTAGGTCATTACATTATCTCACTTATCTCATTTATCCTACTTAATCACCTTCCCAATTAATTAAATAAATCTCATTTATTTAATTAATTCCCCTTTCACATGTCTCAAATTAATTCAAATTAAATATTTGAATTAATCTCACTTATTGTCATGTTGCAACATGTGTCACATGATTACAACTCTTCACATGCATAAATAATTTAAATAATTTAATTATTTAAATTATGAGATTCCCACTCACATCATATTTTTACCCCCATTCATTGTGCGTTACAAGCATCTTTTCTTCTAAAATAAATAAAAGAATCTCCATTATTTCCTCACATCTTAATTTTAGCCTCATGTCATAACCCACTTAATGTGCGTCATAGGCACTAAAATAAACTTTTAATCCTAGCCACACATATCACAATTTTGACTTTTAATCTTGGCCATTGAATCAAATCAACCTTCTCTTATAAATCAAGTCTTTCACAGGTCATTTGAGGAATCTTCTTCTAGCATCCTCACTCTGCCAAAATTTCTCTCAATCTTTTCATCTATCTATCTATTTTCTTCTATCATATTCATCTTATTGTTATGCTGTAAAAATGAGCAATCAACATATCAACATTCAAACCTTCAAAACCATGCATTCTCATGCAGGTGGAGAAGAGCAATGGAGATAAATCAATTCAAACTTGGAGATTGGTTTGCATTTGCTTGTTATTTTGATTTTCATGCTTGTTTGTACTCTATTGTGCTAGTTAGGGTTTTGATATCTTGTTATTCTAGTTTTATATCTGATTTTCCCTAATTACATTTGGTGAACCTGACGTGAATCATTTGATCTAGCTTGCTTTTTGCAGGTTTTATTGTTTCTTTTTGTTGCAGATTTACCAGTTTTTGGATGAAACCCGAGGTTTTACAAATTCTATCATATCTTTCAAATGGCTGCGTATTTCTCTCCAAGATTTTCACAAAATCTTGAAAATCATCTCAACGGGCTATAGTAAACATATTGAGAGTTTATCACCAGTTTTGTAGGCATTATCACTATTTTATATTTCTTCATAAAATTTACTTTCTGAATGTAAATCAATGAAATTTTCCAAACTGTTTACATTTCCGGAAAGCTCTTGCAATTTTAATAGGGGTCTCTGTTTTACAGATTTAATTTATAGCTCAAATACAATGCGAAATAATCCAATCTTTGTTTTCTATATGTTTTTCACAAATCCGCTTTTTTGAGTGCAAAACAGGGAATTTTTCTAACTTCTTTACATTTCTGAAAATTTCTCATAAAATTAGCAGGGGTTCCTTCTTTGAGTTTTTATTTTTCAGATAAATAATATCCTCAAATAATCGAATCTAAGTCGGTTATGTTAAAAACGTGTATCTGAAATTTAAATTTCCTGATGAACTTTTTGTTTTGGCTGCATTATAATATCATTTTTTTATTTTGCAGATGATAAGGAACTATAGTAGTAGCAATACCATTCACACACATCAAATTGGAAAGCGAAAACTTTCAGGTGCACTCATTCTATTATCTTTATCTCTCATTTAAGCAATCAATCTTGTTTACAAAACACTTCAATTTGGGGCTTTAAAACAAACATCTTGTTTGCAATCACACTTTAAAATTGGGCTTAAAAATAACCATTGTCTTCCATCACACATTTTGACTTTGGGTTTAAAAAGAATAAGTGTTTGAACTGTTTTACACACATTTCAATTTTCTAAAGGGAAATTAACAACTGCTAGTGTGAATCAAATGTGTGTGTGATAAAAAACACCTCACTTGGTTCGCTTTTGTCAAACCCTTCATAGGAGGCTTGCTAGGGAATTTCATCACCCCTAGGGATGACCTCAATCAAGGTGTGAATTGAAAGACACGCTTCTTTGAGAGTTAAAATCTTGTCACTCTTGGCTAAGCCCCAAAGAACTTTATACCTTTGGGAAGTGAAGGTGAAGGGTGGGTTACCCCTTTCTCCTGGCTATGTGGTAGGATTTTTCTTTCAAATTATCCCTAGTCAACCTTGTGCATCCTAGCTTAAGACCTAATTGGCCATACCCACTTGACTAGTTCTAGGACTTGTTGATGTGTCTTCTTCAAGTGCGTGCTTAATCATCACATTCATAATTTCAAATTCAAACTTGATTATGTGTCTTGCATGTGTGATTCATGTGTGTACATGTGTAATCATTTGTTTGAAAATTGCCATATCAAGCTATAAACACCAACACATAAACATATCATTCTAATCATCCTAATCATCCTTTTTTCTAATCACATTCAAATCAATTTCATCCTAATCAATCCAAGTCATCCAATCTAATCTTTCCACATCATCATCATCACCCAAATCCTAGTTAAGTAGTTGCTGAAATGGTCCTAATCCTTAACAATTCTAATCACAAGCCCAAGCTCATACTTCAAGGAGCCCCTTTGCCTAATCATGAAGATAATCCAAAACCATATATCCTCCAAGGTGGTCCAAACTTTGCTCCTAGTGATGATGAGAACTTTCTAGATCCTAGTGATGATGAAAAATTTGTTGAAATCTTAGGTCACCTTAATGATGCTATTGACAAGGGAAATACCACCATAAATTTGGAATCATACACCATTCCATCTACTAGTCCTCCATCACCATCTAATAAAATGCCTATCTCAAAGCACACTAGTCTTACACCAACACCACCATCCAACTTCTCAAGCTCAAATCTATCAACCAAAGAATCATTTAACAATTTTCTCCAAAGACTACTAGCACGGAAGAGACCATCCCCATGTCAAGCACCCATTAATGAGCTTACCAATGAACCTTTGAATGCCATGTCTATTCTTCCAACTCCATCATGTTGTCCACAACCTATTGATCATAAAAATCATACCAAGCCTCTTCTAGAGCCTTCCACTTCCATTTCCACTCAATTCCAAGAGCTATGTCAAGAGCATTATCCTAAGCATGAGGAAACATTAACCTCTCATTCTAATCAAGATCTAGGCCCTTCTAATGATCCCACTCATAACATACTTGTTCATATTCATGATGAAGCTTCTCTCTATGATATAGATCCTACCTATGATCAAGAAGGCCATGATGACCCTCTTAGCCAACTCTATGCATTCCATGGTCAAGAGCCTATCACTTCACCTATCCATGAGCAAGAAACCTCCATTGCTTCTATAGAACCCCTACCTAGTCCTATCCATGATCTTGCATTATCCACTTGTCATGATGAGACACATGCCTCCCAAGTAAATGTAGAAGATCAAACCAATAGTGTTGATCTAAATGAACATAATCAAGATCCTAATGATCCTTCCACATCCACTATAAACCCCATTTCAAATCCACCAACATGTCCTATTGGTCTATCCATCTTTATTCATGAATGTTCCTCCTTAGAACAACAAAAACCTTTATCCACTTCACCTTCTTCATCTAATAATGAACTCAATTCTAGTGTCCAAAACACACCTAGTCCCATTGTCCATCGTATGCTTCAAAACATGAACTACCAAGGTAAAGGTTTAGGCCTTCATGAACAAGGTATTTTGGAGCCAATCCATTTCAAGGTCCCTCCACACTCTTATGGCTTTGGATATACACCCCAAGGACACCAATCTAAAGATGTTGGTACTTCCTCCATCCATCATAAGTTCTCTTTCCACCATAAATCCTATCATATGCCAAAAGCATATGTTGCCATCCCTCACCCATCATCCTACAAATGTCAAAAGCATGTGACCGTACACCTTCCACCATCAACTTTGCCACCATTGCTTCCAACTCCTAATATCCATCCATCTAATCTACCTCCACTACTACCAACACCTAATATCCCCATTATCCAATCCCCTTATCCACCTATCCATAAATCCTCTAAAAATCCTAATCATGACCAATCAATGCACACATTGTCTAAACATGAAGCTTTCACTCATTCCACCATACCCATGGGATTCAAAAACAAACATTTTGATGCCTCTATCTATAAATCAAAAAATATGAAGGGTCCCGATGCCCTAGAATACAAAAGCAAAGAACCAAAGAAAAATCCATCCAAAAAGCAATATAAGATCATACTTTCAAAAGAAAAGTCTAAAAACAAAATGGTTTGGGTACCTAAGAAAAAGGAAAACAAGTCAAATGACACATCTACATCTCAAAAATTCCAACCATCCACTTCCACCTCGCATTCCCACTCTATTCAAGAATCTCATATTCCATCCCACAAGAAAAATAAAAGTCATAAAAAAACTAAATCTATGTGGGTACCTAAAAAACTTCATCACCCATCTCCTAAGCAACCATCTCCATTGCTTCCTACACCCCCTCCACATCAAAAGCTTCAACATTTATCACAATGTGTGCAACCATTGGTCATGGTTCCCTTCCATTTCACAACGATTCCACATACCTCCATATCCTCACCCTTCACTCATTATCCTACATATCTCCCCCATCACATTCATATGGTCCATGCTTTTGGCTAAACCTCCCATCCCTCTTCCATAGATAATCCACATCATAATCCACCAATCCCTCCATAATCCACATCATAATCCATCATCTACCTACTCCATCTCCTTTTCATGTCATCCCTTACCAACATCTATGAGCATAATGACATTTGACATGGTCCATGCAATGACATCCATCTCTAATGGGACTATCATATTTCATGTAACTAGAAACTTGAGTCCCTCCTATCCATATTCCCCTTCTCTTATTCAAAAATCCAAAAAGTCAAAAAGTCAAAAAAAAAAAGAGTAAAGAGAAATCCCTTCATCCAATGGTGAAAACCTGGTAAACAGGCGCCCTGGATAAGTACCATGATGAAAACCTGATAAATAGGCATCATGTGTAGGTTTATCTTCTATGTCACTTACACTTGGGGGCACTTTGTCTCATCTGCACTATCTATCCTATCATGTCATTTCTTATCATATCATGTCCATCCTACCTACCATCTTTATCCATCATACCCATATACTTATCATATTGAGTCCATTCATCCTCTCTTCCTCTTTTTGATCTTGATAAAAATATTGGGCAAAATGTTGAAACATGCTTTGGATATCTTTTGATATACCTCATCCTTCCAAACAAGCCTATCATTATCCTAGTGTCATAACTTTGTCATGAAAATTCCTAAGTATTGTACCTAGAATGGGGCATGTTATTCCTATGCGACATAGTCTTTGGAGATCACATCCCTGCCCTCTTATCATGCATACATCCTATGACCTCATTTTTTATCCATCCATATATCATGAGTCTTTTGTCCCTTATCCTATCACCCACCCTTTCATCCATCAATCACATCTATATCCTTGCACCTAGACTTGGTTTTCCCTTGTCATTGGTATCTAGCACAAAGGCTACCCAAATTGTCATCCATTGACATCTCAAAACATTTCGAAAATCCAAAAAAATCAAAACATTTTGAAAAAATCTAAAAAAATCCATAAATCAAAACATTTCAAAAATCCAAAAAATCAAAACATTTCAAGAATCCAAGCAATAAAATCAAACCAAATCACTTCAACGCATCAAGTCAACTTCTTCAAATCAATTTTTTCATCAAATTATCTAATCACATCGCTTCTTCTAATCAAATCCATTCTTCTAATCAATCACATCACTTCTTCTAATCAAACCCATTCTTCTAATCAATCTAATCATTACCATCAAATCAAATCATTTCTTCATCAATCCAATCAATCAAAATCATTCCAAGTAAATTATTCCTTAATTTAATTCAACAATCATCATCCAAATCTTCAAATCAAGCATCTTCAATCCTTCCAAGCAATAATCCAAATGCAAGTCAATCCTTAATCCATACCAACGAAGCTAATCAATCTTTCCAAATTATCCAATCACATCCTTTGGTCTTGATCTTAATCTTGTTGTAAACCCAATCAATCAATCAATCATCCTTGTGTTGATCTAGGGATCTATCGTTCCCTGCAATGACAACAATATCATCATCATCAATCAATCAATCAATTAACCTCGTGTTGATCTAGGGATATATCGTTCCCCACAATTACAACACTATCATCATCATCAATCAATCAATTAATCATCGGTTTATAGCTTGACAGGGGCAATACCTTGTTTGTTTTTGTATCATTTGTGCATGCTTGCTTGCTTGTGTGTTTTATCATTTCAATTGGCATTTACATCAAATCCAAATCACTCCCAGCTAATATTCATATCTTATATCTAGACAAGGTAGTATTATGTTGGGGCACGAGACACATCATCACCTTGGTCCTTTATACCTTGGTGCATAATGTCTAGTGCTATATCAAACATATGATTGCTCACTTTATTGCAGTGCATAGCGTGTCATTTTTCTTTTTCATCTACTTCTTATCTTGTATCATTCATCTTATCCCTCCTTTATCATTTCATTCATTTCGAGAGAATATCCGTGTTTATGTAACCCGCCTATCCTCTCGAGGGGGCATCATCATCATTATCATATCCTATATCATCATCCCATTTCTTCATATCTTTTGCATCATCATATTCTTCTATCATCCCTTTCCTTCATTCATCATACTCCTCACTTCTTCAAGTGGTTGGGGCATCATCTTTTTTTCATCTATCCATACCTTATCTTCTTTGAAATGATGTTACTCGACATAAATCTCACCATCTCAAACATCATCTCAAAGAGGGGCAAAATGTAGACACCTAAAACTGTCTATGTCATAATATTACCTAATCGATACATGACCTTGTAAAACATCTTGTAATATTTTACCCTAGGTCATTACATTATCTCACTTATCTCATTTATCCCGCTTAATCACCTTCCCAATTAATTAAATAAATCTCATTTATTTAATTAATTCCCCTTTCACATGTCTCAAATTAATTCAAATTAAATATTTGAATTAATCTCACTTATTGTCACGTTGCAACATGTGTCACATGATTACAACTCTTCACATGCATAAATAATTTAAATAATTTAATTATTTAAATCATGAGATTCCCACTCACATCCTATTTTTACCCCCATTCATTGTGCGTCATAAGCATCTTTTCTTCTAAAATAAATAAAAGAATCTCCATTATTTCCTCACATCTTAATTTTAGCCTCATGTCATAACCCACTTAATGTGCATCATAGGAACTAAAATAAACTTTTAATCCTAGCCACACATATCACAATTTTGACTTTTAATCTTGGCCATTGAATCAAATCAACCTTCTCTTATAAATCAAGTCTTTCATAGGTCATTTGAGGAATCTTCTTCTAGCATCCTCACTCTGCCAAAATTTCTCTCAATCTTTTCATCTATCTATCTATTTTCTTCTATCATATTCATCTTATCGTTATGCTGCAAAAATAAGCAATCAACATATCAACATTCAAACCTTCAAAACCATGCATTCTCATGCAAGTGGAGAAGAGCAATGGAGATAAATCAATTCAAACTTGGAGATTGGTTTGCATTTGCTTGTTATTTTGATTTTCATGCTTGTTTGTACTCTATTGTGCTAGTTAGGGTTTTGATATCTTGTTATTCTAGTTTTATATCTAATTTTCCCTAATTACACATAGTTGCCTTTGGTTCCTCACCCAGACCATCCAAGAAGTCGGACTCACCTAGTACCTAGTTACCTGCAGCAAGGTGCCAATCAGCCCCTTCATCCACATCAACAAGTTGGTTTCCCTATAGATTTGTAGAACTCATAAGTCTTGAATCAGTCTATTGGTTTTGGAGGAGTGTCAGGATGCCCTCTAAACAATGTGAATTCAATGCCTTACAATAGTCCTGATAAGGAAAGGTTAGATGAGCTAACCGAGCAAGTAAACAAATTGAATATGGATGTAACCTACTTGAGGAACTAGAATAGCCAACTCCAAGCTACTCAAAGAAGAATGAAATCAAATTACAATAGGGAGAACCGAGATGTTGTACATGGGTAGAACTTCGATAGAGGGCAACGATCTGACATAAATCAAAATTTTGAAAGAGGACAAGGTTATGGTCAGAACTTTGATAGAGGGAAACAAGGTGGACAAGGATTTTAAAGGATACAACCACCTATGCAGAACAAGCCATGTAAAACCAAACCTAGTAATGGAGGAGTCCCCACTCCACTAAATCAACCTTCCAATCAAGATAAACCTTCGAGTGGTGTATACCTAGCAGAGGTTGCTTTGTTTGGATGGTGTAGGCTTCACAAGACAAATCAACACTCTGAGCTAGATTGTCCCAAGTTCCAAACTACTACTTCCATCTTTCAGTATGAAGTTGAAAACAACTCCACTGGTCGGGAGCTGGTACCTTCCAATCCTTATGATTCCCCAATTTTAGTGCTAAATCATGCTCATTTCCTGAGGGATGAAGAGAATGAACTAGAAGAGGAGTCAAGTAGCCAAAATGAGGAGGTTGAATAGGTATTAAATGAAGATGAAATATTTTGGTTATTTAATGAAGGAACTGAGAATGATAATGGTCCTTTGGATGAAGAGGAAGTTGGTGTTGAAGAAGTACTGATTTTTCAGCAACCTACAAGAAAGTATGATTTGAGGAATAGGCCTAATATGAATCCACAAGATAGAGGCCCATTTAATACATCTATTCCTCCAAAAAAAATTACCACTCCACCAAACCCACATGCCAGCAATAATCCATCTTAGCCTTAGGTGCCGAAACAATACTTTGCAAAAGGAGGACAACTTGATGCAACAAAAGATAAGCATACTGGTTATTCTAAGGAGACACATGTTGACATGAATGTGGACCAATTGGATGAATGTGACTGAAGAACTCAAGAGGGTAAAGGTGAGTCTTTCTGCTTTTGAGTTGTTAAGGGTTCTTGAAATAAAAGATATAGTCCTAGGGTCTTTTAATTCAAGTACAACACCACAAAGAATAGCAGTCAATGAGGTAGTTGGCAAGCCTCCTAGTTCACATGAACCCAAAGTTCTAGGTCAAGCACAACCTAGAGATAGAGAGAAATAAAAGGATAAGAACCAAGTTGCACAATTTGACACTCAATTGAGTTTGTTCCAAGGAAAAATGGAGACCCGTCCCTTCCTGATTTCTATTCGTATCTTTGGGAAGAATTTACACATTTGTCTTCTAGATTCAGGAGCATCTACAAATGTTATGTCTTTTGTTGTCTGTAAAGCACTAGGTATTACCCCTATAATCTCACAAAAGAAGGTCACTCAATCAGACAAGACAGAGGTAAATGTAGTGGGTGAACTGAACATGATTCCCATGCAAGTTGCTTCAGATCCTAGAGTGCAATAAGTGATTAATATTCAGGTGGCAGATATCACTGATACTTATGGTCTAATTTTGGGTCAAGATTTCACCAAGGCACTAAATGGATACACATCTATAGACCACTCTCACATGTGGCTCCCCTAGAAAGGAGTGCCAAATCAAATGAGAATTGTGAGAAAACCCATAATGAAGTATGTAATCACTAGATATCAGAATAATTCAAATGAGATATTGGTGTCAAAAGTTAGCATGGGGAACTATGTACTCATTGCCCCTATTTTAGATACAGAAGAAGTATTTATCTTGCAAAGCTCCTCCGATGAATCCACATCAGAATCCATTTGTTTTGAAGAAATATTTATGTTACAAGATGAGTCTACATTAGAAGCTAGTGGTCTTGAAGCACTGCTTGAACAAATAGATGAGACAACTGATGAAGAAGATAGACAAATCAGATTATTGGATAATTTCCATGAGTTTATCCAAAAGTGTGTGGAGGATTATATCGAACTGGGCAGAAATATGAATTTTAAGGAATTGTTGCTCCCTAGTTGGTGCAAAGTTCACAATGCTCCTCGCTTTCAGCTGGAATGTTGCCTGTGCAAAACTATAGTGGAGTAGATACAAAGGTGCATTAATTCAACCCTAGCTATCAGACTAGATGTACATGGTATTCAAAATAATTCTAAAGGGAAGATCCCAATGCCTCTTGAAGAACCTTCTGGAAGCAGTAAGGCCTAGAGTAGTTCGAAAAGATCAAGGACTAATGGTTGCTGGACATTGAGATTTGATGGATCCAAATCAAGGTAGGGTGTTGGAGTAGGATTTGAGTTGATCAATCCTAAAGGTAAGACTTTTTTTTTTCTCATAGACTCCAATTCTAGTGCACTAATAATGTGGTTGAGTTTGAAGCTTTGGTCCATGGGTTATTAATGGCATTAAGAAAGAAAGTTAGGATTCTGCAAGTGTTTGGGGATTCTAAGCTAGTGGTCAAGCAAGTAAGAAAAAAATACTCATGTCATGATAGAAGAATGACTAACTACAAGAACATAATATGGGATCTCATTGAAGGATTTGATGTCTTCGATATCTAGTTGATCCCTCACAACAAGAATCAAACTGCAGATTCTCTAGCACAAGCAGCTATTGCATTGCAACCCCTATCACTTTTAGGTTTGAAGAAGTTCATTGTGGAGCTCATTCTAGTACCCTCAGTGCCTCATAATGTAAGAAATTTCTAAAAGTGTTTCATGATGACAAGCACATTCTTGATTTTATCACTAGTTATGATGTGTTTCCTTCTCAGGTGATTGATGAGGTAGAACCTCAAGAGGTAGAAATGAACCTGGAAGGGGTCATCAACCTGAAGACTAATACTATCCCAAGAGGTATGGTGTAGTTGGAGAGAATTTTTATTTAGTTAAGACAAAAAATCAAGAACAACAAGTGAAAAGGGAATCTCTCAGTAGTCAATGTGAAACATACAATATGGGGACCTGAGATGGTGTAAAAAATATTTTTATTGACAAAGTGTGCACTCTAGAAGAAAAAAGAGGAGTTATTGATGCATTACACACCTATCAAGATGCAATAGCCTAGAGTTATGAGGACTTAAAGAAATATGATACTTCAATCATTACACATACTATTCCCCTGAGGTCATATGTTAAACCATTCAGGAAAAGACAAAGGACAATTAATTCTCTGTTGGAACTCATCATTTAGAAAGAGGTGCAAAAGCTAATTTCAACATGAATCATATTTCCAATAAGACACTCAACATGGGTTGCAAAATTGGTTCCAGTAAGGAAGAAAAATGGAGAAATTAGACTGTGTGTTGATTTCAGGAATCTTAACAGGGCATCAGAAAAAGGATAATTATCCAGTCCCTTGACTGGATGAAGTAATTCAAATTGTCAATGGATCTTAGGTGATGTCTTTTCTAGATGGGTACTCTGGGTATAATTAGGTTATGGTAAAATATGAGGATAGGCACAAGACTACCTTACCACAAAATGGGGAACTTTTTCCTGCAGGAGAATTCCCTTTGGATTAATCAATGTTGGAGCTACATTCTAGAGAGCAATGGATACTACCTTCAAAGACATTATTGGTAAGTACATCATTATCTACATGGATGATTTGACGGTTTTTTCTAGGAAGCGAGGTGATCACATAGCAGATTTATGCCAAGTATTCCAAAGGTGCAGGGAGTTTGGAATCTCATTTAATCCAAAGAAATGTATTTTTGGAGTCACTAAGGGAAAATTGTTAGGACATGTCATTTCAGAACAAGGTATTTCCATTGATCTAGAATGAGTGGAGGCTATACTGAAAATTTTGCCCCCTACAAGAAAAAAGGAAATGAAGTCATTCTTTGGGAAAGTTTATCATTGGATTTGTAGAGATAGTGAAGCCCTTGAATACCATGTTGAAACAAGAAGAAAAATTTGAATGGAGTGTAGAAGCTAAGGAGGAATTTGTAGAAATCAAGAGAGTTATTTTTTAGGCTCTAGTGTTGGTAAGTCCAGATTATGCCAAGCATTTTTACATAAATTCATTTGCTTCTGATCATTCTTGTGCTGGAATGTTAACGCAAAAGTCTGATCAAGGTGGTGAACATCCCATAGCCTTTATGAGTGCCCCTTCAAAGGATGTCGAACTAAGATACCCTAATGTGGAAAAGCAAACCTATGCCCTGGTCCAAGCGGTGAAGAATTTTAGACACTATATACTAAGAAATAAGGTCTTTGCAATAGTACCTGATCTTGCGGTTAAGTTATTGTTGATGCAGAGTGAATTAGGAGAACACAGAGCCAAGTGGGTAAGTATGTTGCAGGAATATGATATTGAGATTCAGCCCATGAAATTGGTGAGGGGGTAAGTACTAACAAAGAAAATGGCTAAGATGGGTCCTAACCTCACAGCTCAGCAATATCACCTCCAAGAGGTGTCTCTATGAGACTGGTATGATAAAATTATCTACTATCAGTTGAACCAACAACGTCCTGAACACCTTAATGCAGTACAAAGGAGAGCTTTGTGTCTGAAGAGTGAAAGTTTTATGATGAAGGGAGTTGTCTTGTATGTAAACAAAAAAACTCTTTAATTCTAAACATCGACAATTCCTTAAATAAATTCATTTATATTCCAAGAAATTTGTGACTCAATTCATTAAATTTCATAAAATCCAAAAGATTCCAAACTATTGACTTAAAGTCTACAATAAGATTCAATAATACTTCTAATTAAATTCATAAACGTGTCATCTTACAGAACATTTATAATACAAAATCATTGTAAAAGAAATTTACAATTCGAGACTTAGGCATTCTGTCTTCTTAAGCTCTTCAATAATCATACACGAATATATATAATACATATATGAAGATGTCTTCATTTGATCTTCAATCCAATAACATATCTTCAAAAATGAAGACGAGAACAAGGATCAGGCACTTTTTCCGCCCAACCTCAAAGCTTACGCCTCCCCGAAATTCCTTAGTCATTCAAAGAATACCCGACCCTACACAAATCGCTTAGCAAAAAAACAGTCGACAAGCAAGATGGAATCTGGTGCGTGCCTAGTATAACTAGTAAATCCACAAGTATTTTCATTTTTCTAATTCATTTAAGAAACAAGAAAGCGATAATAGGATATGGTAGAGAGTTAATTTACCTCCATCTATTTCAATGGTCCTTAAGTTACTTGGCCAAGTAAAATTTCATGCACGAAAAATAATAGTAGTTTTGGAAAAGAAAAACTACGCTCTCTAAAAACCCATATTCGGCACCCATCCTGGAAGGTAACTTTCAAACACATGTCATGTGCTTTCAATAATCAAGCATGCATGGTTCCATTCAAATAAATAAAATATTTTTCACAAACACATGAACTGCACTTTCATTTTCAAGCAAACATGGTTTTTAATACAATAATTTCATAGTATTAAATCACAAATAACATTATGTTCATATTTGAAATAAATAAGAGATAAAATTAAAGGAGTATCTCAAGTATGTAACTAAGTACATATGAAAACCAAAATAAATGAGCACACATTCTTTCGGTTCATTTACTCAAGAAAATTCAACCACACTTCAATATAGTCTTTTCTAATTCGTTTCATTTAAAAGTAATTATATTTTTAATTCTATTTTCCTTTTCTTTTCTATTTTTCATATTTCTATAAATTGTTATCTTTTCAAAAATGGAAAACACCTCATATTTACCTCTATTTCGTAGTAATTTTAGTTTCATTTCTAGAGAATTATCAAGTTTCATTCTTACTTTTCAAGCATAAATATTTACACAAAATTATTTAATCTTATCATTCTGGAAAACGTTTAGCAATTTTATTTAAATCAAAACACTATCTTTTTTGTTTGTATAGATAATGATTATTTTTTTTTTTTGGAGGTTTTCTGTATCTAAAAACATATAGTTTTATGTGTGCATCTCTTCAAATATGCAAAAATAGAATTTACTAAACAACAAAATCTATTGTCTCTTGATTGTTTTATGTTCAAGCTTGTTCTATAATTTTCTATATTAAAAATATAGTCTGGTGTGTAATATTCTTTCTAAGTTTGACAAAAATAGTGACAAGTTCTCATTTGATAAAATACAAAAATAAAAGAAAATGATTCAAATTAAACATACTAAGATTGTTAACTTGGTAAATAATGCTTTCTTTGAATCCACCTGGTAATTTCCTGAATCTGGTTTGTTTTTTTTCCTCTGTCAATTTTCTATTTTATTATTTTTCTATGAATTCCCTTTGTGTTTGTGCATGTATCTCAGGCAACAAAATCTTCTTTGGTCTCTCCTCTTTATTTTATTCCTATTTAGAATTTGTTTCTCCGCTCTGGCCGAGCCTTTTTTTGTTCACTTACGTATGAAGATTTTCTTATTTAGTTTCTGAATTCCCATTCCTCCTAGCCGTACCTTACCTTCTGTCTTCTCCCACATGCCTCTCCCCACTATATCCCATGTACCCTGTCCTTTCTCCTTTCTTCCCTACCACACCTCTTCCTTCTCTTATGCGTTCCTCATGGAAGATAAGTGACTAGTAAGTTTCTAAGACTCCCTCTCCTACTGGCTTGTGCACATCACCTCTATGTCCTCTTCCAATCGTGTATGATGGAGACCACATAATGCAAAATAAAAATCAAAGTTGTCTCTCTCTTCCTTGTCGCATGAGATAAGTAGTATCTCATGAAAAGTGAAAACTTAAACTATTTTATCCTCCTCTCCTTCTCTTTCCATGTATGGAGATAAGATGTATGCAAACTCAATCTACATCCAAAACTATCTCCCTCCTGGTGCATGGAAAAATAATGTGAATCCAATAAAGATAAAAGAAAAATATATGTTTTTTGCCTGTCTTCCAAAAATGGATTTCTCTCCCTGTCAATCCCATGAAAATGGTGGAGTTATCCATTAAATTCAAGCCACAATTCATGTTTTGATCTCCAGAACACCAAGTTTCATTTGTGGTTGCATGCAAAATTGATTGAAAGATATTTGTTTTCAATTTGTAAACTGTTATTTTGGATTCAATTTCAATTTTGATTGCAAACGTATTGATGTTCTCTCTTTGTTTTAAATAGCTAATTTTGATATTCATCTATTTCTATTTAAAAAAATCTTTCCTCTTTCATTTATTAAATGATAAAATAACAAATAATTCAATAATATAATTTTTACATTTTATACATTTTCACAATTAAAATTTTATTCCAATAATTTAGAATAAAGCATTATTATTTTCAACTAATAATAAAAAATTTACTCAAAGAAGTAATTCTTGAATAAAAATCAATTTCCTCACAAAAATAATCAAATTTCCATTTAAAACAAATATATTCTTTTTCGTAATTACATTCAAACAAAGCATAATCATCATAACCATTAAAATTTAAACCATTTAATCATCACAAAAATACATTAATAATAACTAAGTAATTTGTGAGATTCCATCATCCTCATTAATGTCTAATGGCTAAAACAACTCTACCCGATCAATGTTCTCACCTTCATTCTTGTTCACCTGTTCTTGTGTTCACTTGCACTCAAATTCTCATCAGCAATGACAAACCTCGAATTTCACAATAATAAATTTCAAATCATTTCATTTGCATTTTAATTTCAATTTCAATTTAAATAATCATCTAATATAAATATAAAAAATCTCATGATTAATAATTGCATTTAAATAAATGACAAAAATCAGTATGTGACATCCTTCCCCTCTTGGAAGAGAAATCATCTTGATGTCTTATCAATCAATCAATAAGCATAGTATATGAATCAATAAAACATAGTATCTCAATCAGTAAAACATAGTATCTCAATCATAATGAAATACTAACTAACATCATAGTTCTCAAAGCATAAGCATAAACAATTCATAGTAGCATCCACGCTCTCCAAGTTCACAACATGTGAATCAAAAACTACAGTATCAAGTATCTTCGCAATAATAAAATACTAATCTAAGAAAGTGAATGAGGAAAATGATGGTCAATCATCTCAGAATCCTCCCATGTAGCACTATCCTTAGTAAACTGGTCCCACTAGACCTTGTAGTGAGTACTATTCTTTCTACGCAACTTAATGCTACGCTTGTCTAGGATTGAGATTGGCTCTAGTAGCACCACCCCTTGATCTTGTACCTGTAATGAATGCCAATCAAGTATATGAGATGCATCACGATGGTATGGTTTCAATAAAGAAACATGGAATACATTATTGAGTCGAGCTAGAGTAGGTGGTAACGCTAGTCTATAAGTAACTGGATTAAGGACCTCTAGCACATCAAAGGGTCCCACAAATCTCAGAGCCAACTTTGATGATTTCCCAAATGAGATAGAGCTCTTATGAAACTAAACCCTCAAAAATAAGTTATCTCCTGCAAAAAACTGTCTGAAAGTCCTGTTTATGTCAACATAGCTCTTCTATCTATCGGGTGCTTCCTTCAACCTACTCTTGATCAACTTCATTTTCTCATCCATTTCCTTGGGCATATCCAGACTAATGATGATCCTATCTTCCATCCTATCCCAGCTAATGGGTGTGTAACACTTGCGTCCATAAAGTGCCTCAAAAGATGCCATACCCAATGATGCATGGAATGAGTTGTTATAAGAAACTCAACCAATGAGAAAAATTCTTCCCACTTATACTACTGATCCATACAATACATCCTTAGTAGATCCTCAACAACCTAATTGACCCTTTCTATTTGGCCATCAGTTTGTGGGTGATAAGCAGAACTAAAATTCAATTTAGTTCCTAAAGCTGCATTTAGGGTTGTCCAAAACCTAGATGTCATCTTGGTATCCCTATCTGAAATAATGGTCTCTGGTACACAATGCAATCAAAATATTTCTTGCAAAAATTTCTTCGCAAGTTTCAATGATCCATCTTTCAGATTCCTAGTTATGAAATGAGAAACCTTTGTCAGCTTATCAACAACCACTAAGATGGTATCATGCCTATTCCTGCTCAAAGGTAATCCTTGGATAAAATCCATACTGATTACTTCCCACCTATACTCAAGTATATCATGGGGATACAAAAGTACTGCTAGATGCACATGCTCAGCTTGACCTGCTGGCATTCCAAACATCTAGCCACATACTCCATGACATCTTTCTTGAGCTTAGGCCAAAAATACAAAGTCTTCAACTTTTCTACCATCTTCGTAACTCCTGGATACCCTGAGTAAGGTGCATCATGTACTTCCTCCATAATCAACCTCCTCAAGTCTCCACCCTCAGGGATATACATCCTTCCATGATATCTCAAAATACCATCATACTCCATCACATATCCATCAAATCTATGATCTAAAGGATCCGCATCTAAGGCTTGCTTGACCCTCTCATAATGCTCATCTATTGGAAGAAACTGCAACACTTGTTGACTGAAATTTGACCTTGTGGTCAGCATAGCAGAGAGATGTCTTGTCTTGCTAAGATCATCTATAGCTCTATTTTCCTTTCCCTTGATATACTCAATACCAAAATAATACTCACTTAGGAACTCAAGCCACCTTCTTTCTCTCGCATTGAGATTTGGCTGTGTAAAAATGTACTTAAGTCCTAAATGATCTTTCTTTAGTTCAAATGGTTTCCCTAGGAGATAATGTCTCCACATCTGTAATGCATGAACGAAAGCTACAAGCTCAATATCTTGTGGTGCATAATTCAATTCATATTGTTTCAATTTTTTGGACTCATATGCAACCACTTTCCCTTCTTGCATCAACACAACTCCTACACCTTCACCTAAAGCATCTGTAATCACTATAGTTTAATAAATTGAAATTCTTCCTCACACTTCTCAGTCCACTCAAATTTCCTTCCCTTCTTCTAAAGAGAAGTAATAGGTGCTGCTATCCTGGAAAATCCTTCCACAAATTTCTTGTAATATCCTACAAGTCCCATGAAACTACAAACTTTAGTAACACTTTGTGTTGTTGGCCAATCCACAATTGCTTCTATCTTCGTAGGATCAACTAAGATTCCCTTAGTAGATATGACCTGTCCCAAGTAGTGAACCTTCTTTTGAAAGAAAGTACACTTCAAAAACTTACCAAAAATCTTTCAATCTCTTAGTCATTGCAAGACTATCCTTAAGTGATTCTCATGCTCCTCTTCTATCTTAGAGTAAATTAGATATCATCTATGAATATAAGCACAAAATCATCTAAACAATATCTAAAGATACAGTTCATAAGATTCATGAATGTTGTAGGGGCTTTCATTAGACCAAAATGTACCACTATGAACTCGTAATGTTCATACTGAGTTCAAAAGGTTGTCTTTGGAATATCCTCATCCTTAATCCTTAGTTGGTGGTAACCTCGTCTAAGATCAATCTTAGAAAACACTATGGCGCCTTTCACTTGATCAAATAACTCATCTATCATAGGTAAAGGATACCTATTCTTAATGGTAAGCTTGTTCAACATTATCTAATCAATACACAGTCTCAAGGTCCCATCCTTCTTCTTTACGAAGATTACTGGTGCACCCCATGGAGATACACTTGGTCTAATAAATCCCTGCTTCAGTAACTCTTGCAATTGAACCTTCAGTTCATATAACTCTGTATTAGTCATTCTATATGGAGCCTTGGATTGAGACTCAATTCCAGGTAAAAGTTCAATCGAGAAATCATATTCTCTCTTCGGTGGTAACTTAGTAAGTTCTTTAGGAAAGATATCCAAGAACTCCCTGAGAACTGGATAGTCCTCTGGACTTTGCTGAACATTATCAAAGTCACTCACCAATATAGAAAATATGGAACATCCTTTCCGATGTGCTTTCTTTAGCTGCATGGCTGAGATATGTCTCAACTCAAGAGGCTCTTGAGATCCAAAAATATCAACTGGATGTCCAAAATCATCAAGACAACTCAGAATCTTATCCTCACAGTTCACTATGGCTTTATGTTCAATTAACCAATTGATCCCTAGGATCACATAATATGAACCCAAAGGTGCTACATATAGGTTAACTTGGGTTTGGAAATCAGGTAGCTCTAAATCGTTGCATGATAGACATGAATCTACCCTCTTCTCTACTCAGTTTCCATATTGAACCATCCATGCATGTGACATATAACCAGGTCTAATAGGTAACTTAGCAACTACTTTAGGATCAATAAAGCATTTAGTAGCTCCTGCATCTATCAAAATGGAAACTGATTGACCATAAATCTTACCCGTCAGCTGAATAGGTGAAGCCTAAAAATCTGCTTGATGGTTGTCAACCACTGCATGAATCTGGTGTTGCAGTGCTCGCCGGTCATTCACTCCTTGCTGACCTCCTGTACATTGAGTGCGATTGGAGGCATAGTGATCTCCTGCACAATTGTAACATCCACCTCGTGGCCCTGGGTGACCACCTATCCTATTCTTGGTATTAGAGAAGTTGGTAAATTATTATTATTCACTTTCTTATTTCCACCAAAGTTTCCTTCTCCTTTTTCTTGAGAGTTTTTTCCTCTCTTTAGGTTCCTTATCTACTGATTGTTGTTAAAATCCTCTAGTTATTAGTGTTATTATTTTGGAACTTCCTGTTTCCAAATCCATATTTAGCATTCACATTCTTTCTGTAGTTTGCTACCTACTACAACTTTTGTTCCTATTTTATGGCCTTCTCAAAGACCTCATCCATAGTCAATGGATTATGAATATCCACATCAACTCCTATCTGTGGCTTCAATCCTAGAATGAATTTATGAATATGAAACCGCTCATCCATCTGATACTATGGTATGTACTTCAGGAGATTAATGAATCTCTCCTAGTACTGAGTAGCTGTCAAACCACCCTATGTCAGATTCTAAAACTTTGTCATTTTTCTACCAAAGAATAGCAGTGGAAGCCATCTCTTCCTGAAAAGTTGCAAGAAAACTTCCTAAGTAGTCCCACTTGGTAGTAGCTTCTTCTCCATCTTCTCATTATCCCACAAAGTAGCAGCTTCTCTAGTAAGCTGATATGAAACCCAAACTGCCTTTGTCTCATTAGACATATTCCTGAGCTCAAATTACTTTTCCATTTCAATTACCCAGGCTTCAACTCCATCACTAATGGTTTTACCATCAAACTTGGACAGGGCTACTCTTTTCAGTTCTTTTTCCAACTCCCCTTCAATCCTAGCTTGAGGATTTGGTATTTCTTCAACCCTTGGATTCTCATTAGCGGGTTGCTCCTAATTTTGGGGAATTTCATTTCGAGGATTTTGTCCTGCTCTGACTCCTTGAACTTCTTGTTCCAGATTATCCATTTTGGAACCCTGCTGATTCAAAATATTGAGAATCTGATCCAACCTGTCATTCTCATTACTTGCAGCAACTCCTTTTCCTCTTGTACCCATTATGTATCAACAATTCCTGCATCGAGGAATGTTTCTTTAGCGTAATGGACAAAGCACCCTAGTGTTCAAACCTAGGGCTCTGATACCAAATGTAAAGAGTGAAAATCTTTAATTCTAAACATCAAAAATTCCTCAAATAAATTCATTTATATTCCAAGAAAGTTGTAACTCAATTCATTAAATTTCATAAAATCCAAAAGATTCCAAAATATCAACTTAAATTCTACAATAGGATTCAATAATACTTCCAATTAAATTCATAAACGTGTCATCTTACATGACATTTATAATACAAAATCATTGTAAAAGAAATTTACAATTCTAAAATTAGGTATTCTGTCGCCTTAAGCTCTTCAATAATCATACAAGAATAAATATAATACATATATGAAGATGTCTTCATTTGATCTTCAATCCAATAGCATATCTTCAAACATGAAGATGAGAACAAGGATCAGATGCTTTTTCCACCCAACCTCGAAGCTTACGCTTCCTCGGAATTCCTTAGTCATTCAAAGAATACCCGACCCTACACAAATTGCTTAGCAAAAAGCAGTCGACAAGCAAAATGGAATCTGGTCCGTGCCTAGTATAACTATTAAATCCACAAGAATTTTCATTTTTCTAATTCATTTAAGAAACAAGCAAGTTCGATACTAGGATATGGTAGAGAGTTAATTTCATTCCATCTAGTTCAATGGTCCTTAAGTTACTTGGCCAAGTAAAATGTCATGGACGAAAAATGATAGTAGTTTTGGAAAAGGAAAACTATGCTCTCTAAAAACCCATATTCGGCACCCATCCCGGAAGGTAACTTTCCAAACACATGTCATGTGCATTCAATTATCAAGCATGCATGGTTCCATTCAAATAAATAAAGTATCTTTCACAAACACATGAACTACACTTTCATTTTCAAGCAAACGTGGTTTTTAATACAATAATGTTACAGTTTTAAATCACAAATAACATTATATTCATATTTGAAATAAATAAGACATAAAATTAAAGGTGTATGTCAACTATGTAACTAAGTACATATCAAAACAAGAATAAATGAGCACACATTCTTTTGGTTCATTTACTCAAGAAAATTCAACCACACTTCAATATAGTCTTTTCTAATTCGTTTCAATTAAAAGTAATTATATTTTTAATTATATTTTCCTTTTCTTTTATGTTTTTCATATTTCTCTAATATGTTATCTTTTCAAAAATGGAAAACACCTCATATTTACCTATGTTTCATAGTAATTTTAGTTTCATTTCTAGAGAATTATCAAGTTTCATTCTTACTTTTCAAGCATAAATATTTACACAAAATTATTTAATCTTATCATTCTGGAAAACGTTCAGCAATTTTATTTAAATCAAAATAGTATATTTTTTCTGTTTCTTTTCTGGTAATTTCTAATTTTTTGTCTGTACAGATAACGATTATAATTTTTTTTTGGAGGTTTTTTGTATCTAAAAACATATAGTTTTATATGTGCATCTCTTCAAATATGCAAAAACAGAATTTACTAAACAACAAAATCTATTGTTTCTTGATTGTTTTCTGTTCAAGCTTGTTCTATAGTTTTCTATATTAAAAATACAATTTGGTGTTTAATCTTCTTTCTAAGTTTGAAAAAAACAGTGACAGGTTTTCATTTGATAAAATACAAAAATAAAAGAAAATGATTCAAATTAAACATACTAAGATTGTTAATTTGGTAAATAATGCTTTCTTTGAATCTACTTGTTAATTTCCTAAATCTGGTTTGTTTTGTTTCCTCTGTCAATTTTTTGTTTTATTCTTTTGCTGTGAATTCCCTCTGTTTTGGTGCATGTATCTCAGGAAACAAAATCTTCTTTGGTCTCTCCTCTTTATTTTATTCCTGTTCATAATTTCTTTCTCCTCTTTGGTTGAGCCTTTTTCTGTTCACTTATGTACGAAGATTTTCTTCTTTAGTTTCTGAATTCCCATTTCTCTTGGCCGCACCCTACCTTTTGTCTTCTCCCACATGCCTCTCCCCACCATATCCCATGCACCCTCTCCTTTCTCCTTTCTACCCTGCTACCTTATTCTTTTCTTCCCTGTCACGCCTCTTCCTTCTCTAATGCGTGCCTCATGGAAGATAAGTGACTAGTAAGTTTCTAAGACTCCCTCTCCTGCTGGCCTGTGCGCATCACCTCTCTGTCCTCTTCCAATCGCATATGATGGAGACCACA
Organism: Sequoiadendron giganteum; assembly: GCA_007115665.2. NCBI lineage: Eukaryota > Viridiplantae > Streptophyta > Pinopsida > Cupressales > Cupressaceae > Sequoiadendron > Sequoiadendron giganteum. The sequence goes on from CM021104.1 coordinate 95,627,954, forward strand.
AAATGCAAAATTAAAATCAAAGTTGTCTCTCTCTTCCCTGGCCCATGAGATAAGTAGTATCTCATGAAAAATAAAAACTTAAACTGTTTTATCATCCTCTCCTTCTCTGGCCACGCATGGAGATAAGATGTATGCAAACTCAATCTACATCCAAAACTATCTCCCTCTTGGTGCATGGAAAAATAATGTGAATCCAATAAAAATAAAAGAAAAATATATGATTTTTGCCTGCCTTCCAAAAACGGATTTCTCTCCCTGTCAATCCCATGCAAATGGTGGAGTTATCCATTAACTTCAATCCACAATTCATGTTTTTATCTCCAGAACTCCAAGTTTCATTTGTGATTGCATGCAAAATTGATTGAAAGATATTTGTTTTCAATTTGTAAATTGCTGTTTTAAATTTAATTTCAATTTTGATTGCAAACGTATTGCTATTCTCTCTTTGTTTTAAATAAATAATTTTGATATTTATCTATTTCTATTTATACAAATCTTTCCTCTTTCATTTATTAAATGAGAAAATAATAAATAATTCAATAATACAATTTTTACATTTTATACATTTTCACAATTAAAAATTTATTCCAATTATTTAGAATAAAGCATTATTATTTTCAACTAATAATAAAATGTTTACTCAAAGAAGTAATTCTTGAATAAAAATCAATTTCCTCACAAAAATAATCAAATTTTCATTTAAAACAAATATATTTGTTTTCGCAATTACGTTCAAACAAAGCATAATCATCATAACCATTAAAATTTAAACCATTTAATGATCACAAAAATACATTAATAATAACTAAGTGGTGTGTGAGATTCCATCATCCTTATTAACGTCTAATGGCTAAAATGTCTCTACCTGATCAATGTTCTCGCCTTCATTCTCGTTCACCTATTCCTACGTTCACTTGCACTCAAATTCTCATCAACAATGACAAACCTCAAATTTCACAATAATGAATTTCAAATCATTTCATTTGCATTTTAATTTCAATTTCAATTTCAATTTAAACTTAAATAATCATCTAACATAAATATTAAAAAAATCATGATTAATAATTGCATTTAAGATGCCTAGGAAATCAGTACGTGACATTGTATAAGAGAAATCATGAGGGGGTTTATTTAAGATGCCTAGGAAAGGAAGAAGTTGGGAGAGTGATGACTAAATTTCCTAACAAATATGGGACAGGCTATGGCTCAGCACCTTCCACTACAAATCAGAGAAGAATCCCAAGGATTGAAACACCCAGCTTATATTTTCTCTTTGGGAAAACCATACCAGACATAAGACATCCCTAGCAACCTCTCCTTATCACCTAGTGTATGGTTTGGAACCTGTATTTCCCATCCAACTAAAGATCCCTACCTTGCAATTCATTAATGAATATTATGATGGAAAGCATAAGCATGAAGCCCACCTGGTTGAACTATTACACCTTGAGGAGAGAAGAGATGAAGCCCAAGAAATTTTTTTTAAACATTAGGGTGTAGTGAAGAGATGGTTTGATACCTGAGAGCCAAGGTGAAAGCCTTTAGAATCTCTAATTTGGTTCTCTACTGGGATAAAGCTCATGACTGAAAAGGGGAGCATGGAAAATTTGACAGACTTTGGCTTGACCCTTATCAGATTGCAGAGATTCTAGGAGATAGTGATCTTTGCTTGAAAACTATCACTAGAGAGGATATCACACTGCCTGTCAATGGGTAGTATTTGAAGCATTATTTATAGTCTTGAGTTGTTTACATATCTTTCCTTGTACATAGGTAAATTAGGTTTCCTTTTTGTTTCGCTCTTTTTGCTTTGGTTAGATTAGGGTTTCTTTTGTTCATTTTTCTTGTTTTATGCTTTTTTTTAGAGTAGGTTCTCTTTGGTTGGTTTTTCTCTTTTGCTCTGCTCTTGCTTTGGGTTTTCTTGCTTTCTTTTGGGCCTGGTGCATCTGTATAACTAGCTACTTGCCTATGGCTGTTATGGGGATTTCTTTTACAAACTCTAATCATATTTTCAGAGTCAATTGAACTGGTGGAATTCCTTCATATAATGTTGCATATGCTTGGAATTGGAGTCAGTTGATTAAGTCAAATTCTGGAATGTATTTGGGTCTCATATTTTCACACAAATCCTAAAGATTCCAAGGTTGCATATGGTTTGTATGAAGTTTGACTGGGTGAAAAATATTATGTTCTGCTCCAGCACCATTGTGGTTCTCATCCTTGAATGTGGGATTCATTGCTTGCAAGGTGAAAGGGAAATTTCAAAAGATCTCAAAAAGAATATCAAAAAAAGGAAAAAAGAGAAAATATTGAAAATCAAAAGAAATTTTCACCTTATCAGGGGTATCCTAGTATCTCTACTAGGGATATGGACACCTATCTAGTAGTAGAGCTATTCTAGGGAGGGTCACAGTGATAACCTCGTTGGGGCTATGGATGCCCGACTAGCAGCGAGGCTCTATCCAGGTTGCTTTTGGAGTTGGAACCTTTATGTAGCCCTATAAGACTAATTTTTGTCCCTATTGTAACTAAGGAAAAGGAAATGCAGGCATGCACACACACTTCAACCTTGGTATAGGAAAGGTTTTCTTTATTGTGATTTCTGAAACCTTATCCATACGTAACTTGATGCATGGACTGAAACTAGAGATTTTGGGTTGATTCTAGTTTTTCATTGAAATTCTCTAGAGAATTTCCCAACGGAGTCACCATTTTTTGTGAATTTTTTTCACACACACCCCACTGAAAGTAGGGACCCTCTTTTCTTGGTCTTTTGGATCTTTTTTGTGGCCTTTCCTTTTGGACTTGTCTATGAAAATCTTGAGATTTTGGTCTTTAATGCTTTGGTCCTTTGGTCGTGGGATTTGGTTAACTTGGAATGTTCCTCAATGCTTATCTTGCTTATACAAATCTCCCTTGTGAGGTAATAATTTAAAATTGTGAGTTTTGGGGTAAACTTCGGGTTTTTCCCTAGTTTTGGGAATTTCCTCTCTGGACGGAATTCCTCGGTTGCCTGGAAAACCCGATAGAGGCTGGTTTCATGTTTTTTTTACAGATTTTGGTCCTTCATGGAATTTTGTGTCAACTAGATTTTTCCAAAATTCCTTCATTTCCTTAGATTCTCGGATTCATTCTGGATTGTCTTGTCACTGCATTTATGTTTCATGTGCGGGTTTTGCAGTTGGGTTTGATGAAGTCTTGGATGGTTTTTATGCTATGAGTCGACTTCTTTTTGCCTTGTTTGAATTTTAATAGATTTGGTGAATAGATTGAGTCTAGAGTTGTGTGTTCATCATGAAGTCCTAGGGTCTGGTCTCAATTTGATTACTCTAACTATTGAATCACCCTTGGAATAATTAGAAAGTTAGATTTGTCGATGATCGATTTGAGGTGAGTTGAATCTGAGCTTGAGTCCCAAATTTGTGATCATTTGATCAATTTGGGCGAGATCCTGATGAAATCCAAGCTTTCGGGGTTTTGATCATTTTGGGGATTTCTTTTGCCTTCAGATTTCCCTGAATTTCCATCGTTGGGTCATTTTCCCAAAAAGTGCATAAAACATGAGAACTATGCTAACTTCACAAAATTCTGCTACTCTTGGATTTCCCTAGATTTCCTGCGATCCATTGTTTCCCCGAAATATACACAAAACATGAAAATTGGACTAGCTTCGTGAAAATCCATCATCCTGCGATTTTTTCAAAATTCTGTTGTTCCTTCGTTTTCCTAGAGTATGTTAAGTTTCACTGGTTTCGGATATTTCCATCCTCGATGGAATTCCCTGAGGAACTGCTAGGAATGAAAAAGTGAAGGAATGCATGAGTTAATGGTTAATGATTTTTCATTTACATGATTGATTTGGATAATTTAATGATATGTGTGAATTTTTCTTGAGTTTTTATTGATGACTCATTGGCCTTTTGGTGTTTTCTACTCTTTCATCGCTAAAATCCGCCTAGCCCGAAATTCCCCGTAATTCCCTTCTGGTTCGACTTATGTGAAGGGATGAAAATATTGAACTTTGAGGATGGGATGTTTAATGATATTCTTAGGGATTCTGATGGCTACTTTGATTTCTTTGATGATTAGCATGTTGTTTATGATGAGCTAACTTGGATTTTATGCTATAATGGATACTTATTGTGGCCTTTTGGGCGTAGGCTGGATCGAGCGAGATAGTTGCTAGCAGGGGTAAGGACAACAGGTCGTGAATCATGGTGATGAAGGTGCTTATGTCTCAGAAGCCAAGGATATCGAGCTGGATATCAAAGGATAAGAGACTCCAAGTTTGTGGGGTTTCATCACTTCCATTCCCCACCAACTCGTGAAAGAGAATGAGCATACTTTAAATATGTGGCGAGATCTGTGAGATACAACCAAGTACACTTTGTGGCCGCGAGCAGGTGGAACTCACTCGTACACGAGAAGGTTAAGTCAACAAATGCTCGATGGCCATTCATCTGAGTTGGATATGACAAGGAAGATTCAAATAGGTTTGACTCGATCAGATTCATTCATGATGCCTGACTTAGCTGTTGATCAGCGACCCATATTGAAGGTCACATAGCACACCCATTATAGTTCTTTTGCTTCACATGGGTGAGACATTAATGGTGGAGGTGACCCATGAGGTTTATTCAGTTTGAACTGAGATTTGTAGAGATCCCAAGCTGATTTGAGGGGGTGCCTCATGCATTCAATGCAGGGTGATGATTTATTGTGAACTATCCAAGTTGACCTAGTTGGTGGATGACCTTTCTTTGTAACCCTAACTTGGGCTGACACATGATGAAATTTCTATAAGTATGGAATTTGGCCTCATTTTTTATTGTTAATTGGTTAGTTAGACAAAGTTAGAAGAAGATAGACTTAGATTAGGTTTTGAAGTAAATAGAGAAGAAGGTTAGAATTAGGAGTTAGTTTTATTTTCAAGCAAGTGTTATAATACAAAATATCAGAATAGTTGCTATTATTGGTGATTCAATATAAGTGAAGACATTGTTCTATTGTTGGTGGCTTCTTTCGATTGATCCATCTTGCATGGTCCTTATTCTATCTTTGAAATTGCTTGGAAATATTTGAATGCATTTTAGATTTAGAGATAAATGATTTAATGGTGCTTGTGATTTAGTGCTTGGAGTGTTGTAGTGATCTCTGGTTCATACTTTAGGTAGCTTCTTGACTATGGGATTGATGTACAAGGTCAACCTATACCTGATATTTCTGTGCTTAGTTTAACTGTGGGTATTTGTTCATGTCAATTGCAAAACCAAGGTTGGCTTGAATGAATGTGCATGATCTGAAAAATATTTAATTCCTTAGAAGATTCCACTGTTTTTGTAAGATTGCAGGTCAACTTGGGTCGAACAGGAATTCATTTTGAGGGATTGGTCCATTCCAAGTATTTCATCATTAGGATTGTTGATCTTAGGAATAATATTAATCTTAGGATTTTTGAAACCCTTATCTTTTGTTATTTCATTGAACTTTGGTTAAAACTAGGAATTCTAGTATCATTATATTGCAAAATCTGATAAGTTTAGAGTTTCCAGTATTTGTTTTGTAAGGTCCCTTTGTGATTACCAGCATTTTCACATTTATCATTGAGTTTTTTTGTTGCATTGTCAAGACCTGAGATTAGAGACCTTGGGGTTATCTCTTTTTCAATAGAGATTGACCTTTCAAGAGAGATAGGATACTATATTCTATTTGAGTTCTTGCTGTGTAGAAAACACCATCAAGAATCTTAATATTGAATCTCTAGAAGCTAAAATATACTTGTGATGGTGAAGGTTTCTTGATCAATATTGGACAAGAAATATCAATAATAAGTAAATGGATGGCCTTTCTAAAAAGAATGTTCCAAGGATGGAATTATGTCAAAGAGTTTTAGTGGTTTGGGATACCATTAAGAGAGGAGCTACAATTGTAAAAGATGAGCTTTTGTAGATATTAAAAAATGGTTGAAAAATTTCATGCCCCAAAATTTCACAATTGGGAAAAAAGCACAACATTTTTTTTCTACTTAATTGCTAACTAATAATGTCTAACAAGCTAAATTTGACTTAACTTATATAAACTCACATTTAAGAATGTTACCAAATAGCTAATTTAACAATCATTTTGGCCTTCAATATGAGTGGAATGATGAACAAAAGACAAATTATTCAAATTCTTTGTAACGTAAAGATTAGGTAATACACCTTGTGAAATACTTTGGTTAGCTTAGAGAATTTGATCAACAACTCAAGGAAATAATATATAATGGAAAAAGTAGTTTAAACCCTTGGTTTTTGTAGTGTAGGAAAATGTACTCCTTTATATTTTCACACTATGTTTGCATCCCATTAATTATTTGGACTTAGTTAATATTTTAATTTCCTAAATTATGCATTGCTAAGCATTATTATTCATGTTTTCCGAAAGGGAAACCATCAATAAGAAAATGTTGACATTATTTTAAACACCATGGAAATTGTGTGTCCTAGATTTAGGTCCTAGAACCCATTCCCCCAAGGGTGAATGGGTCCTCCTTAAGTGCCAAAACCCAATTTTTTATATGTTTTTGGTAGATTTTTAATGATTCAAATTCAGGTTTAAAATTTTGGCTTATGGAATATAATTTTTAGGAAATTAGATAAACAACTATAAATACATAGTTATTTTGTCAATTCAATATTATGAATCAAGAGACAACTATCACAAGAGAAAATATTATTGTCAAGATTATTGAAGAGAAGATTTATTTGTCATCTACAATAGAAATTAAGATTATATCAAAATTTCAAAGTTATGTGTGTTCATATTATGTTTTGGAGCTAACATTGTGATGTAGGTTTGAAGCAAGCATTCAAGTGTCAAATCAAGAAATTATTCAATCCAATTCAAGCAAGATCCAATCCTTAGAGAGATGTGTTACAATTCACTCCTCTAAGGGCAATGATTGAGGGTTTGGTGAGTTGTGACATATATTTGTTCATTCATCATTCCTTTTCATTTGTCATTATCTTTTATCATCAAGGTTTAATGATGCAGGAGCATCCATGGCATAATTTCTATCTGGTGTCAACAAATGAAGTTTGATTTTATTTCAATTTCTTTTGTGATTTTAATTTCATATTATGTCACAAAAAATGTATCTTTGGACATTTTCACCCTCATTTGAGTCTTTCTTATGGATGTTGGCCTAGTTTTTCCTAGATTTATTGTTGTAATCTAGCCAACACATTCGCATTAAGCCTTGGGGCTCTTCTCCTAATTCAATATTGTAAAATGTATTTAATTGCATTCTAACATTAATCTAGAAGGCTTGTAAATTAAACTTAATTTTAATCTAGTGTTGTAATGTATTTACATTGGATCTTGTGTCTTTCTAGGTCAAGTGGACCTCAATTTAATGCTATAAAGTGTATTTAATCACACTTTCACATTGAAATTCATGTCCCTAGCCCTAATTACCCTTTACATCATCATTAATAGGCCCCTATCACCCCATATTGTGTATCCCAAGGCTTATTTTGATCAAATAAACGATAAAATCAACATATAAACCCAATTTATGCATTCCCCGACATCCCAATTGGCAAAAGAACCCCTGTGGGACTAAGTCACCTATCTTGGTGACTTAGTCCTATTTAAGTTGTTTTCGGGGCTTGAGCAAGAAAAAATAGGTTTTAAGTTTAATTTTCCTCCATGTCGGCCTTGGGGATGAAATTAACGAGTGTTTTAGGTGGATTGCGTATATAAACAGACCTCTAAATCTTAATTAATTATTCATTCATGATTCATCTTCCATATCAAGCCAAGCAAGCTAGGGTTTTAGCATTCTATGTCATCAAGATATATTTCTAAGGCATTCAAGGGAAGATTCCACATTCATTGCTATAGAAACTCAAGATCTATCATCATGGAAAGTTTCTAATTCCTTCATTTAATGTTAATGTTTCATCTTATTTCTTCATTTGGTTTAATTACCTAAAAATGTGTTTGACCAAGGAAAACCCCCATTCCCTAACATTCAACATTTCTCTTTCTTTCTTTGTGTGTTTGTAGATTTAGGTACCTTGAAGGATTGGTTGAAAACTTATTGAAAGTCATCTCCTTATTGGCTAGGTCAAAATATCTACACAAAAAAGGAACTTACAGGCCAAAAATCAAGGTTTTGGATTCAGACAGCTAGAGGAATAAAAAGTGCAGACCGAGAGCTTTTGTCTCCACTTTCAAAGTTTTAGAAAAGTCAAAGTGGATAGTTCACTACTTGTGGTGACTTAGTCCCACTGAATAAGTTTTTTAGATATTTCTACACATGTAGATACCCATTTGGCTGAAACAGGCCCCGATGCAGTCTTCCAAAATCTTCTCGAAACATGACTAAGTCACCCAATTTGGCATAAGTGTCCCATCAGCCTTAAAAATCAGATTTTATAGAATTTTAGATACATTTACAGTCTTTACTCTAGCCTTAGTTAGTTTCCAGGTGCACTCTTTTTGTTTAGCCTTTACATCTTGTTCTATATTGCATTTAATCTATCTTTCTGCATATCACAATGTGTTTTCAAACATCTCTTTCATTAGTTTATTGCATTTAGGAAATTCCATTTAGGAATATTCCAATCATATTAGTTTTAGTATTGAGTGAAACCCCATTTTTTTGTGGAATACCTTTCTCCTTTTAGGTGAAAACCCTAGAATTGTAAGAGAGACTCCTACAAAAATTTGTGCTTCGCATATTTTTGTCATGTGAAATTAAAATTTTGGAGTGCATTTGAGTGTCATGTCATGTTGGATTTTGAAATTTCAATTTGGAGCAAATTTGGTAAAAACAAGATAAGAAGAGATAGTGGAGAATATTTTTTAAAAGAAAAAATATTGAAAAAGAAAGAGGAAGGTGTGGGTTATTGGAGGTTACCAATCAGATTTATAATTCCAAATTTTAAATTCAAAGGCTCCTAAAAAGTAGGGAACTTGAAGGTGGATGCCAAGATTGGAGAAAACTAATTTTTGCTATATTCAAGAAAGAAAGAAAACAATTAAAGCTTTGTCATCCATTCACAATAGGTTTGGAGATTTGAAAGCTTATTTTGTTTATTTTAAAGGATGAATTTAAATTAAATTAGCTATTCTTGGACTTGGGGCATTGATTTTTGAAGATGGGATTGGAATGAATGGAAATGCAATTGAAATGAATTCACATTTCATTTCATTTGGGTTGGAGTTGTTTAATAAAACTGAATTCATTTTTGAGACAATGTTTTTCTCTAGATTAAAGACAAGACACAGGAAATATATGACATACCTCCAAGAATATTATTTGATGGTGTTGTTGTAGATTGGGGAGTGATTACAAAGTTTTAGATGTCACATTTTATTGCAGATACTTGTATTGGGTTTGTTGTGAGATGTTTTGTTGTTACAGGTGCTGGAGAGTATTTTGTGTTGCAAGAATTTGATTTGTTGCTGCAAATACTTTTTGTTTTTTTGTATTTTCTTAGTGTATTGTAAGGTCTTGTTGCAGCCATATACTATTTGGTTTGATTGTAATTTAATTTGAAGAGATCAAATTGGAATTGGTGTTGTTGGTTGTAAGTTGCGAAATAGAGTTGTATTTTATTGCAAAGAATTTATTTTTCTTTTGTGAAGAGTGTTTCTCAGTATTGTGTGAGATATTTATAATTAATTTCCATTGTAGAATTAATTTTAATTAGCTCCATATATTATTGGTATCAGAGAAAGTTGATCTGGAGTGTGTAGCAGACCAATGAAGAGAGTCAGTTTCACCAGGATTTTGTTATGGGTGCTGGAGAAAATGTATGCAAGAGGAGCCCATTGTGGTAGAGGAAGAGGGATAAAAGATAATTTTGTTAGGAATGATGATTTTAGAGACTTGAGAAGTTAGGTTGAAACTTTATAAAATGAGATAAGGAGAGGATTTTCAAGAATGAGAGACCCAGAAAGTGATGAAGAAGATGAAAGCACAAAGAATGCTATTTTAGATACTGAGCAAAGAGAGGAAATTGAAGTAGTTGCAAATGACCCACTGCTGAAAGATTTAATAAAAGTGGGAAAGAGACCAAAAATGGAGGTGCATAAATTTAATGGAAGTTTGAGTCTAGAGGAATTTATAGATTGTCTTAATGAAATGGAAGATCATTTTGAATTTGAAGAGATCAAGGATCCTGATAGAGTGCGATTTTCCAAGACACAATTGAAGGGACATGCTTCAATTTGGTGGAGAGAAATTTAGCTGGAAAGAGGCAGGAAAGTGTCAACCCCAATCCTATTCCTGAACAAACACAACAAAAAAACATATTGTTAGGTTTATATACAAGATAAAACAAGGATTCCCCATGAAATCCATTCACAATGCTTTAAACTAGTTGAAACAAGAACAAAACATGAAAACCTAAAGCAATCCTAATTAAGCAAGGAAACTCTTGATCCCATGGGGGAATTGGTGCCAATTCGTGTGTCGAAATTGGCCCTTTCCCAACTTCTTTGTAAGCTTTGTGATAATTTTTGGATGATTGAATCTCCTTGATGAGATTTTGGAATAACCTAACTATGAAATGGAAAAAAAATAGCTCTCAATGTGAAGAGAGTAACTTTTCTCTAAGTGTGGATAAGGATGAAGTTGAGTATAGTAAGTTTACTCAAATTGTGGATGATAGAATGAGAGGAAGAGTCTCTCATTTATGGATTTCCAAAATGGAAGAGAGAGTGGAATTGAGCAATGTGGGATCATTCAACATCCAATGGCCAAGTTCCACTTATCAAGATGTGAATGGTTGAGGAATGATCACATTTTGGTCAATGTGCATGATAAATGTGATTAGGAGGAATTTGAAATTGGGGAAATGACATGTGAGAGGGAAAAATGAATGAAATAAATTCCACTTGGATCAATGCACAAGGAAATGTAAGAGGAGTGAATGCTTTGTTGGATGTACGAATCCACTTGGATTTTGAATTCAAATTTGAAGGAATATTCCTCCTTTATTCCATGTTGAAAGAAAATAGGAAATTAAATAAATCAATGTAATTGATTTATTGTGCAAGTTGCATTCTCTAGAGGATTTTAGTGATTAGGATTAGCATTAATCAGGATTTGATTAATTAAGAGGGGGATTAGCAAATTTGACAATTTTGACTCAAATTTATGAGTTGATTTAAATCAAAATTGAGAGGAACATGATTAATTAAATATATTTTTTTGATTTATTTAACTAGAAGGGATAATGCTGGATTAAATAAAATAAGGTTTAATTTATTCAATTTAATGAGAATAATTTAGGGATTTAATCAAATAAGATGAATTATTTAATTAAAAAGGGATTTAGGGTTAATTAAATTAAATTGATTAATTTAATCAACAGAGGAGAAATACCTAATTAAATAAATAATGATTTATCTAATTAAGAGATGGAAGGTGATGATAAGCCGGGACTGTGATTCAGGAAGAAATGACATTAGTAATCATGATCAAGTGTGTTGGATCGAATTGTATATTTTTCATGTCTACATTTTGCCCCTCTTTGAAGCAATGTACTTGCTGCATTCATTCAAAGAATAAACTATTGTGATCAAAGTTAAAAATTTCTTTATTTTTTGAATGCCCCGTTGTTGCTTTAGCAGAAGGATTATGCTGACATATTGCCCCCTCGAGAGATTAGACAATTTTTTTATTTTTGGATGATCTCGCGATAAAAGAGGACAAGGTGCTCGATAGGTCTAAAACTTCCCTAGGATGCCAAAAAACATGTTAAAATGCCAAAAAAGACACAAAATGGTCCTCGGTTGGAGACAAATGAGATCGGGGGACCAAACCCTAGTTGGATGGCCAAATTAGGTCAAAAAACCCTAATTTTCAAGCTTAAATAGACCTAGAGGGGTCACTTTCAATACATTTGCATATTTAGCCTTTAGAATTTTCTACACTTTGAGCTCTGAGCCCCAATCAAGATGGCGCAATGGTAGCTTTCTAGGAATGTGTCAGAGAGAGTACAACACTAGTGGCCAGTCGACACAAGACCCATGGTATGTACCCCCATCATGACTTTTAATTTTATCATTTTTCATGTATTAAATAGGGTCAAAACCATGTTCAAGCCGAGCAGCTCTATATAGCACCACTGCAAATGCTCAATTGAAGCCATGCGGTCCTAAAGTGGGCCGCATATGATAATGGCATCATGTGATGCAGTTTGGAAATTAGTGTTTTGATAGTCAAACTTGGTCGCATATGAGAATAGCACCGCATGACGTAATTAGGGATTCAAATTTTTCAAAGTCCATTGTGTGGCATAGTTTAGAACTTTACGAACTGTACTACATTTAAAAATAGTGCCACATTTGTTGTTTCAAATGTGAAAATCCAATGCGAGAGGCAGATTTTTTTATGAGACTTGACACAATGGCTTCCCTTTTGTAGGAGGAGCTTGATATACTTCACTCGAGGGAGCACAGATGGTTGATGCTCATTAGATTATAGGGTATGCATGTGTACCTTCAGGAGTAGCTCGATATTCTTGGTCTCTAGTACATTGTGTACATCCCTCCTATTCAGACGCACTTGGGTATGATGACAGCTTTGGTCAAGCAGTGACATAGTGAGACCTCTTCCTTCCATCTTCCTACTGGCGAGGCTAACACCACTGATCCGGTGGACATTTTTCAGTGGAAATTGAAGTGTCTCATTTTTCTCCAGAATCTGCACCATCAGAAAGAGCTCAGTGTCCCGGTTCCAACGCAACTCGAACGGAGCAAAAAGGAGTCCGTTTGCACGAGTTATGGCCAGTCAAACCTTTGGTCAAACTGGAATCAGGGGCATCCAGGAAACGAAAAAAATGATGTCGTCAAAAGTTGTCAAAGTTGGCATCATCGGGAAGATCTCGTCGCAAGCTTTCCAACGCAACTCGTTTCGTCGAAATCCAACAACGGACGCGAGAGTTATCAGCGGTCAAAGCTCCTGGTTGACTTGGTGACCGGAGGGTGAATGATGACGTCAGCATCCGTACAAGATGACGTCAGCAGTCCGTACAAATCCAAAGTGGATCAACCAGATGTTGACACGTTTCAAGTCCGTACAGGTGACGTGGCATGAGAGTCAGATGGTACGGACCTATCGGCGGCCGACACGTGGCATCCGTACCCCAGTCAGCATCCTCGTTGGCATCTCTGTCAGCATTCCGTACATGAGTCATCGGCACAGTCGGCATCCGAGTTGGCAGACATGTCATCGCACAGTCATCATCCGAGTCAGCGTACGTTGGCCTCCACGTCAATGCACAGTTGGCAGATGAGTCAGCCTCCACGTCGGATCCCAGTTGGCACATAGTCAGCGGACACGTCAATTACACATCAGCGTTTTTGGTGAATTAGCATCCTCCACGTCTTCGGTGAGTCACTGTCCATGTCGTCAAGTTGGGTGAATCGATGTTTGCCACGTGGCACCTCGTCAAAACGCCACATGGCCACGCGGTCTCTCTCCTCCGTCGGTCGGTGGAAAAATTTGTTTCAACTGCCCGCAAGGGGCTCGAACCGTCAACCTTTGAATTGCTATCCGGGCGGGCTACCAACAGGCCACATAGCGACCACTACTATGGATATGGCAGTTGTTGGTTTTGATTAAGATTTTGTTTGAAAATTTGTTTTAAAAACAAAACGGCCGACGACTTTTGAACCCCGAACCGGCCGGGACCCAAAATGGACTGCCACCGTTAGGCCGTCGGGTGGTTTGACAACATATGTAGACATCGGTTGATTTTGCTAACATGTGGAAACCGAATGCCTATCAAATTTAAACAAACTCCTAAATTAAAATAAACAAACAACTATAATCCTTTTTTTTAAAGGATCAAATCAGACCCCCAAAACAATATTAGCCCAGAAATGAATAAATAAAGGGCTAAAATGAAGATTAAGGGAGATTATCCTGATTATTTTTATGTAATTAGGGGATATTGAGATTTTATATGCAAAAATTGGGAGATTGTTTGAAGATTTTATATATTTTGGAGAGATAAGGTGATTTGGAGAATATTTTGTAAATCAATTGGTTAGTAACCAAATTGAGAAAATTTTATGTATTTAAAGGGGGCTTGAGAGAAGAGTTGGAATCAAGTTTTTTTCAGGTGATGAAGTCCTGATGCTGAGGTGACGAAAGAGAGGCCTTGTTGGAGAGTTTTCAAATCATTCTTGCATGACAGAGTGTTGTTACGCTGCCGAAATGCTTGGAGAATGGTTATGGTGCTATTGTAATTGATTTTTGGAGTTAATCGGATCGGTCTCTCTATTGGAGTGGACCCGGAGACGTAGTCACGTTGTGACGAACTCCGTTATCAACTGTTTGCACTTCTCTTCTTCTCTCTCTCATCTTCTATCAGTTTTGTTAATTTCTGTTATGATCACCTTGATATTACTTTCATTCTGTTATTTCCTTAAGTTAATTTCGTTTTAATTAACTTGAAATAATCATTGTAAAAGCATTGTAAAAATTAAGCATTCATTTATGCAATCTAGTCTAGATCCTATACAGATCAAGTTGGTATCAGAGCTCAGTTGACTATTATTGCAGTTGTTTTTTTGAATGCTAACGAGATCCAGGATTCAGAAGGGCGAAGGCAAGCTTGAAGAATTTGATCCTGAGATCGGGAAGCGTAGATCATTTCCAAAGATGTCAGTTTCTGGAATGGAGGTTCCTGAAGAAATCAGTGAGCAGGAATTTCGAAGAGCATTCCTCGAGATGAAGGCTAAGGTGGATATTCTTTTTCAGGAGAGACAAGAACGGAAGGAACGTGAAGAAGGTTCGTCGAAGCAAGAAGATCGCAAAGACATGAAAGGGAAACATCATGAAGATGGTGGCAAGAAACCAAATCATCCCTTTTCTTCTTCTCCTCCCTCTTCTCCTTCTCCTTCTTCTCCATCTTCTCCTCATTCTATTTCTTCTAATCCTTTCAAGAGTGGGTATAAACCTAAAATTAAATTGGATGTAAAATTTGATTTGCCTAAATATTGTGGTGAACTTAATACTGAAAAATTAGACGATTGGATACAACAAATAGAGGTCTATTGTAGAGTCCAGAACCTATTTGATGATGTTGATAGGATCCAATTAGCTACTCTTCGTTTAGGAGGTACAGCCTTAACCTGGTGGGAGAGTAAGTCTAAGGCAGAAGTTTCACAACATGGTAAAGTCAGTTTAACTTGGGCAGAGTTTGTTAATGCTTTGAAGAAGCAGTTTTATCCCTTAGGACATATGTAGCAGTTAATGATGGACTGGCAAATGTTTAGGCAAGGGAAGGGTCAAACTGTCCAAGAGTACACCCATGAGTTCAGGAAAAGGGCTATTTATTTGAATGTTCCTTTGTATACCCAAGACACGTTGTTGAAGTACATAGGAGGTCTACATTCCTACCTTAGGCATTCCATTTTGGTTTTGAACCCTTGCAATTTGGATGAAGTGTCCGTTCAAGCTACACACTTAGAGTCAAGGGGTAAAGGATCTTTCATTGACAAGTTTGATAATGATGTAAAGAAATCTTCTAAGAATGTAGAGACAAGGAAAGGAAAGAAGGCAGCTACAATTAAGAAGGATGAGAAACTTTCTTGCACTCATTGTGACAAGAATGGTCATGATGAAGATCACTATTGGAAGTTGCATCCAGAATTGAAACCTAAGTGGGCTCAAAGACGTAATCAGAAACAGAAGGGTAAGGATAAATCCATGAATGTTGTTATGGATCTTGGTTCAGATTCAGATGATGAGACTAAGATAACAGCGATGGGTCTAAAAGGTAAAGCCTCTATTTCTGGTGTTTCTATTGCAAGTTGTGCTTCTTCTTCTACAGTTAATGATTTCTCTGAAGATGCAAAAAGGAATGAGTTGTTTCATTTAAGGGTTATGGCTAAGAACAGTAAAATTGATGCACTCATAGATAGTGGATCTCAGGTGAATTTAATTTCAGAAAGTGTTGTAAATAACTTGGGATTAAGAACTACACCACATAAGAAACCTTATCCACTAGGTTGGATTTGTGAAAATGATAAGCTGCAAGTAAGGAAACAATGCACCTTAAGGTTCACAATTACTAGTAAATTTGTGGATGAAGTACAGTTTGATGTAGTTCCATTGGATATCTGTGGGATAGTGCTTGGTAGCCCTTACTTATATGACAGGAAAGCTATATTCTATAGGCAACAAAATCATTATCATTTGTTTAAGGATGGCATCAGTACATAGTACATTCTCGCAAGATTAAGACTGATCAATCTTTTGCAAATACAGGACAGTTAAAGAGGGTAATTAATGCAAGTAAGGAATTAACTCTGATGTCTGTCAGTACAGGTGGTTCTAAACATGAACTTGGAGTAGCTAACCAGGGTCAGAAGTTGTAGGATGCACTTGCAGTACAGCATGAGAAAATGATGCTTGAAAGCATTGATGGATCCTTGGGTAATAATGTTCCTGTTGTGAAGGATCGATATGTTGTTGACTTAATTTCTTTCATTTCTGCATTGATGTTCAGCTTGATGCTAGTCAATTTTTGTTGGTTAGTGGCTACGACATTGGATGTAGATGTTTATGGAAGTGATAACATTATGTTTATGTTCAACAACATTGTTGCAGTCTTTATTGTGCTTTTGAGTCAGGTTTTCAGATGTACAAAAGATACAGGACAAGTGGGGAGGCCAAGTCCTCACTTATTGTCAGTGTAAATGTCACTTTTGGAGGTCCAAAAGGTCTTCAGTGGGGAGGCCTGATCCGGTGGACATTTTTCAGTGGAAATTGAAGTGTCTCATTTTTCTCCAGAATCTACACCATCAGAAAGAGCTCAGTGTCCCGGTTCCAACGCAACTCGAACGGAGCAAAAAGGAGTCCGTTTGCACGAGTTATGGCCAGTCAAACCTTTGGTCAAACTGGAATCAGGGGCATCCAGGAAACGAAAAAAATGATGTCGTCAAAAGTTGTCAAAGTCGGCATCATCGGGAAGATCTCGTCGCAAGCTTTCCAACGCAACTCGTTTCGTCAAAATCCAACAACGGACGCGAGAGTTATCAGCGGTCAAAGCTCCTGGTTGACTTGGTGACCGGAGGGTGAATGATGACGTCAGCATCCGTACAAGATGATGTCAGCAGTCCGTACAAATCCAAAGTGGATCAACCAGATGTTGACATGTGTCAAGTCCGTACAGGTGATGTGGCATGAGAGTCAGATGGTACGGACCTATCGGCGGCCGACACGTGGCATCCGTACCCCAGTCAGCATCCTCGTTGGCATCTCTGTCAGCATTCCGTACATGAGTCATCGGCACAGTCGGCATCCGAGTTGGCAGACACGTCATCGCACAGTCATCATCCGAGTCAGCGTACGTTGGCCTCCACGTCAATGCACAGTTGGCAGATGAGTCAGCCTCCACGTCGGATCCCAGTTGGCACATAGTCAGCGGACATGTCAATTACACATCAGCGTTTTCGGCGAATTAGCATCCTCCACGTCTTCGGTGAGTCACTGTCCATGTCGTCAAGTTGGGTGAATCGATGTTCACCACGTGGCACCTCATCAGAATGCCACATGGCCACGCGGTCTCTCTCCTCCGTCGGTCGGTGGAAAAATTTGTTTCAACTGCCCACAAGGGGCTCGAACCGTCAACCTTTGAATTGCTATCCGGGCGGGCTACCAACAGGCCACATAGCGACCACTACTATGGATATGGCAGTTGTTGGTTTTGATTAAGATTTTGTTTGAAAATTTGTTTTAAAAACAAAACGGCTGACGGCTTTTGAACCCCGAACCGGCCGGGACCCAAAATGGACTGCCACCGTTAGGCCGTCGGGTGGTTTGACAACATATGTAGACATCGGTTGATTTTGCTAACATGTGGAAACCGAATGCCTATCAAATTTAAACAAACTCCTAAATTAAAATAAACAAACAACTATAATCCTTTTTTTTAAAGGATCAAATCAGACCCCCAAAACAATATTAGCTCGGAAATGAATAAATAAAGGGCTAAAATGAAGATTAAGGGAGGTTATCCTGATTATTTTTATGTAATTAGGGGATATTGAGATTTTATATGCAAAAATTGGGAGATTGTTTGAAGATTTTATGTATTTTGGAGAGATAAGGTGATTTGGGGAATATTTTGTAAATCAATTGGTTAGTAACCAAATTGAGAAAATTTTATGTATTTAAAGGGGGCTTGAGAGAAGAGTTGGAATCAAGTTTTTTTCAGGTGATGAAGTCCTGATGCTGAGGTGACGAAAGAGAGGCCTTGTTGGAGAGTTTTCAAATCATTCTTGCATGACAGAGTGTTGTTACGCTACCAAAATGCTTGGAGAATGGTTATGGTGCTATTGTAATTGATTTTTGGAGTTAATCGGATTGGTCTCTGTATTGGAGTGGACCCGGAGACGTAGTCATGTTGTGACGAACTCCGTTATCAACTGTTTGCACTTCTCTTCTTCTCTCTCTCATCTTCTATCAGTTTTGTTAATTTCTATTATGATCACCTTGATATTACTTTCATTCTGTTATTTCCTTAAGTTAATTTGGTTTTAATTAACTTGAAATAATCATTGTAAAAGCATTGTAAAAATTAAGCATTCATTTATGCAATCTAGTCTAGATCCTATACAGATCAACCACTCTTGAGGATGTTTGGCGCATTCTTCGATTGCCTATCCATGGAGCTAGAGTGATTTATGATCCAAAGGAGGGTAGGGAGGCCTTCTTTGATGTAATGGGTGTTGATGAGCTCATCCTTTCTGATGGATAGATTGACTTGGATTGATATTGGGGTAGAGTGCCCACCTATAAGTTGATCATTACGGCTATCATTTCTAGTCTTGTGGCACTAGATCAACATGGTTGATACTTCAGTCTACGCTAGGGATTGGCATGGGAGTGGATGTGTGTCCATCGGGAGTGCATTGCTTGGGGGCTAGTGATGTTGGTCTCCTTATATAGGGATTTACATGAGTTTTCATACCTAGAAAGTCAAGCCCTCAGGGATGGAATTACTTTGTTACACATCTAGGCATGGGAGCAGATTCTAGTGCTCCATCTAGATGTTACACCAATCATCCTTGATATTGATGAATTTGTTGTTTGGTGGTATGGTGAGGCACGGATTCATTTTACTCATACTAGCATTGGTGGGCTCGCCCACTATCAATGGGTTGTTGATGAGATGAGAGAGTTTTTATGGAGGCCTTGGATGGGCATAGGCCCATGGTACAATGATATAAAGCAGTTATTCTTCGCCTGACAGGATAGATGGATGCAGGGTCGAGAGCATGCCATGATAGAGCGGTATCTCCTAGACAAGGTGGCCCATCAGTCTAGTGAGATCTAGGATAGGACGGATGATCAGTACATGGCGATGTTCACCCGTAGCACTAGAGAGATAGCATGGGGCCAGCCTATCCCAACACCTGAGGTAATGTCCTCGTTCAGAGAGCTAGTGGCTTGATCGTGGCCATATGATCAGGGGTCGATAGATGTAGGAGTGACCCATGCATATAGAGCTTTGTTTAGGCCTCCTTTGAGATTGAAAGTTCTAGGCACGACACTCCCACGGGGGAGGCCTGGAGGTAGATCAGCTAGCAGGGGCAGAGGTGACCGAGATGGGGATGGGGATGGATGAGGAGGTCGACCACCTCCTCATCAGACACCTCCCAAAGATCAGGCACAACAGGAACCTCCATGGGTAGGGGTACAGGATGATCAGCCTAGAGATGGGGACATTGCAGTCCCGCAGCAGCAGCCACCAGGGCAGCCAGATCACCAAGATCCACTGATCCAATAGTTGCAGGGTCAGATTCAGGTATTGACTATGGAGAGGGATTAGGCTTAGCAGCAGGTTTTGACAGTTACTATCGAGAGGGACCAGGCTCGATCCAAGAGGGATCAAGAGATTGGTTGGCAAAGAAAGCTGGAGGGTATGGCCTCATCATCCTGGGGCTGTTCATTTTCCTTATGGGATTACAGAGAGGTAGTAAGAGAGGTTGAGTATTATCGATAACATTATAGATAGGTAGTGCCAGCAATAGGCTAAGTGCTAGACTTCTCTGAGTAGACAAGGATGAGGTCTCCAGAGGATCACAACGAGAGGCAGGTGGGAGAGGCCAACAACCAGCAGAGCTAGCCTTTTGATCACAAGTAGTTTCCATTTTTGATTTATGGGCTTTGATTATTGCCTCTATTGTATCATGTATTTTGATGTACACTTGATCCAATTTTGTACCATGACAGTATATAATTGATGATATATATATGAGATGGTTTGATTTATGATGTGTCCTATGATGTATGATGCATTTTAATTTTTTATGAGATGTTATGAGATTCTTTTATTTTATGCCTATGCGATATGATGTATGCTTCTATATATGATGGATGTATTTCTTTTTGTATCCTTTCTATGCATTTTGATGATTACATGGATGCAATGTATGCTACTAATGATGTATCGATATGCAAATGATAAATGATATGCAAATGATTAATGATGATGATGGATGCTAATGATTTTTAATATTCTCCACCTAATTTATGTAATGTATGATGTGTACTATAATGACTTATTAAGATGCTTAGAATAAAAAATCTATATTATTATTCATAGCTTAAGATGATAATGATGTGGTATGATATGATATGATATGATATGCACTTATGTTGATGATTTGGTGGATGCAAGGTGTATGCATTGGTGATGTTCCAATTAACTGTCATGATACCATGTTAGTATGGAATGAAGATGGAAGAAAAAGAGATCCCACAAGTTATTAGAATGATGGTGATTTGTTTACTAGGAGTCAAGGTTTTCAAAGGGCTAATTATGTTATGTTTGATAACACACATAGGTATGATGCATCAAGGTATAAAGAACCAGGATGGCGTTGTACCTAGTGTGATGGACTTTGAATTGATAATTAGATAGGAGTATTCCTATTCACACTTAGCATACAGAACCTCATTTAGGATGTAGTTTAGATATTCCGAACATCTTGGACAAAAACATAGAAAAGAAAGCTTTCCTATGTGGTCAATAAGATATCTAAAAAATCCTCTCCACACACCAAATAAAGTATGTATGACTAATTCATTTTACAAGTGTATCCCACAAGCATAGTATATGAAAATATAATGATCATTTCCCCATTCCTTTCTCTCTAAACCTTTTTTGTTTAGGCATCATCGAGAGGTCCTTGGAATGAGCAAAAAATAAGATAAGTCTAAAAGACCAAGATAAAGTAAACAAACAAGCCAATGTTCTTCATACTGCTAACCAAGGCTAAACTAAGATGAGATACCTAATGATTATGTCCATCATGGGAAGGATTCATGCGAGGACATGTTGTGATCATGGTTTTGATGAGATTGATTTGGTGATAAGCTATTGATACTCCGAGTTGATCAACTTGCTTGCTTACTTACCTAGACTTGAGACTTTAACGATCAAGTGTTCACTTTTGAACCTGATAAACTTGCTTCTGACTAACTCACCAATGGATGAAGGTGATTATTGATTTATTATGAGTGATGATAACCATAGGTGAAAGCGAGATGAGATGAAAGCACCATTTTGGATTTTTCAAATATTTTGAGGCTATTTTTTTAATTTT
Organism: Sequoiadendron giganteum; assembly: GCA_007115665.2. Classification (NCBI taxonomy): domain Eukaryota; kingdom Viridiplantae; phylum Streptophyta; class Pinopsida; order Cupressales; family Cupressaceae; genus Sequoiadendron; species Sequoiadendron giganteum. Next base: position 95,649,584 of record CM021104.1, read on the forward strand.
CAGATTTTTCAATGTTTTTGGTATTTTCAAGATTTATGATGAAGATACTAACCTTAAGACCTATCCTAGGGGTCTTGAGAGATGATACATAGATTATCCTTTTTTATGTTATACACATAGAGACCATGTAGTTTGACTGATGGTAGACTTGATTCGATGATGAGAAAGATGGGAAAATAGATTCACCATCTTATTGTGACGGATGCCTAAGGTCTAACCTAAAGTGTCTTGGGGGATGATAAAAGATCAACCTTGCCTATGTTCAAGCTCAGAGATGATGTAGTTTAGCAAGGTGACAAACTGACAAGACTCAATGGTGAACGTTTTTGAAGATTTTTGAAATTTTTCTGATGTTTTTTGGATTTTTGCGAGTTTTCTGAATGTTTTTGGTATTTTCAATTTTAAGGAAGATCCCCAAAATATACATGAATCCAATCCAATGTAGGTGTAGGAACATGCCTCCAGTGTAATATGATAGACTACTTTGATAAAGGCAGGACAAACTAACCTTGGGATTATGCCAAGTAGTACCATGGTGAAGCGTGATACAAACACAAGATCAGGCTATCGTATGGGTGCAAACAGATGGAAGATTAATGAAATGTGATGGAATATAATGGATGAGTGAGCCGTGTAGATCTTGATGGATAGAGAGTGCTTTATTTATGCTTGGCACCTGTTTTCCAGGTTTTCACCAAGGTACTTTTCCAAAGCGCCATCGAGGTGGTTTTCACTAGAGGATGATTTTTTTCTTTACTGTTTTCAATCCTTTTTCTGATTTTTTTGGATTTTTTTTATGTTTATTTATTTTTTTTGTTGTCAGCAAGACGCCTGTTTGCCAGGTTTTCATTAGAGTGACTATTTTTTTAGGAAATTTTTTGATTTTTTTGTATTTTTCGGTTCTATACCTTGAAATTTTTTAGGCATAAAACTTTTTGAGATGGGAGTTATTTAGGGGCTCTTGTAGAGGCTCGCCTTCTAGTGTTGTTTGTTGATATGCCCCCGATTTGTAGCTTGTTGTTATGAATAAAGGTCACAACCAGTTGGCTTCAAATTTTCCCTTGCTTTCCAGATTTGGCACATTCTTTTAATTTTTTTTCAACACAAGTTCGCCGACTTGGAAGGAGCCTCTCCTGATCTTCTTGTTGTAGTTGCACTTTAGGAAGTTCTCATAGACCTTTAGATGGTTTAGGGCATCCATGCATCGTTCATCTAATAACTCTAGCTCATTTAACCTTGAAACCCAGTATTCCTCATCTGTAATGAGGTTTTGTAGTGATATCCTTAATGATGGGAGCTTGATCTCGATTGGGAGGATGGCTTCTGATCCATAGACCAGGGAGAATGGGGCGGCACCTATTGGTGTGTAGATGCTAGTGTAGTAGGCCCATAAGGTGGGATTTAGCTGTAGATTCCAGTCATGACCAGAGTCATTGACTGACTTTTTAAGGATTATTAGAATGGTTTTGTTGGTAACTTCTACTTGGCCATTGCCTTGGGGATAGTATGGAGTGGAAAAGTGATGTTGGATTTTGAATTTGTCACATAAGTCAAAGACATCCTGATTCTTGAAAGGTGTCCCATTATCAAAGATAATGGATTGGGGGACATCGTATCAGCAAATGAGATAGTTCAGGATGAACTTGGAAATCTGCTTTCTCATTATGTAGGTTATGGGAATTACTTCGACCCACTTTGTGAAATACTCAGTGGCGATGATGATGAATTTGCGGCCGTTGGATGAGATGGCTGTGATTTTTTCTATGTGATCGAGCCCCCACTATGAAAAGGGCCAAGGTGTAACAATAGGATGAAGCTCTTGAGCTGGAGCATGAATAAGGTCTCCATGCTACTGGTATTGTAAACACTTTGTGAAAAATTCATGTGCCTCTCTTTCCATTGTTGGCCAGTAGTACCCGATTCTTAGAAACTTCTTGGCCAAGGTCATACCGCTCAAGTGTGAACCACAAGTCCCATTATGTACCTTCATTAAAGCAGTCAGGGCCTCCTCAAGATTTAAGCAACACAAAAGGGTTCCCTCAATGCCCCTCTGATAGAGGGTTTCTCCTAGGATGAAAAAATGTAAGGACTTTTTGATAAAGACTCATTTAAGGTTTGGGGTTATGTTAGCTAGGAGGACTCCTATTATCAAGTAGGTATAGATGTCGTGATACCAGGGATCACCAGTACCAACAAGTTCGAACACATATTCAAACTCTAGTACCTCAAACGTGGGTACGAGAAGCTCCTCTACCAAGAATTCATGTTTTGTGACATTGGGAGGGATATCCAGTAAGGATCCAATTGTTGTCATGGCATCAACTGCTTTGTTGTTAGCCCTTGGTATCTTTTCAAAGGTGATATCAATAAATGATTCTTTGAGGCTCTCTACTAACTTGTTGTATGGTGTCAACTTGTCATCCTTAGTTTGGTACTCGCCATTGACCTGGTTGATAATAAGCTATGAATCCCCATAAACCTTTAGTGCCATGATCCACCACTGTGCCACAATCTTGAGACCTATGGTTAAAGCCTCATATTCTACAATGTTGTTAGTATAGGGGAATGCCAATTTATAGGATCTAGGTATACAATCCCCCTATGTAGTGATGAAGAAAACACTAGCTCCTATTCCATGTTGTGTGTATGAGCCATCAAAGTAGATTTTCCAGTGTTCAGCTATGCTGAGATTTAAGATGGATTCATCTAGAAATTATGATATGAGTGGATTCTCTGAATAGATTGGAGCCTATTCAAGTTGGTCTGCAATCATTTTCCCCTTGATGGCCTTGCCCTCTACATATTCAATATCATGTTCTATCAATATCATAACCCAATTTTATTTTCATCCTATAAGAGTGGCTTTAGAGAGTAGATATTTTAGTGGATCTATCTTTGCAATCAACTTGATTTGATGAGCCAACATGTAGTGTCTTAACTTTTTGGCTGCAAACACAACTACCATGCAATATTTTTATATTGGTGTGTAGTTGATCTCATGCCCTACCATTATCCTGCTAATGTAGTATATTTCTCTCTCTCTCCCATTTTCATCATGTTGGGTTAACAGAGCACCAAGAGCTACCATGGTTGCTAAAATATATAGAATCAGTTGTTTTCCTAGGGTAGGTGGCATTAACACTAGTGGCGTAAGTATATATTCTTTGATTTTACCAAATTCCTGATCACACTTGATGTCCCACTTGTATTCTACTCCCTTGTGGAGTAGATGTGAATATGCAATTTTCTTATCTACCAGTTGTGCTATGAATCTTCAAATGGATTGGTGTCTGCCTTGTAGGCCTCTGAGTTGTTTTAGTGTCCTGGGTGCTTCCATGTCGAGGATTTCTTTGACCTTGGTGGGATCCACTTCTATTCCTCTCATTGATACTATGTATCCCAAAAGTTTACCTGATTGCACCCCAAAGACACATTTCTGACCTTGTACTTCTCCAGTCTGTCAAAAATGGCACTTAGCGCTACTATGTGATCCTGTCCTTTCTTTGATTTGGCCAATATATCATCCACATAATCTTCAACAGTTTTTTGTATCATGTCATGAAATATTAGTGTAATGGCCCTTTGATATGTCGCCCCTACATTTTTTAGCCCAAATGGCATCATGTTCTAGCGGTAGGTGCCCCATGGACATGTAAATGCTATCTTATGCTGGTCCTCCTTTGTGATCATTATCTAGTTGTACCCCAAGAATCCATCCATCAGTGATAGCATCTCATGTTCGATCATCATGTCCACTATCATATCAATGTTAGGTAGTGGAAAATCATCCTTGGGACACAATTTGCTGAGGTCTCTAAAGTCAGTGTAGATACGGATGCCGCCATTTGGTTTTGAAACTGGAACAAGATTGGATACCCATTATGGATAATCAATTGGGCTTATAAAGTTAATGTCCAAGAGTTTCTATAATTCCACTTTGACTAGCAAGGCTATCTAAGGGTGATTTTTTTAAAATTTTTGTCTTACTGGCTTTGCTCTAGGGTAAACAACCAACTGATGAGCCATTAATTCTGGATCAAGACATGACATATCGGCATAGGTGCATGTGAAGCTCACCTTTATTTATTTTAGAAATGAAGCCAATAGTTCTATTTCTTCTATCAGAAGTGATTCAACATAGAAGGTGATCTGTGGTGTTGCTTCCATTCCCAGATTGATAGGATTGCATTGTTCTGCCAAGACTGCCAATTTCTCCTGATGAAGTGTAGTAGGGGGGAGATTGAATCCCTCATCCTCCAGTGCCTTAGAGAGGTTTTCATTGTTGGATTCATCCTTTATTTTTACTATTCTTTGGTTAGAGAGTGCCACACTATGGTTTTCACTCAATGAGCCTGAGCTTATTCTTTTTCTTTTTCTTTTGCAACTGAAGGACTCATTCATCTCCCCATAATAGTTCTGGGTGTCTAGTGTGATGTCGAACTGAACCTTGTGATCTCCTCATGGAACGGTATCCCTTATTCCCTTGAATTCAGAGAGTGCCTCATCATTTTTGAATGTTTGTAGAATCGGTGGTCCTCGTTGGTCATAGTTGATGAGTTGTGGGTAAACTAGGTTTATTTTGTTAGTTTGGTGGTCTAACTCAACAAGTGAGACACTAATCATCAGTAAGGAGAAATCCTAAAAATGCATGGGAAGGCCTGTTATGGTATCCTCATCATCACTACTAGTGCAGATATCAGTTATGTCAAAATTGAAATTATCTAGGGGTAGACCTGTGGATACGGGTAGTTGAAGGGTGGTTTTCGTCAATTGAGGAGGATACCTAACTACTCTACTAGGATTACCTCTACCACATATAGTTATACTCAAGGGGGTACATCTGAGGCCAAGGTTTCTCATTCATCTTTCTACAATGATGTCTCTAGTCGTCCATCACTATTTCTTCCAAGGCTTTCATTCCTGTTATAGCCCATACCAAGCATTATTTGCAATCCTCTATTGGCTTCATCCATGGGTAGAGTGGGAGTGGGTCTTTTATCAAGGTATAGCATGCTTGAAATGTCTTCCTCATCCATGTTTTATTGACTTAGATCACCCAATGGTGGAATCTACTAGGATCTATCCTAAAAGTGTGGATAGGTGTTTCAACTGATTGAGGTTGCCCATACGACCTAGGAGATTGTAGTAACTCTCCTACAACAAATGATTTTTTCTTCATTTTGTAATCTCCACACCCGTTGTCCTAGATCATGAGCTTGATGTCAGATATATCATGGATGGAGGGTGTCTCTATCACAGAAGTGGAGGAAAGGTTAGATGGATCTATATAGGGAGTGGATGGGCCTTCATTACTTTTTGGTACTTGGGAATTTTTTTAAAACTTGGCTTCCAAGCTTTTGCAATAGGAAAATGGCTATGGATCACCATGTATTGTGACCTCCTCATTCTGGTATAAAAATTTGACACACTGGCGGAATGTTTAGGCGACCGCCTTCATTCCGTGGATCCATGGGCATCCTAGGAGGATGTTGTAGGGAAATTCAAGGTCAAAAACCTGACATGTGGTTTCCATGGTAGCTGGCCCCACTTGGATTGGGATCCTAATGGTGCCTTGAGACACCCTTTCTCAGTCATCATACGCTCTGATGGTGATTCCTTTTTTTTTGTCGATGGAGTCCTATGAGATTCTAAAGTTTTTCATGAGTTTGAGTGAACAAATATTGAGGCTTGCACCTCCATCCACTAGGACCCCTTTGACTTTCTTCTTGTGAACCAGTACTTGAAGGTGAAGTGCACGATTGTGAGATGGCTAGGTAGGGAAGTCTTGATTGGAGAAGGTGATGAGATTTGGGGTAACGATGTTACCAACCATAGCCTGGAATTGTTTCATATCAAGGGTAGTGGAGATAGTGGATGCAACTAATGCTTCATTAAGGATTTTCCTATGGGTGGCGGAAATTTTTAATAACTCCATGATGGAAATTTGAGTGGGGGTTCCTTTTAGCTGGTCAATGATGCTATAATCATAGGGAATAGATTTTGGATTTGAGATGAGGTCTTAGATGGATATGATGCCCTTGAAATAGTAACCTTTCTGCCACTTATGGTGACTCCACAATCAGCATTGGCTCCTTTGATGCTAATGACAGTGACCATTTCATCTATGCATGCAACAATGTCTTCGTATAAAAGGTTTGGACTAACATACTTTTGTTTCCCTTTGTTGTTCCCTTGGTTATTTCCTTGATTATTTTCCTGATTATGATTCGGCATTGGATTCGTGTATATCTTGAGGTCCTAATTTTTAGTTGGTTGTTCGACATTTATGATTTTGTATTCAATGAGGTCCTAGATGATGTTTTTCAACCTCATGCAATTTGTGGTTGTGTGCCCTTTGATTTTGTTAAAATCAAAAAGGAGATTTTTGTTGTACCATAGTGGTTTTGTCATGGGTTCTGCATATTGCTTAGAATTGGAAATTTTGATAAGGTTTTCCTTAACCAGCTTCTTCATTATGGATTCAATTGATTCTCCAAGGGCCATGAACTTTCACTTGGGAGGATACTTTTTTCGGGGAGGTGGTCCTCTTTGATTTCTCAAGTTATTGATTTGGTTGTTGGGAAGTGGTTGTTGTCGTTCCACCATATTAGTTTGCACATTATTGCGATTGTGATTCTATGGTTGGTGATGGGTCTGGATGTTTTGCTTAGGGGCACTGATGAACACCTTAGCATCAACCACTCCATTGTTTGTGATATTTTTGTTCCTCGACCATGTTTGAGGTTTATCATTATAATTAGTGGACAAGCGGTTATGCTGTTGTGCGGGAAATGTTGATGCACCCCCTCGCACAGTAAGGAATCTTTCGATATTGAGCGGCTTTGGGATCAATTGACCATACATTGTGATTCATTGCATTTTTAGGTAGAATGCCAAGTTTTCATGTAGATTGGATATGATTGTGCAAACTTGTTGTTCTTCTGGCATGGTCCACTTGCTCTGATTGGCCTTGGATTGCCATCTTTGTAAGAACGATGTGAATAGTTCTCCTTTTCTTTGTTTGAGTGTTGATAGTTCCTCAAAACTAACATCTGCACCCCTGTTGAATGCATATTTTTTAAGGAATGCTTCCATGATTTCTTGGAATGTTTTGATGCCTATGGGTAGGTGAGAGAACCATTCCATGTTAGGACTAGTCAGACTTCAAGGAAAAATTTGCATTAGATATGTTTCATCATATGCAACCTCCATGCAATTCACTTGAAACTCCCTAACGTGATTTTCAGGGTTTCCCATCCCATTATACTTATCAAATTTGGTGATATCAAATCCCTTTGGGAATGGTACCATTGTAAGACTTCTGTGAAACGGATAGGGGCATAATTTTTCCTGAAATTCTAGTTGTTTTTCCTGACTAGAGATCCAACACTTGCTGCAAGAGCAGTTTGATTTGTATTGCAACATCATTTTTTTGGATCAGGAGGTGGGATGAATGTGTTTTGAGGTTTTTGTGGTGTTTGATTTATGAGAGGGGTATTGGTGGGGGTTTTCCTCAAGCTCTTCTATACATTTAACACCTGCTGATATTCCTACTATTGTGCTAACAATGCTTGTTCTTGGTCTTGTTATTTTTGTTCCAAAAAAGCTTGTTCTTGGTCCTGTTGCTATTCCCATAAAGCTTGTTGTTGGTCTAGCTTTTGCTGCGCCAAAAAAGCTTGTTGTTGGTCTAGTTTTTGTTGCACCAACAAATCTTGTAGGGCTTGTTGGTATGCTTGTTGATGAATTGCTTGCAGTTGTGTGTGGTATTTTGCTTGCACCTATTGAGCTTGGTGTTGGGATTGAGCATGAGCTTGTTGGGAAACTAGTTGTGCTTGTGCTTGTTGTGCAGCTTGTTGGTTTTCTTGAAGTACCCTTTGATGGGTTGCCTTTTAGACTACCTAAATCATGGTGATGAATGAATTCATCACTTTAGATTTTGGTGGGATTGATGGTGGATTGGGGATGGTGGTGACCATTGTGGTGGGCAAAGGGGTTGTGTTGGTAGTTGGGACTTGGGTTGTTGGTGGTATGATTGAGATGCTTCGTCCCTAAGAAGCCTTGCTTTGAGGGATTTAGTGACTGGTTGATGTATTGACTGTGGTAACTTAAATGGTTTCCACTTGCTGTTGTGATACTTTTGGAAAAAGGAGAGGATTTGATGTGATGCTCAGATTGCTGTGATTTGATAAATTGGTAGCAGGTAGGGGGGAAATCCCAACCCAAGAGGTGATACGGATGTGAGTGGTAATGGAGGGAATGATGGTATGTTCCTTTGAAAAATTGATGACGAGAATGGGTAAATGACTCCCCCTATTCCGAATAAACCACCTTCTCCTTGTGAAATCATGGGGAGAGAAGTTTGTATGTTCAACAGATAGGTTGGCATTGCATGGAATGAGAATGAGTTTGCATGATTATGGAAGTAAGTGATGCATTCAAATGTAATGAATTTACAAGGACAGAGCTATCTGATGTGGTGTTGATATTTACCTCTTTGTTTTTTACAAGGAGATGCTTTTGTAATTCACAAAACATGGTGCTTCCCTTGTTAACAATTGGTGGGGTTGATGCGATTGTTGATATGGTTTGGGTAATTTCCTGAGTGATGTTTGGGATTGACATTGGGGGTATGCTTGCAAGATGCCTCTCTATATTGGTACTTACATCAAGGTGAGAAGGGATTTTGGGCCCTCCTTCCATTAATGTATGTATATATAGAGAAGGATTAAGTTTTAACATGGCATTGACAATTCTATGATTCTTTGGATTTTGAATTATTTCAGCTATTTCCTTTTGTGTCATTCCCAAGTCCTCATCGATGATGTCCTCTTCATAGCCTTCCTCTTGAGTATTTTGTGCCAGAGGAGAGGATTTGCTTAGAGGATTGCTTGATCCTACAAGGTTTACTTCTGAAGTTGCTTGACATAGGTCACTTGAAGTTTATTTTTCCTTAGTGATTTCCATCTTCCTCTTGTGTTGTGATCTTTTTTGGACCATAAAATAGAGATCAATTGATCTTCATATTTAGGTCCAAAAGGAGAAGAACTAGGAGATTCCAAGGATCAAAAGGTGATGATGGGGATGAGATAAATGGAATATGGATGATGCATATGAGTGAAACTCTTGAAAAAATTTGGGGTGGGGATGCTAAACTTTTATAGGGCTTGAAATGATTTGATTTCGGTAGTTTTACTAGGTGTGTTAAGACAAACAAGATGATGGTGAACTCATAAACCCTAGGAAGTTGTGTTATCCTAGAGAAAAATTGTACAAGAGAATGAATTGACTAAGTGTGTTAAGCCAATCAAAGTGATTATGAACTAGTAAACCTTAGGAAGCTATGTTATCCTAGATGTAAATTCGTTCAAGAGGATTGATAATTTGACTAGGTGTGTTAAGTCAAACAAGCTGATGTTGATTTTGCCTTTAAGTTTAGCATGAATGATGTTTCGAAGTTCTCAAGAGTTTGTTGGTGAGATGGGTTTTGATTTTTGATGATTGAGGGATGGCTGAGAGTGATGATTCTGAACCTAGACTTGACCTAGACAAGAATATTTCTTACAAGACCTCGGTTTTGAAGAACATTTCGTACTTCTAAGTGAGAAAATAAAACCTTTGAAAAATATTTGGATTGTATTGATAATAAAACTCATACAAACGTGGGTTGTTCTTTAAATCCTTCTTGTAGAAATTCTATACCAATCTTTCTCTAACTTCAAGAAGCATTTCAAGATGCTCCTCACGATCTTTTAGACTATGCTTCTTGAATCTTGGTTTTTAGATTTTGATTTTATGGGAAATCATTTGAGAAAACACATATGTGAGGTCCAATTGTCTTTATCTTTCCTTAATGAGTTCCTTTTACCAAAAACAATCTTCTTGATTATAATTTCAAACTAAATGTTTGTGTCTCAATTCCTTTTCATTCCACAAGGTCCATTATGTGAAAATCAAGGTTTCAAGAGCACTATTTCCTAGGTTGACTTTAGTGAAAACAAATGATGATTAAACCCAAGTACTTAGAAACCTCTAAGGAAAACAACCCTAGGGTAAGCGAGAGCACATGGATTTGTCAATTGTATTTGTTTCCTCCAAAGGGTTTGAAATTTCGAAGCTTTTGTGAATGTTTGTTTCTCAATGTTTTAGATCCAAGCAAGGTGTTTTGATTTCAAGAACATTTACAATCCTTAGGCTGAAAAGAAAATATTTGTTGGGTTCCCACTTGGATGAATCCATCTACGCATATTCTGTGTGGATGATTAGATATTTGACTACACTAGCTCCCCCTTAAAGTGCACTTGCTTCTCAGGTCAATCAAGCATCAATACCCATGAATCTCCCATGGCATACTTTTCATCTCTACAACAGAACCACATGTATACGTGGGGCAGCTTCAAAGGACATGACTTTTTGCACCAAAAAATAGATAGGATTTTGGCCTTTGCTAAACAAGGGGTTTTAATGCAGGTATTATGTCCATGGGGGACTATACAGTATGGAGAGAGACCATTGTTTCCCTTCTCATTAGAATAATCCTCATGATATTGGCCTTTGTTCCAATATCCTCACTTATATCCTGGGTGGAAAATGCTTGGCTTTAGCATGTTCCCAATTGGGTCATTCCCTTGGGTTATTACTTTTTCCCACAAGGGAGGCCCACTAAGATAAACAAAAACAAATAGCATATCCCATAGTTCAATCGACCTTTGTTGAAAAAAAAAGGGAGAATACTCACAATATACCATGCTCACACTCACATGATTTGTTCTATTTTAATCCCAAAATGAAAAATGTGGAGGCAATTATTTTACTCAACTTAAGATAACCAAAAGAGCTTTTGATTCTCAAGATCGCTGTGAGGCGCGAGAGAAGTGCAAACGTCCTTTTGATGATATTATTTTGAATAAATAATTACAAAACAAAACAACACTTGTTCATTTTAAGTCCGGAAAGCAAAAGTGAATTATTTTTAAAGCACCAAATTAAATGTGGAATTTTCCTTGTTCAATTATTAAACCTCAAACCAAATCTAGTAAATTGTTTCTAAGATTATTTTTAAGCCTTTTGTTTGCAAACTTTGAAAGGAAATTTGTGTTTTTCTTTTCAAAGCCCAAAAGAAAATTTATTGTTCCCTAAAGCATGAAAGATAACAAATTTCTTAAAAGGAGATTTAAAATCCTCTAAAAGTGTCAAACAACACTATAGTGTTTAAAAACACTTTGTATAGTATGAGAGTGATGTCACAATGAAGCCTTCCATTTTGCTTCCTTCCTTGCCCTAACCTACAAAATGAATAAAACCAGAAGATGCAGAGAAAACAAATAAGTTAGAAGTTCAAAAAGCTAGAAATAAAAAAAGCACATGTTAAAAAAAATTAAATTTAAATTTTTCACTGTCACCCAACGACGTAGTTAGCAGATGCAACGCAGTTTAGAAATTTTGTGGCACTATATAGACTAAGTGTGTTGTTCTGTAGAAGACATAGAGCACAGATGTGACACTATTTTAGCATGCAATGCAGTTTTCGATTAAGAGGTTTGTGACAAAGTTTGAAAATTTGAAATTCCTAGGTCAGAAAGCAGGTGCGACAGGGTTTGGAGTGTGAGCAGTGACATATAGTGCCACCTGTCTAAAAGCGGTGCAATATGGCACTGCATGAATATATGTGGCACAATTTCCTGTAAGCAAAAAAAATGTCAAAAAGTCATGGAATTTTGGAAAAACATGATGAATTTCTCCAATCGAGCCCTCCTTATAGCGCCAAAATGTGAACCCCAATCATATTCCTACACAAACACAACAAAAAAACACATTTTTAGGTTCATATGCAAGATAAAACAAGGATTCCCGATGAAATCCATTCACAATGCTTTAAAATTGGAATAAAAAAGAACAAAATATGAAAAGCTAAAGCAATCCTAATTGGGCAAGCAAATTCTTGATCCCATGGGGGAATTGGTGCCAATTGGTGTGTCAAAATTGGCCCTTTCCCAACTCCTTTGTAAGCTTTGTGATAATTTGTGGATGATTGAATCTCCTTGATGAGATTTTGGCATAACATAGCTATGAAATGGATAAAATTAGCTCTCAATGTGAAGAGAGTAACTTTTCTCTAAGTGTGGATGAGGATGAAGTTGTGTATAGTAATTTTACTCAAATTGTGGGTGATAGAAAATGAGGAAGAGTCTCTCATTTATAGATCTCCAAAATACAAGAGAGAGGGGAATTGAGCAATGTGGGATCATTCAACATCCAATGGCCAAGTGCCACTTGTCAAGATGTGAATGGTTGAGGAATGAGCAGATTTTGGTCAATATGCATGATAAATGCCATTAGGTGGAATTTTAAATTGGGGAAATGGCATGTGAGAGGGAAAAAGGAATTAAATAAATTCCACTTGGCTCAATGCACAAGGACATGTAAGAGGAGTGAATGTTTTTTTGGATGTACAAATCCATTTGGATTTTGAATTCAAATTTGAAGGAATATTCCTCCTTTATTCCATCTTGAGAGAAAATAAGCAATTAAATAAATTAAATTAATTGATTTATTGTGCAAGTTGTATTCTCTAGATGATTTTAGTGATTGGGATTAGCATTAATCATGATTTGATTAATTAAGAGGGGGATTAGCTGATTTGACAATTTTGACTCAAATTTATGAATTGATTTAAATGAGAATTGAGATGAACATGATTAATTAAATAAATGTTTTTGATTTATTTAACTAGAGGGGATAATGTTGGATTAAATAAAATAAGGTTTAATTTATTCAATTTAATGAGAAGACTTTAGGTATTTTATGAAATAAGATGAATTATTTAATTTAAAAATGGATTTAGGGTTAATTAAACTAAATTGATTAATTTAATCAACAAAGGAGAAAGACCTATTTAAATAAATAATGATTTATCTAATTAAGAGACGAAAGGTGATGATAAGTTGAAAGTGTGATTCAGGAAGAAATGACGTTAGTAATTAGGATCAAGTGTGTTGGATTGAATTGTATATTTTCAATGTCTACAGAATGGAAGAGAGAAAATTACAAGATGGGATAAAATGGTAGACTATGAGCTGGAATTGCTTAAAAAGATGCAAAGCTTAAAGCAAGGAAGCAAGACAGTAAAGGAGTACACAAAAGAGTTTCATAGAATTCTCATAAGGACTAGACAATCAAATGCAACCAAGCAAAAGGTTGCAAGATACATAAATGGGATAAGAGAAATAATTCAAGAGGAAATGACACTTATCAGAGTTCTAAAAATGGAAGATACTTATCAAACATCATTGTTTAGGTAGAAGAAAGAGTAAAGAAGAGGTTTGAGGATAAAAAAAGGGAAAGGATAGGACTTATCTACAGAAAAAAGAGGATGAACAATAGATTAGAGACATCAAGGGCAGCAAGGATGAAATATGTGAAAACTCAAGCAAGTCTCATGATCAACATTTTAAAGGAAGAGGAAGATTAGGTAGAGGATTTGAAAGAGGAAATTTTAAATTAACTTGTTTTATGTCTGGGGAAGAGGGTCACAAATCATATGAGTGTCCTCATGAAGAGGAAAGACCAAGAAGAAGAACTGAAAAATCAGAATAGAGTAGCAAACATAAATGGAGAAGATGCACATTCAACACATTCCGAAAAAGAAAAAGATGGTGAGACCTTGATGATGAGAAGAGTTTTGATGAATGAAAAGTGTGAACCCATTTAGAGGAGGAGATTGTTTTATACAAGATTCAAATGAAAAGGTAGAGTTTCTAAATTCATTATTGATGGTGGTAGTACTGATAATATTGTTTCTATATAGATGGTTAAGAAGTTGCAGTTGGAGAGAAAAAGGCACTCGCATCCACACATGATCTCATGGTTGCAGGATGGTCACAAAGTGTTGGTAAATGAACAATGTGTGGTAAGATTTAAGATTGGAAGTTATTATGATGAATTATTGTGTGATGTTATGAAAATGGATTTTTTTCATTTTGTGTTGGCTAGACCGTGGCAATTTGATAGGAAAGTAGTGTGTGATGGATGTGTTAACACATTGTTTGGTGAAAGATGGATTTCATCATAAGTTGAATCCATTATATGAGAGAGGATGAAAGGTATGTAGCAAGGTTGGAATTTGTTTGGTTAATTATTTGAAATAGCTAGAGAAAAAGGATGAAGTTGAGGAGGGTGATTTTCTAGTGCGATTAGAAGCAATTGAAAGAGATTGGAAAGATAAAATTTCAGCTAATGCAAAGGTTTAAGCCAAAGGTAAAGAGGAAATTTCATATTTTAGTACATTTTTTGATGATATTGGAAATGTAAAAGTAGAGTCAAAGGTTGAAAAAATAAATCCTTTGGAAGTAGATGAGAGTGGTGAACAAACTGAGGTGAAAATGAAGTTTTCTTATGATTGTTTGATTGAAATTATTGAAGATAAAGATTCCTTGATAATGAAGCTTGAATTTTTTTTATAAAATGTGGAGAATGAATCTGTGGATTGTGGTACTAACATTGAATTGGGTGTTGAAGATCAAATTACAGCAGCAATATGTCTTTTTGAAGGCATAATAGGAGTGAAAAACCACATTGCAAACCAAGTAAAGGAGGAGGAAAAAGGTATAACAATAAAAGAAGTAATACATGATTTGTGTTTTACTAAAGAGGGAGATATAAGTACATTTTATTATTTTGATTTTGATAAAACACATTGGTGGGAAGTTAATTTTGACAACACAAGTTTCATGAGGAGCATAAAAAAAGGAAAGTTGAGAGTGACTACTAATGTGAAGTTGTGAGAAGGACATTTCCAATGAGCAAAGTGGAGAAATGGATCCAATACAAACGTAAAATTCACAATTTTTTTTGAAGTTCACTCCTGAAACATTTCTTCCCTATCATGGGTGTTTGATGTAGGAGCATCCACAACATACTTGCTATCTTGTGTCAAAAAATGAAGTTTGATTTTATTTTATTTTTTGTTGTGAGTTGAATTTCATATTTTTGTCATGTGAAATTTAAATTTTGGAGTTAATTTGAGTGTCATGTCATTTTGGATTTTGAAATTTCAATTTGGAGCAAATTTGGTGAAAACAAGATAAGGAGAGCTAGTGGAGAATATGTTTTAAAAGAGAAAATATTGAAAAAGTAAGAGGAAGGTGTGGGTTATTGGAGGATACCAATCAGATTTATAAGTCCATTTTTTATATTCCAAGGATCCTAAAAAATATGGAACCTGAAAGTGGCCGCAAAGATTGGAGAAAATTGTTTTTTTCTTTATTCAAGAAAGCAAGAAAACAAGTAAAGCTATGTCAACCATTCACAATAGGTTTGGAGATTTGAAATCTTATTTTATTTATTTTAATTGATGAATTTAAATTAAATTAGCTATTCTTGGAGTTGGGGTGTTTATTTTTTAAGATGGGATTGGAATGAATGGAAATGCAATTGAAATGAATTCACATTTCATTTCATTTGGGCTAGAGTTTAATAAAAATTAAATTCATTTTGGTGACAAAGTTTTTCTCTTGATTGAAGATAAGACAAGGAAAGAGATAACATACCTCTAGGAAGATTATTTTATGGTGTTGTTGCAGATTGCGGATTGATTATAGAGTTCTAGATATCACCCTTTGTTGCAGATGCTTGTATTGGGTTTGCTGTGAGAATTTTTGTTGTTGCAAGTGCCGAAGAGTATCTTGTGTTGCAATAATTTGAATTTCTACTACAAATCCTTTGTTTTTTTTGTATTTCTTGGGGTATTGTAAGGGATTGTTGCAGCCATAGACCTTTTGGTCTGATTGTAATTTCATTTGAAGAGATTAAATTGAAATTGGAGTTTTTGGCTGCAAGTTACAAACCAAAGTTACATTTTGTTGCAAAGAATTTATTTTTCTTTAGTGAAGAGTGTTACTCAGTATTGTGTAAGATATTTAGAATTAATTTACATTGTAGAATTAATTTTAATTAGATCCATACATTATTTAATTACCAAATCAAGGTTTGACCAAGTAAAACACCTATTCACCCCAAAAAACATTTTTCCCTCTCTTTGTGTTTGCAAATTTTAAGATGATGAATGAATGAAACTGGATCAAAAGTGAAATTTTTCAAAGTTGTCCAAGTTTTCAAGCCACAAAAATCACCTACAAAAGTAATTTCTAATTTTTTGATAGCGCAATTCAGAGGAATCAGAAATGCAGATCTAGGATTAGAGGACTGTGAAATCAGATTGTGGATCCTTGTATAGAGACCCATTTTCCCTAGGGAAAATTTATCCTGACAAGACACTCAACAACCACTCCTGGTGATAGGACACAGTTTCTCTTTCTAAGATTTTTTTGAAAGTTGTAGTTTTTGTTTATACTATCCTTTAAATTTGCATTTCAAGTTTTGCATCACATAATTGAGTTCATTAAGAATTTTAATTTTATCTCCCCAAAGTGAATTTCAATCATATTTTTCATTTTGTGTCATAAAGGAAATTATAGATCCTCTAATAGGGTTGACTCACCTAAAGGTTGAAATTCAACCCTAACTTTGGAAGATTTTTTTTCTTATTGAAATTAGAAGAAAGATAGGTGCATCACATTCTTTTGGATCCATACATATTTTTATCCATCACCTAACCTATTTATCTTCATTTCATTTTGGTGAACCCGACATTTTTGCACTATAAGATTTTTTATTTGGAGATCCTTCAAACACTAGATCTAGGATTTTGCATTAGTTTGAGTTATATCTCATTTAGGTTTTTTCAAAATTCAATTAGTTTGAATTTCATTTATGGTTTTGAAATTGTATTTTTCATCCTTTAAAATCTTAAAAATTCAAAAAAAATCCTACATATTGCATTCAATTTTCATAATAGTTTGCATATTAGTGATTTTCATTTATTTATATAAAAAAATTCAAACAAAATTGGATCTAGAAAGTTTTCATTTTACTCATTGTTTGTCATCAAAATTGCACTTGCATTTCATCATAAATTTCAAGAAATATATAACTAAAAGTGTGTTTAAAGCCTGAATCAAAAACCTTAAATATCAACTTGGAAACCCAGATTTTAATTATTTTTCAACCCTTGTGCAAGGAGCCATTCACCCTAGGGAAACTTTGTCCTTATACAAGTCATTTTCCAGATTTTTGGGCATAAATTTATCTTTATCTGCTTAATATCTTCATGTTTTTAGATCTCAATTCTAGTTTTTGGAGCTATAGTATTATAAAATTGTTTGCATTCAAGTTAATTGGTCAAAAAAGTGCACGATTCAAACATAAAATCTGCATTCAAAAGTCATGATTTTTAGTTATTATAAAACTAGAAAATTCTTTCATGTCATATCTTAAAATTGCAATATCCTTTTATATTCTTGCATTGTGCTTCCTATTTATGGATTATTGTGTTGAATAGGACAACTTAGAGGGGGCATCAATTAGTTGTCAGATTATAACCTTCAATTCAATTAAAGGAACTAATACATAAACTCCTTAAATGATTAATCATCAAATGCCAATGCAAAAACTCAAAATCCAATGCACAAACACAATAACACTATATTTACATGGAAAACCCAATGAGGGAAAAACCACGATGAGGATTAACTCACATTATAGAGAATATCAAAACTGATTAAAAACAGGATCACTATCTAGGATAAGGATCACAACCTATAATAAGGACTCACTCTCCAATAGGGCTACAACCTGGAGGGCTCACTGCCACATAGATACAAAGAATACAAAGAATACTTATTACAGAGAGACAAAAATCTCAATGCAACAAAGGATTCCACCACAAAAACTAATCAACTTGCATGAAAGATAGAGTTTTCCTTTTTCTCACTTCATTTGAAAACTCAACATTAAGCTTCATAGTGATCTACCGCACACATAACTCACACACACTTTCTAAATAGCATCAAATTCATGTATTATCCTTCACTTATCTTCCTTATTTTCTCTTGCACATTTTTTATTGCTAGCTCATACTATATTTATACTATGTCCAACTTTGAAAAGATACAAAGTCGGCCATCCAACTTCAAATTCAAAATAGGTCGACACCAAAACATCCTAGGGTGGAATTATAATGAGGGTAACCCAAAAAGAAGCTTCACCAACACACATAATAGATCCAACATGCTTCATCAACTTTGAAGAGTGCTTAACACATAGAACAATTAATCTCAAAACTTACAGAAACCAAAAATATCTTCAATGCAATCATAACATCTTATCTGTAGAACCGCAAGTCAAAAGAATTCATGAAACATAAATCTAAACCACCAAAATTTCTCTCAAACCTCAGCTAGAACACAGAGAAAAATAGTTCACAATTGGTGAACACAAATCAAACTTCACAAAGAACCAATAGTCAAGAATTTGGATATAGAAACCTTCAACAATCATGACTAACATATTTGAACTGCACAAACATAGGGACAAGTACTTGATCATCATCCTAAGTAACAATTGAATACTTGTAATCTTCCTTTAATACAATTTTCTCAATATACGAGAAACATATACATCCAACAACAACTAGTAGATAACCAGTTGACCAGTTGACATCAATGACAACACTTTTATTTCTTTTTCCATTCTTGCAATAGTTTGTTGCATTTCTAAGAGATTTCTATCCATTTTGAGTACACTTTTAGTTTTTTGAAACTTAAATGAGTTTCCAACTTGGTGTCCTATTGCTAATACTTAAGTAAGACATAGTTTGAGACTCAAGGCATCCCATGCTAGTACATCTATCATGGATCTTGGGTTTTCTAACTCTTTCACTCATATTTTTGACACTATTCAACCCATGTTCAAATCCATACCTAAAATAGCATGTCTTATGACCTCCAATCCTATTGATGTTGAAACCGTTTTTTCTTATTTTCCTCAAAATACTTGTAAAAAATAAATAAAGCCTTATAAAAACTTCAAAACCTTGTGAGTGTTGAATATATTATTGGTAAATTGTGGTTCCTATCATAGATACACATGAGGATAATTCTTGATAATGAACTAGGAATAGAAATTATGCAAATCTTAGCTCATATCATTGATGACCATGTTCCTACAGTGGTTAGTTGTGATAAAACTTAGGGATACACTCAAAGTCAAGGTGGAAATTAAATCCCCCACTAAAAATGTGACCTCTATTCCTATGTACACTAATGTAAATGTTAATACAAAAATTCAACCAACTAGCAATGTCAATCCAACCTTAGCTATGTCCACTTGGAATCCTTTTAGCTTTGTGAACTCAAACATCATATCTCCTAATCCATCACCTCTCACAAAATTTCAATTCACTTGTCCTCCTAACACATATACACCTCCACCTTATTCACCTCCATGTCAAAACACAACCAATGATTTCATACTTTACCAACTTTTGCAAAATGTTTCATCCGTCCAAAAACAAAATTCCACATTGAACCAAAATCAAAATGGCCTACCCTTACAATATGTCAAATAAAACCCATTATCATTGGATATATTGAAATCAAAAATTCCACAAGGCATAGAGATTCCTATATTTGAGAAATATGGTTGTAAAGGAGATCCTAGAAACCATGTATCAACATACACAACCTTATGTACTGACTTCATTTTTGAAGACAACCTATTGGCTAAGCTTTTCCCTAGATCCTTAAAATGCATAGACTTGGAATGGTTTTTCTCTTTACTAAATAATTAAATTAGTTCATTCAGTGAGCTTGTTGATGCCTTCCTCAACCATTTTCAAGTACACATTGGTCCCAAGATGGCCTTACCAGATTTAATTCAATGTAAAAAAAAAAGATGAAAAGGTCACTAATTTCATAGCATGATACTAATTGCTTTACCAAAAAATAAACATTAAGATTCTTGATGTTGATCTTCAAAGAATTTTCAAATTAATAAGTTGCAAACCAATATTCAAGATAATATTGGGGTGATGATATTCCCTTACGTCACTCACACATGCATCACTCTCCATGACTATCAAAATTCAATTAGTCATCGTGAAGTGAAAACTTCCTCCAATCCTCTTGAAAAATCTCAATTTGTGCCTCATAACAATTTCTAACTATTCAAAAAAAAAAAAAAATGTTTTATACAAATAAATCTTCCTCAAAAAATCAATGAGTTCAATCTCAAGTAGCCTCTATAAAAACAACAAATCCATATCAATTCAGGGACGAAAATAGACAATTTACCCTATTACTTGATACCCTTCATTCCATCATGTTGCAACTCATGGGTAAGAACTTAATCACCTTACCTCCTATTAGAATCCCTAATCTTACTAAGTCTTTACCCCCAAAATATAATCCAAATGTTTTCTACCATTATCATTGACAAAATTGATATCATACAAAATGATGCATGCATCTTAAAAATATTGTGCAAGACCTCATTGATTCTAATCATATCTAGATTTATGGTGTTAATGATCAAGTAAATAAGTATTTTTTCCTACATAACCAAAATTTACAAATATTTACCAATCTAATGCCAAATCATAACATCTCATTTGTTAAAGCTAGAGAAACCATGAATGATGTGATGAATGTTGATAATATACAAGACATGAATAATGATAAGATGATTGATAATGGGGATGATATACACACTATGATCAACCACATTGACATTCAACCTTGTAAGGTAAAATGAAAAATGTCTCTTTACATTGATTTCTCATAAAATGATAGAGGAGCATCCTTGGTTCTTGGTAGACTTGCATCAACCAAAAATATTTTTATTATGTCTTTGTTCTAGTTCAGTTCTTTTCTAGTTCAAGTTGGTGTTTCTTCATGTTTTCTCACTAGACCTCGCAGATCTATGGTTTGATCATGGACATGTTTAATTGCATTATTCCAAGTTTTCAGCTCAATTGGATCCTTTTCTGGTGAGATATCACCTTAAGATTAAGTGACCATTTTCGGAATTGGCCCCAGAATAATTTCAAAACCTAACAGCTAGTTTGATCGATCGTGGATCATTCCCGTAACTTGTGGAACCTCACAATGTGTTTTGATTTGTTCCATGGAGTGTCCTTGACCTTAATTCTAGGTCAACACTTCATCATACGCATCTACCATGAAAGAAATTCAAATCTGAGGCCGACATGTTCCTGCACACATTTTGTTTCCTTCTTCGGAGATTGTAATGATGTTTTCCCAACACAGATGTTTCTTGACCCGTGGATATGATATAAAGCTTGTAATGAATTATTAGGAATGAAAGGAATCAAGTTCAAGTAGATTAAGAAAAATATAGAGTTTTATCTATAATATTTTCACTCACACGTATGAGCACTGTATTTTGAGTATGTTGTAATTAGGCCTATGAGCTGTATCTATAAGCCCAGATGTGGCCGAATATATGTAATCAAGATTTTTGATAATAAGAATGTTTTCATCTGCATTTGTCTCCATATTTTGTGTTCCTTATGTTTTGTGACTCTTGCTACATGGCCCAAATTGTTCTCTTTGAGGACCCTCCTACCATGACTACACCAAATTGGTATCAGAGCGATATTTGTTCCTTGTGAGATCGCCAGAGTTTGTACAGTCCTATTAAATATTTGTTGTGGGGTGGCGGATTGAGGATCTAACCTGCGACTACAGAGGACTTCTGTAAAGATGGTGGGAAGAAGAAATAGTAGAGGAAATGGAGCACGTGTATATGTAGACCCGATTATAATGGAAATTTTGAGAGGAATCACTGCTAGATTAGGAGTCGAAATGGCCCATAGGAGAGGTCGACTAGTTGATGATGTGAGTAATGAGGAAGTAGAAAAATAGGAAGAAGTTGCAAGAGAAGAGAAACCCAACCCTTATCATGGAGAAGAGAGGTTTATAAGAGCCCTAACCAGAGTGAACACTAAGCCACATTTCAATCCACCAGATTATAATGGTAAGTTGGATTCAGATGAATTTCTTGATTTGATAATGAGATGGAGGAAAAAATTGATTTTGAAGGTACTACAGATGACAAGAAGGTGAAATTTTCTTGTACAATTGAAAGGACATGCATCCCTTTGGTGGGAATATTTTTTGATAGATAGGAAAAGAAAAGGAAAGGAGAAGATAAAGTCATGGGATCAGATGGTGAATAAGTTGAAGACAAAGTTTATGCTTGTAGACTATCAGATTAGTTTGTTCCAAAAAATGTAGAATCTGAAGCAGAAAGAATCAAGTGTGACAGAATATACTGAGGAGTTCTACAAGTTGAATATCAGATATCGACATTCAGAAGATGAGATCGAACAAGTAGCTAGATATATGAATGGTTTGAGGTTGTCTATATAAGATGAGATCAATTTGATTAATTTTTGGAGTGTGGAAGAGGCATATCAGTGTGCCCTAAAAGCATAAGAGAAGCCTAATAAAATACATGAGCAGAGACAAAGAGGAAGAGGTGGAAGATTTCAAAGAGGAATAATATTTACTTGAGGAGGAAGAGGGCCTTTTGTAGATCAAAATAAAGATAAGGAAGTTAGTAAGAATGATAGTTCATACCATAGAGATGATAGAAACTCTCACCAAAGAGGAGGATATGTTGGTTATAGGAATGAGGGCTATAGAAAAGACAATAGAGGACAAGAGAAAATAGTATTTAGAGGAACTTGTTATAAGTGCGATGGAGAAGGGTATGGAGCATGTGGATGTAATCAGGGAGAAACAAACAAAAAGATAAAGAACAATAGGAGAGAAACCTTTATTGAAGAGGATCATGATGGATCATATAATAAACCAAAAGAAGGAGAAGTGTTGGCAAACAAAAGAGTATTGTGTCAAAGTGAGATGGAGTAGGAACCATTGTAGAGAAATCATTTTTTTCAAACCAGATGCAAGGTAGCTAGTAAATGTTGCAAAGTGATAATTGACAATGGAATTTTAGAGAACCTGGCTTCTGAAGAAATGGTGACCAAGTTAAAGTTGGAAATATTGAAACACCCGAAGCCCTATCAGATAGAATGGATTCAAGATGAGCATAAGATACTGGTAAGTAACCAATGTTTGGTGAAATTGAAGATAGGAAATTACCATGATGAAGTTTTGTGTGCTATCATGCCTATGGATTTATGCCATATTTTTTTGGGAAGACCTTGGTAGTATGATAGATAGGCTATTCATGATGGAAAGAAGAAAATATACACCATTGTTGCTATTAGGGGATGTCCATAAAGTTGAGGTTTGTACGACTGCTAGAATTTATTTGGCTGATGGAAGGAGATTTTTGGATGGAATAAGACATCAGAGCATGTGCTATTCCTTGGTTCCTAAGAAGTCTGAAGACTTGAAGCATGTAGAAGAACAACTAGAGGAGATAAAGGAATGGTTGATAGAAATTGAAGGTGTCATTTCAGATAATGTACCAGATGGATTGCCACCTATGAGGAGTATTAGCCATTGCATAGATCTAATTCTTGGAGCTAGTTTACCTAATAAAGTAGCACACCAAATGACACCGAAAAAGAATGAAAAATTGAACAAACAACTGCAATAGTTGTTGAGAAAAGGTTTGATCGAAGAAATCTTAAGTCCTTGTGCAATACCTATTGTGTTAGCACCTAAGAAGGATGGGGAGGATGTGTATAGACTCTAGAGCCATAAACAAGATCATAGTTTAGTATAGGTTTTGTTTGCCCTGGATGTATGGAATTATGGATTGTTTAAGTGGAGCTAAGTACTTTATGAAGATAGACTTGAAGAGTGGATATCATCAAATCAAAATCAGAGAATGGGATGAGTGGAAAACAACATTCAAGAAAAATTAAGGATTGTATGAGTGGTTGGTGATGCCTTTGGGACTAACAAATGCACCGAGTACTTTCATGAGGTTGATGAATGAGGTATTGAAGAAATTATTGGGTAAGTTTTTGATTGTCTATTTGGATGACATCTTGATTTTCAGTAAGACTAGAGAAGAAAATTTGTTGCACATAAGGAAAGTTTTGCAGAGGTTGATGAAATATTAGTTGATGATAAACATTAAGAATTGTAGTTTCATGAAGGAAAAATTGGTATATCTAGGATTGGTGATATTTGTGGATGGATTGAAGATGGATCCTAAGAAGGTAAGAGTTATGGTTGAATGGCCTACACCAGAAAGTGTTGGAGAGGTAATATCATTTCATGGACTGGCTAGTTTCTACCAAAAGTTCATTAGGAATTTTAGTTCTATTTGTAGTCCTATGATAGAAATAATGAGAGGAGATAGGAAGGATTTTGAATGGGAATCTAGAGTAGACAAAAGTTTTGAGTTATTGAAATAGAAAGTGACTGAGCAGCCTATGTTGGCTTTACCAAATTTTAACAAGGTATTTCAAGTAGATTGTTATGCAAGTGGAAATACAATTGGAGCAGTACTAAGCCAAGAAGGAAGACCAATAGCTTATTTCAGAGAGAAGTTGAATGATGCTAGGAGAAGATATTCAGTGTATGATCAAGAGTTCTATGCCATAGTTCAAGCTTTGAGGAAGTGGAGAAATTACTTGTTGTCTAAGGAGTTTGTGTTTTATTCAGATCATTAGGCTTTACAGTATTTGAATAGTCAAGGTAAGTTGAATCAGCAATACAGGAGATGGGTAGAGTTCTTGCAGAGTTATACCTTTGTTTTGAAGAATAAGAGTGGAAAGTCAAACAGAGTTGTTGATGATTTGTGTAGGAGAAGGAATTTTATTGGCATAGGTGAAAGTGGAAGTACTAGGCTTTGAAGAATTGAAGAACTTGTATAAGGAAGACCCAGATTTTGTAGAACCTTGGAGAGCATGTAAAGAACCAGTTTTGGAGGATAGGAGTTAGTGGTTTAATTGTTTCATTTAGGAGGATATGTTATTTAGAGGAAAAAATTTGTGTATACCCTAAAGTTCAATGAGGGATAACTTGGTGAAAGAGAAACATAGTGGAGGATTAAAAAGACACTTTGGAATTGATAAAACAATAGCATTGGTAAATGAGAATTAATTTTGGCCACAGATTCATAAGAATGTTAGAAAATTTGTGTAGAGTTGGTCAAGTTGAAAAAGGGAGTAGTCAGAATGTTGGATTGTATAAACCTTTGACAGTACTAGAAAGACCTTGGGAAGATATCAACATGGATTTCATACTTGGTTTGCCTAAGACACATAGAGGTAATGATTTTGTATTTGTGGTAGTGGACAAATTTTCTAAGATGGCACATTTCATATCTTGTAAGAAGACAATAGATGTAGTACATGTAGCAAACTTGTTTTTCAGAGAAGTGGTCAGATTACATGGATTACCCAAGAGTATTATTTCAAACAGAGATACAAAGTTTGTTGGTTACTTTTGGAGGACACTTTGGAAGAAGTTGAAGATATATTTGAAGTTCAGTTCTACTTTTCACCCATAGACTGATGGACAAAAAGAGGTAGTGAATAGGAGTTTGTGAAATTTACTGAGATGTTTGGTTGGAGAGAATACCGGAAGTTAGGATTTAGCCCTTGCACAAGCAGAGTTTACCTATAATAATTCAGTAAATAGGAGTACTGGAAAGACACCTTTTGAGATTGTTACTGGAGTTCATCCGAGAGGTATATCTGAATTGCGAGACATCAGTAAAGAAGATAAAAGGAGTGTAGAAGCGGGGAATTCATAGAGAAAATGAAGAAAGTGCATACTTAAGTGAAGCAATGGTTGGAAGATATGAGCCAAAAGTATAAGGAACGAGCAGATAAAAAGAGGATGAAGTGATGGTATATTTTAGGAAGGAAAGATTTTCAGTTGGCACATACAATAAGCTCAAGATGAGGAATTTTGGATCCTGTAGGATTTTGCAAAAATTTGATTCAGGAAATGCATATGAAGTAGAGTTACCAAATGACATGGGTATGTCACCTATATTCAATGTTGTATATCTTCATCAATACCATGAAGAAAAATTCAGTTAGCAAAGTAAAGAAAAATTGGGAGAACAGCTTCCTAAACAACAATCAGATGAGATAGAAGAGATTTTTGATGTCAGAGATGGAAGGAAAACAAATGGAAGATAATACAAAGAATATATTGTGAAATGGAAGGGTAGACTAGTGGAGGATTCTTCTTGGATTTCTCAGGCCGAGGTACACCATCTTGGTTTTCCTTTGGCCCCTGTGAAGGGAGGGACTCACTTTTCATTAACTTTGGATGTCTGATGCAGGAGCATCCTTGGTTCTTGGCAATCTTGCATCAACCAAAAATATTTTAATTCCGTCTTTGTTCTTGTTCAGTTCTTTTCTAGTTCAAGTTGGTAGATCTAGTGTTTCTTCATGTTTTCTCACCAAACCTTGTGGATCTATGGTTTGATCGTGGATATGTTCAATTTCTTTATTCAAATTTTTTAGCTTGATTAGATCTTTTTCTGGTGAGATATCACTTTCGGATTAAGTGATCATTTTTTGAACTGGCCCCAAAATAATTTCAATATCTAACAGCTAGTTTGATCGATCATGGATCCTTCTTGTAACTAACTTTAGGATCTGGCTGACATGTTTTTATTTTTTCCATGGAGTGTCCTCGATCTTAATTTTAGGTCCACACTTCATTATACACATCTATCATGGAAGAAATTCAAATCTGAGGCCGACCTGTTCTTACACACATTACGTTTCCTTCTTTGGAGTAATGATCTTTGGCTGATGCATATGTTTATTGACCTAAATATATGATATAAATATTGTAATGAATCATTGAGATAGAAAGGAATCAAGTTTGAGTATATTAAGGAAAATATAGAGTTTGATCTGTAAGATTTTCGCTCACATGTATGAGCATGTTGTAATGAGGCCTGTGAGCTGAATCTATAAGCCTAGATGTGGTTGACTATATGTAATCAAGATTTCTGATAATAAGAATGTTTGCATCTTCATTTTCCTCCATATTATCTTTTTCTTCTATTGTGTGACTCTTGCTACATGGCCCAAATTGTTCTCTTTGAGGACCCTCCTACCGTGACTGCACCACAAAATGAAATAATTAAGCATGCACTCGATGGTCCTCTTTACATAGAAATAAGAGTCAATGAAAAATGTACTAATGGGATATTAATTGATCTCATGTGTAGAGAATGTGATAACCAAGGAATTTTTTTATTTGTCCATGAAATTTATCAAGATTATTATAAACAATCGAAAGCATGGATTAAGACACACAATGGTTTTTCTTTCCCTATGATAGGTTTGATCACTCTCCCCTTCAAATTTAGACCGATTCAATTAAATATCTCATTCTCAATCATCCCATCATCAAAGCAATTTTTTGTGAATGTAGGCTATCCATGGCTATGCTCCATGGATGTTCTCTAGTTGATATTGCATAAATTCTTAAAATTTCCATTTGGTAATAAAAATTTCACAGTGCATCATAGCGGTTTTAATCTTGTTTCTTCCCATGGAAATTCCTCATTGGATTTATTTTGGCTTGAACCTATGGAAGCTATTAATCCTCATGAGGACATCTTTTTCAAATCTTACCAAAAGCTAAAGGAAAAGTGCATAGAAGAATTATCTCTTAGAATATCCCTTGAAACCCATGCTTG
Source organism: Sequoiadendron giganteum (assembly GCA_007115665.2). Classification (NCBI taxonomy): domain Eukaryota; kingdom Viridiplantae; phylum Streptophyta; class Pinopsida; order Cupressales; family Cupressaceae; genus Sequoiadendron; species Sequoiadendron giganteum. The sequence continues at coordinate 95,677,103 of CM021104.1, forward strand.
ATTCTCATATCATTGATGAAACCATAATTGAACTAGAAGCTCTTTATAGTAACCAAGATAAATCCATGACAAATCCTCCACCTATTTCCTATAAGAGATCAAGAGATAACTATAATAGTCTCCTTGTGCCTCTAAAGATCAAACAAGTTTATAAACCTAAAGAGAAAGTGGTTGACCAATATTCCATGGTTTCTTCTTTTCCTCCCTTGTAGGAAGAAAATAAACCTATTGTTGTTAAACCTACTCCTACATAATCATAGCTTGAAAAATATGTAAAATAAAAATTAAATGCTAAAGAGTGCAGGCATAAGAGTTTTTATATTGCTCATAAGTTAAAAGAAGAGAAAAAACACACAAATAAATGTCAAAATCTAGCTCCAATAAAGCACGATGATTCTCTACCTTCACCACAACAACCAAAACATGGAACCTTTATGAAAATTATCATTAGGAATCCTATTGTGATTAACTTGGATGATGATGATAAGAATACTAATATTGATGAGGAAGTTCATAATGAACTGAATTTTTAATTTTCCTCTTCCATGAGCTTATCCAAGAACAATTGTAATGATCCTCCTAACAAGAATGCATCACCATGTGTTGAAAATGGTGATTTCCCTAGAATGACACTTTTTGTTGCCCCTTTGGCTAGTCATACACATTTCGTGTATGATGAAAAATATTGGGATGCATACAACTTACTTTAGGTTGGCTCACATGTGTCATACTAGCTTTATGTCTTTCTTTCATGTTCTTTATGTGATTGCATTTATGTAATGTGATCTCATGCAATGTGTTTCTTGGTGTCTTTATGTTTGTGAGCCTACTTTGTGTGGAGGCCTAATAATGTTCAGTAAAATTGGTTTCAAAGACATAATTCAAGAGGGGGTCCTAATTAACAGTCCAATAAACCCTTGGAAGACCTTCATTTAATTTTTTAGCTAGGTCTAACATAAGCTTTCAATGATGTTGGCACTATATGTGCATTCAAAGACTCTTCACTACCTATATCATCCTAGCATAGGTGTTTACACACGCTGTGAAATTTTACATGCACCAACCTTAGTGAAGGGGCATATTAACTAATCATCCACTCAAGCATTATTTGTGGGGAGTATTTATAGGATTTGAGCTATTAAGGAGGCATGTTTTGATAGTGACTAGAGAAATAATTAAAATGGAGAGAAGGAAAAAATTATCATAGCAAGAGGTTTTGGAACCCTTAACACACTTAAAGGTGTTGTTTTTATCAGGTTGAGCTACAATTTGCTAGACATTTTACTTTGGAGTGGATATTGTACTAGCATAATTTTCTTTCTACAAATTACATACATCCTAGTGTTTCAACCACTATGAAATATAAATATTAGGGTTATGAATATGTTTCTAGATTAACCAACACAATAATAAAAGTAGGTGATACTAAGTTAGGGCATGTGAGTTTAGATGAGTTTTTGGACATAATTGGGAAAGCTAATCCTCCACCAATTACATAAAATTTAATTGAGAGTATATTACTATAAACTGTCAAATTCCCCATGGAAATTCAATGCCCAAATTTGATAGTGGAATGTATTAAGCATTATGACCGTGAAACACAAGAAGTTAGGACTAGTGATAATAGATTGATGGTGAAAATACAAATTGATAATTTTTCTTCATGTTTGAAAATTCTAGAGTAATATTAAAATTTTGATTTCACCTCTTCACAATTTACCATTTTAAAGAAGAAAGGCTCTTATATGAATGTAATTTTCAAAGAGTGGTTTTCCACACCTAAGGGAAATATCAACTACCCAAGATTCTACATAAGAACCACTTCGTAGATGAGATTTTGGGTATAATTGTACTCTTTCGTAGGGTAAAAGGAAATGAAATGGATAAATAGTTCTGATGCAAGAGTATCCTTGGTTCTTTGCAATCCTGCATCAACCAAATATATTTTCTTTTAGTTTTGTTCTTGTTTAGTTCTTATCCTTGTTCAAGTTGGCATATTCAATATTTCTTCATTTTGTCTCACTAGATCCTATGAATCTATGTTTTCATTGTGGACATGTTCATTTTTCTTATTCCAAGATTTCACCACGATTGGATCTTTTACCAACAAGTTATTACTTTCAGATTAAGTGACAATTTTTGGAACTGGCCCTAGAATAATTTCAAACCTAACAGCTGGTTTGATCACTCATGGATATTTCCTGTAACTTGTGGATCCTTGCGAGGTGTTTCAAATTATTTTCTGGAGTGTCCCCAACCTTAATTTTAGGTCCACACTTCATCTTATGCACCTGTCGAGGAGAAATTCAAATTTTAGGCCAACCTATTCATGCACACGTTACGTTTCCTTCATTGGAGATTGTAATGATCTTTGGCCAACGCGGATGTTTCCAGATCTCGATCAAATATAGATCATTGTAATAGATCATTAGGATAGTGATTAAGAAAATTAAGAAGAAATATAGGATTCGATCTATAATATTTTTTCTCACATTAAGGAGCATGTATGAACACTATATTTTGAGAATGTTGCATCAAGCCTATGAGCCCAATCTGTAAACCCGGATTCTTTTGGTCACATGTAATTTAAATTTTTGTTAATGAGAACATTTGAATCTACATTTTCCTCCATATTCTATGTTGCTTGTATTGTGGGACTCTTTCTGCATGGTCCAAATTGTTCTCTTTGAGGACCCTCCTACCATGACTACACGAAATTGGTATCATAGCGATATTCATTCCTTGAGAGATCGTCAGATTTTGTGAAGTCCTATTGAAGATTTGTTGTGGGGTGGAAGACTCAGGATCCGACCTGCAGTTGCAGATGACTTGTGTAAAGATGATGGGAAGAAGAAATGGTAGAGGAAATGGAGCACATGGAAATGAAGACCCAACTATAATGGAGATGTTGAAAGGAATGACTACTAGATTGGAAGCAATCGAAATGGCCTTGAGGATAGGTCGACCAGTTGATAATGTGAGTGATGAAGAGATAGAAGAACAGGAAGAAGGGGAAAGAGAAGATCAACTTGGCCTTGATCAAGGAGATGAGAGGTTCATAAGAGCCCTAACTAGAGTAAATACTAAAGCACATTTCAATCCACTAGATTATGGTGGTAAGTTGGATTTGGATGAATTTCTTGGTTGGATAACAAAGATGGAAAAGTACTTTGATTTTGAAGCTTCCATCAAAGACAAAAATGTGAAATTTTCTTGTACAAAGGTGGAAGGACATGCATCCCTTTGGTGGGAACATTTGTAGACAAATAGGCAAAGAAAAGGAAAGGAGAAGATAAAATCATGGGATCAGAAGGTGAATAAGTTGAAGAAATTTTTTATTCTTGACGACTATCAAATCAGTTTGTTCTAAAAGTTGTAGAATTTGAAGCACACAGAGTCAAGTGTGACAAATTATACTGAGGAGTTCTAGAAGTTGAATATCAAATCCAAACATTTAGAGGAAGAGACCAAGAAAGTAGCTAGATATGTGAATGGTTTGGGGTCATCTATACAAGATGATTTCAGTTTGATTATGTTGTTGAGTGTGGAGGAGGCATATCAATGTGCCCTAAAATCATAAGAGAAGCTAAATAAAAGACATGAGTAGAGACAAAGAGCAAGAGGTGAAATATTTCAGAGAGGAATAATTGTTATTGGAGGAGAAAGAGCATATTTTGCAAATCAGAATAAAGATAAGGAAGTCAATAAGAATGACAATTTATACCATAAAAATGAAGGAAAATCTTACCAAATAGGACGTTATGGTGGTTACCGAAATGAGGGTTATAGAAAAGGTGATAGAGGATAGGAGAAAAGAGTATTCAAAGGAACTAGTTATAAGTGTGGTGGAGAAGGACATAGATCATTTGATTGTAATCAGGAAGAGACAAGAAGAAAGATAGAGAATAGTAGAAGAATATCCTTTGCTAAGGAGGATCATGTTGGATCATCTAATAAGCTAGAAGAAGGAGAAGTGTTGGTGAACAAAATAGTATTGTGTCAAAGTGAGATGCAGTAGGAACTGTTGCAAAGAAAGAATTTGTTTCGAACCAAATACAAGGTAGCTAGTAAATGTTGCAGAGTGATTGTTGGCAATGGAAGCTCTGAGAACCTAGTTTATGAAGAAATGGTGACCAAGTTGAAGCTGGAAAGATTGAAACACCTGAAGCCCTATTTGATAGCATGGATTCAAGATGAGCATAAGATACTGATAAGTGAACAATCTTTGGTGAAATTGAAGATAGGAAATTATCATGATGAAGTTTTGTGTGATGTCATACTTATGGATGTATGCCATGTTTTGTTGGGAAGGCCTTGGAAATATGATATAAATTCTATTCATGATGGAAAGAAGGACACATATACCATTGTTGTTAATGGGATGAAGTAGACTTTGTTTCCATTGGAGGATGTTCCTAAATTTAAGGTTTGTACATGCATGCCAAAATTTGCTTGGTTGATGGAAGGAGATTTTTGGATGGAACAAGACATGAGAGCATGTTCTATGCCTTGGCTGCTAACAAGGTTGAATACTTGAAACATATAGAAGAAGAACCAAAGGAGATAAAGGAGTTGTGGTAGAATATGAAGCTATCATTTAAGATAATGTACCTGATGGATTGCCACCTATGAGGAGTATTAGTCTATGCATGGATCTGATTCCTAGAGCTAGTTTTCCTAATAAAGCAACACACTAGATGACACCGATAGAGAATGAAGAGTTGAATAGAAAAGTGAAATAATTGTTGAGGAAAGGTTTGATTAGAGAAAGCTTAAGTCCTTGTGCAATACCTATGGTGATAGCACCTAATAAGGATGGAGAAGGGAGGATGTGTGTAAAATCTAGATAAATAAACAAGATCACAGTGAAGTATAGATTTCCTTTGCCCCGAATGGATGACATTATGAAATGTTTGAGTGAATCCAAATACTTTACAAAGATATATTTTGAGAGTGGATATCATCATATCAGAATCAGAGAAGGGGATGAGTGGAAGACAACATTCAAGACAAATGAATGATTGTACGAGTGTTTGGTGATTCCTTTTGGACTAACAAATGCACCGAGTACTTTCATGAGGTTGATGAATGAAGTATTGAAGAAATTATTGGGTAAGTTTGTGATTGTCTATTTGGATGACATCTTGATTTTGAGTAAGACTAGAAAAGATCATTTGTTACATATAAGACATTTTTTGTAGAGGTTGAGAGAAGATCAGTTGTTGATAAATATTAATAAGTGTAGTTTCATGAAGGAAGAATTGGTATATCTGGGATTTTTAATATCTATGGATGGATTGAAGATGGATCCTAAGAAGGTAAGAGAAATTATTGAATGGCCTACACCAGAAAGCATTGGAGAGGTAAGATCATTTCATGGATTGGCTAGTTTCTACTAAAATTTCATTAGGAATTTTTGCTATATTTGCAGTCCTATGATAAAACAATGAGAGGAGATAAGAAAGATTTTAGATGGACATCTGGAGAAGATTGAAGTTTTAAGTTGTTGAAACAAAAGGTGACTGAGCAGCCTATGTTGGCTTTACCAAACTTTAATAAGGTATTTCAAGTAGACTTTGATGCAAGTGGAAATGCAATTGGAGCAGTATTAATTCAATAAGGAAGACCAATAGCTAATTTTAGTGAGAAATTGAATGATGCAAGGAGAAGATATTCAATGTATAATCAAGATTTTTATGCCATAGTTCAAGCCTTGAAGAATTTTAGATATTGCTTGTTGTCTAAGGAGTTTTTGTTGTATACAAATCATTAGGCTTTGCAGTATTCAAACAATCAGGGTAAGTTGAATAAGAAACACATGAGATGGGTGGAATTCTTGTAGAGTTATACTTATGTTTTGAAATATAGGAGTGGAAAGTCAAATAGAGTTACTGATGCTTTGAGTAGGAGAATTAATTTACTGGCAAAGATGAAAGTGGAGGTATTAGGCTTTGAGGAATTGAAGAACTTGTATGAGGAAGACCCAAATTTTGTAGAACCTTGGAAAGCTTGTAAAGAACCAGTCTTGGAGGATAGGAGTTAGTGGTTGGATTATTTCATTCAAGAGGATATGTTGTTTAGAGGAAAAAATTATGTATACCCAGAGTTCAATGAGGGATAACTCAGTGAAAGAGAAACATAGTGGAGGATTGGAAGGACACTTTTGAATTGATTAAATAGTAGCATTTGTAAGTGAGAATTACTTTTGGCCACATATTAATAAGGATGTTAGGAAATTTGTGTAGAGTTTTAGAGTTTGTCAAGTTGCAAAGGGGAGTAGTCAGAATGTTGGATTGTTTAAACCTTTGAAAGTTCTAGAAAGACATTGGGAGGATATCAGCATGGATTTCATACTTGTTTTTGAAAGACACAAAGAGGTAATGATTCCATATTTGTGGTGGTGGATATATTTTTTTAAATGACACATTTCATACCTTGTAAGAAGACAACAGATGCAGTACATGTAGCAGACTTTTTTTTCAAGGAAGTGGTCAGATTGCATGGATTACCTAGGATTATTGTTTCAGACAGGGATACAAATTTTGTTAGTTACTTTTGGAAAACACTTTGGAAAAAGTTAAAGACAAATTTGAAGTTCAGTTCTACTTTTCACCCACAGACTAATGGATAGACAGAGGTAGTAAACATGAGTTTGGGGAATTTTCTAAGATGTTTGGTTGGAGAGAAGATTGGAAGTTGGGATTTAGTCCTTGCAAAAGAAGAGTTTTCTTACAATAATTCAATGAACAGGAGTACTGGAAAGACACCTTTTGAGATTGTTACTAGAGTTCATCCTAGAGGTATATCAGAGTTGCGAGACATCAGTAAGGAAGATAAAAGAAGTGCAGAAGTAGAGTAATTTGTAGAGCACATGAAGAAAGTTCTTACTCAAGTAAAGTAGCAGTTGGAAGATATGAACCGAAAGTATAAGGAACAAGAAGATGAAAAGAGGAGACATAAGGAATTCAAAGTGGGAGATGAATTGATGATGTATTTGAGGAAGGAAATATTTCCAATTGGTACATATAGTAAGCTCAAGATGAGGAAGTTTGGACCCTATAATATTTTCAAGAAATGTGATTCAATAAATGCATATGAAGTAGAGCTACCAGATGACATGGGTATATCACCTATATTCAACATTACAGATCTACATCAGTACCATGAAGCAAAATTCAGTGAAGACACTAAAGAAAATTTGAAGAAATAGCTTCCTAAACAACAATCAGATGGGATAGAAGATATTTTGGATGTCAAAGATGGGAGGAAAACACATGGAAGACATCACAAATATTATCTTGTGAAGTGGAAAGGTAGACCATTGGAGGATTCTTCTTGGATTTCTCAGGGTGAGGTAGATCGTATTGGTTTTCCTTTAGCCACAAAAAATTTAAGGATTCACTTTTCAATAACCACAGATATCTAATGCAGGAGCATCCTTGGTTCTTTGCAATCTTGCATCAACCAAAAATATTTTCTTTCAGTTTTGTTCTTGTTCTTGTTCAAGTTGGTAGATTGGGTATTTCTTCATGTTTTCTCACCAGATCATGTGGATCTATGTTTTCATCATGGAAATGTTCATTATCCTTATTCTAATATTTCTGCACAATTGGTTCTTCTTTTGGAAAGTTATCTCTTTTGGATTAAGTGACAGTTTTTGGAACTGGCCCTAAAATAATTTCAAACCTAATGACTAGTTTGATCGGTCGTGGATCTTTCTCATAACTTGCGGATCCTTGCGAGGTGTTTTGAATTTTTTTGTGGAGTGTCCCTGACCTTAATTTTAGGTTCACACTTCATCTTATGCACCTATCGAGGAGAAATTCAAATTTGAGGCTGACCTATTCATGCACACATTACATTTCCTTCATCGGAGATTGTAATGATCTTTTCCCGATGTGGATGTTTCTAGATCTCAGATGAGATATAAATCATTTTAATAAATAATTAGGATAGCAATCAAGACAATTAAGAAGAGATATAGGATTCAATCTATAATATTTTTTCTTGCATTAAGGAGTGTGTATGAATACTATATTTTGAGCATGTTGCATCAGGCCTGTGAGCCCAATTTGTAAACCTAGAAGTTTTCAGTCACATGTAATTGAAATTTTTGTTAATGAGAATGCTTGAATCTGCATTTCCCTCCATATTTTGTGTTGCTTCTTTTGTGTGACTCTTTTTGCATGGTCCAAATTGTTCTTTTTGAGGACCCTCCTACTATTACTACACCAAGTTCAAAGAATGGATGTATTTCTTCATTTAAATTGTAATTGGAGGAGACCAATTCTTAGATTGGATGCAAATAATTAGTGACCAATACACCACATTATCATCCCTTTCCCAATTAATAAATTCTTCTACATGTCCTTATATTTTTTTTATGCAATCGGTAATACTAGACCTTGGCTTGGGTTGATACTGAGTGCAACTCCATGCCATGAAGCTCCAATTTTTTATTGTTATGATAAATTACAACTGGGAAAATGTTATCACAACCATAGTAGAATTAATGATACTTTCACCATGAGGATAACCCAATAAATACAAGGGGATATTGGCTAAGGAATTGATCTTTAAGCCATGCAGATAATTGATACCTATGGGAGCCACTTCATACAATTTAAAAGGTTATTACATATTAGGGTTAAAGGGTTTGATGGTGCTCCATTAAAGCTTCCTAAGTGTGCAAAAGATAAGTTTGTTTTGATAGAAGTATGAAGGAAGATTTTTGTGGTGAATACGAGATTTCACAAAAGGAAAAAGGTTGGAATACATTTTCCAATTGGACTTGGTTATTTCTCTTACAATTTTATGTTAGAAACACTTAACATTGACATGGATTTAGTTAAGTATACTTTGTAGTTTTATGATGCAAGATTCCCTTTTGATAGCAAAGACATTATGAAGAAAAATTTGCAACTAGGTCCCAAATTTAATCTTATTCCTAATTTATAGGATTATTAGATTGGTTGTGTTGAGGAATATGAAGTAAGGAGGTGTTGGATGAGGTTTTCTTTAAGAAAGATAAAGGTATTCAACGTAAATTCGGATATCCAAGGTATTAAAGATGATGAGTTAGATTTGGTGGACCCCATTTTTATCAAGAATATCTTTATACTATAGGGAAATGTATCCCTTTACATTTTCAAACTTGTTTGGGCCCTCCTTGCTAAAATTTGTCTTCTTTATGCCTTGTTTGGTCCTATTTTTCATCCACAAGCCTTATTTAATGTATATTTATGAGGATAATTCCAATACTTAACTAATAACCAATCATAATTTAATTATTTTGGATTGTATGGCCTAGATTTAGTGATCTGGGACTTATTCTCCACCTTCGGTGTATGGGTCCCACCTAGGTTTTTGGGTTTGGTCCAAAATATTGCATAGAACTTAACAGTTCTTGAAATTTTTGTCCCAAGCTTAGCCTACTGGGACTCATACACCCAAAATGGCATATGATTCTAGCTTAGCTTGGACCTATTTTAAATTCAAATTCTTGGTGGGATTTTATTCTCCTGGATCTGATGTTGGCTTGTAGTGTTGTAATTTTGGGAAATTTGGCATTAAAAAGTATAAATCAAGGTTATTTCACATATTTTCTCCTAGCACATTTACAAGTCATCTAGAAAATTGATGAGACCATTCTTATAGAAAAGTTGTGATCAAAAGCATTCAAGATTTGATTATCAAGCATTTTGGAGCTACATTGAAGATTCAAGCATCATGTCAAATTCATCATGCATCATGTTTTTTTTAGCTAACATTTGTGATGTAAGTATTTTATGATTCAAGCAAGGATTCAAGTCATGATCCATATCATACAATCAAGAGTCAAGATCTACATTCATGTTAGCCATTTCATACAAGATTTCTATTGAAATGCACACAAGACAATTGAGAGGGGGGGTGAATTAGTTGTACCAATTCCATTTATAAACTTAAACAATTCCAGTTTATCTTCAATATTCTATTAAGTGTAAACATTAAATGTAAATAATAGAAACACAATGCCAGAGACACCAAATTTACATGGAAACCCAATGAGGGAAAAACCACAGGGAGGATTAACTCACAATATAGTAGAATGCAAAAACTAGATACATAGGCTTCCTGTGTGAGGGCTCACTGCCTAGATATGAAGGCTCACTACCTAGATTAAGGGCTCACTGCCTTAGGAATTATTGTCTAGAAATAGAGGCTCAATTCCTACATAAATTACAAAGAGATAGATAAAGATCCACCACTAGGAGTTTTACACAATTCATAACTGATCAGAAGAATATAAATATAATGAAGTACTATTGCCACAATTCACTCTTCCATACTCTGTTTTTCACAATTATTCGCTTACTCTTATCTTGATCAAATTGAATTATGGATGGATGATCAATTTGATTCAACTTGATTTTCTTATATACCATCTTCAACCTTAGAAACATTCATAAGGTTTGCTATACAATTTCCAATTACAAATTCAAACAAGTTCGGCTACTCAAAATTCCCACGGTGGATAAGAATGTGGCAGGACCAATTATATATTTAATTTAGGACCTAAACAACATCTTAGATCATGCACACGCTTTCTCAAGTCGATGCACAAACATAATCTAACATGTAAATAGTAGGTCAACCAAACCTAATGAAAACATCGATGATCTTTGAAGTACATGCATCATCAGAAAAATAATCACACACGGATTGCACAACACATTTCACCAGAAATTTTACCATCTCTTAGAACAACTCAGATACATCTGTAACAACTTCAACAAACTTCATTCATAGAGAACACTTCACTAGTCCAACCGAGACAACCAACAAAAATACCGGAGCTCTGGAGCTGGAATTCCAGAGTGCCAAATCACAAAACAATTTGCAATAACACATAAACCAACATAAAGAGTAATCTCCCAGATCTACAAGATCTAAAACCAAATACTAGAGGATTGTGGAGCCAAAAAAAATCTCCTAGTCAAGAACCCTATAACTCTGCAAACCCATTTCACACAACGGTGAACATAACTTCTACTCTCCATCAACCTAGAAGCTAAAAATCTCATGAAAATAAATCCAGATATGCATAGACATAAGATCAACACAGAGAAAATGTGGAGCACATTACCGGATCATACACAAAACACAACTTCAACTCAGCTTTCATTGTTTCTCAAATTTTCTCAAAAGAACTTGGAAACTACTCAACTTGTACAATGTTGACATCAATGACAATATTAATGACAACACCACCAAACACATCCATACTTGCAACAATCTCCCCCTTTTTCATTGATGGAAACACATGATGTGAAAAATGATCAAAGATAGAAAACATTATTCTCAGGAGCGACAACCTATCAAGAATAAAAAAATCACATGATCTCTCTCCCACATCCTACATGATTTTCAGAAGTGACAACCCACCAAGCATACAATTTTCAAATGATGTCTCTCCCCCTTTGACATCAATGGCCAAGGAAATTATTTCCATATAAATCTATGTTCACTCCCCCTAAGGAGTACACCCACAATGCATATTGTAACAGTGCACTACTCTACTCCCCCTGAGGAGTAGGCCTCAATCATCAATCCAAAATATAGAAGTATGTGAATCCACTGGACTGATGCACCACCAGATGCACTTAGTTCAATGAAGGAGGGGAAGAAACCCCTAAATTCCCTCTGAGATACTCAAAAGTATCCTTTGGAAGGGCCTTAGTGAATATGTCTACAACTTGCTCTTTAGTAGGCACATATTCAAGTCTAACTTCATTCCTCAACACCTTCTCCCTCAAAAAGTGTTACTTAATAGATATGTGATTTTTTCTAGAATGCATCACCAAATTATTTGAAATATTTATAGCACTTGTATTTTCACAAAAGATAGCATTAGGTTCAACACTCATCACACCTATGCCCATCAAAGGTTTTTTCATCCACAATACCTATGTATAGTAGGATGTTGCTGCAATATACTCTGCTTCTGTAGTGGATACAGAAACTAAATCTTGTTTCTTACTCAACCAAGAAAATAATATTCCTCCAAGAAAGAATGCTCCTCCACTTGTACTTTTCCAGTCATCTACACATCCAACCCATTCAACATTAGTGTAGGCATTCAATGTAAAATCATTTTCCTTTGGATATCATAGCCCAAAATTTGGAGTTCCTTTAAGATATCTAAATACCCTCTTCATAGTTGTAACATGTGATTCCTTCAGTTCTACTTGAAATCTTACAACTAAACATATTGTATGCATAATATCAAGTCTGGTAGCAGTAAGATATAACAATCCTCCAATCATGGATTTGTACATGCTTTGACCAACTTTAGTAGATTTATCATCCTTAGTTAACTTACAACCAGTTACCATAGGGGTACAAACTGGTTTAGATTCATCCATTCTAAACTTATTCAACAATTCCTTAACATACTTAGATTGTGAAATAATATCCCTGTCTTAGTTTGATTAACTTGAAGTCCAAGGAAGAAATTCTATTCACCAACCATAGACATTTCAAATTCTTTTTGCATCTCATCGGAAAACTTCTTACACATACCTTCATTTCCACCAAAAATTATATCATCAAGATATACCACAATTATCAACATCCTACCTTTCTCAACCTTAAATTAAATATTGATGTATGCGGACCCTTTGCCGATTCCCTATTTTGGCAAGTACTTATCCAAACTAGCATACCAAGCTCTAGGAGGTTGCTTTAGACCATATAATTCTTTCTTCAACTTACAAACCATGTCTAGTTTATCTGATAGTGACAAACCTTTAGGTTGCTCCATGTATACTTCTTTGAGTTCCCCATTCAGGAATGCAAACTTGACATCCATCTGATATACCTTGAAGTCTTTATGAGATGAAAATTCCAAGAAAATTCAAATGGATTCCATTCTTGTTATAGGTGCAAAAGTTTCTTTAAAATCTATTCCTTCAACCTGTGAATATCCTTTACATACCAGTATTTCTTTATTCCTAACCACTTCACCATATTCATTCAAATTTTTTCTGAATACACACTTCAGACCAATCACATTCTTGTTTGCAGGTCTAGGGACTAATTCCCAAGTCAAATTCTTCTCTATCTGTTGTAAATCCTCTTCCATATCTCTCATCCAACTTTCATCATTACATGCTTCATTCACAGTCTTAGGTTCAATCTTAGAAAGTAAACACAAGTTTACCTCAACCACTTTGCTTCTTGTCTTTACTCCATTTTTGTCTCCAATTATCTGATACTCCAGATCATTTCTCTAAACATGTTTAGGAGTCTTGTTGGAAACACAAGGGAAGACAACTGAGAGGGGGGGTTGAATTAGTTGTCACATTTTTTTTACTTATTAAACTTATTCTTAGATCTAATAAATAAACATAAAAGAATAAACCATCATCACATCATAAACACACATAACACCAAGGTTTTTACATGGAAACCCTGTTAGGGGAAAAACCATGGTGGAGGTTAATCCACAAGTTTATACTCTATTAAAAGTATAGTAAATGGGAAATGCACTTGCATTCAGGCACATTGCCTAGAGCTCACTGCTCAAATACAAAAAGGCTTACTACCTAGAGGAAGAGACACTATCTTATAGTCACATATGGATTACATCCATCTGAGAGATTTTGAACTGAGAAAATAGCATTTGCTAATGCCTGATTACAGTTCTGGTTAAGCACATGAACACTTTCTTTTTCTCACTCTTCTTGACACTTTTATTTTTCTTTCAAAATATTTGAACTTTATTTGAACACAACACTTGAACTTCACACACCTTTCATATCTCAAATGATATAAACAATTGAACATATATATCCGCATCTAAGGATAACATCAACTACATGTTGGCCCAACAAAATATTAAATGTGTACAAACTATCTGCCCAAATCAATAAGCAATTATCAATGTGAACCATATAGCATTAGACAAAACATAGTAAGGACCTAAAACAACATGTCTCAAACAAAAAGCACCTCAAACAATTTTCCTCTAAGATCCACAACACACTACAATCACCCTATTGACCATGAACATGAAAAACATGAACTCACAACAAAAAAAACAATCATGAGCAAAATGATCAATGCAAACCATCAACACAGATAGAGAATGATCTAGAAACATCCATAACCATCATGAATTAACACAGAAGTATTCACATCAACTCAGATTACTAGAATCACGTTATCTTCTTTCAGGAATACCAGCTAAAGCAATAGAACAACTGTTAGAACATAGATACTCATAAATTGATTAAATATTCATACGAACCTATGAAAATTTTGGTGGATAAACTAGATATTATTGAAAACAAACCCTTTATTCCAAAACTTGTCACCATCAATATATTGAACTAGCCACCATACTGAACTTCATTACATCACCGAAAACTTGCAACTTATTTTATTATAGTTTTCTCAATATCCTTGACATATATATCCTTAAAGACATTAATTCCAATAGTGTTGACATCAATGAAAACCACATATTATAAATATCCAACAATCTACCCCTTTGGCATTGATGGCAACACATGATGTGAAAAAAACCATCAACGCAACTTTCTCTTAGCAGTTTCCCCCCCTTAGGTTTTGACTCTTTTCTCCTTAACTCTTTCAAAGTTTTTCACAAGATTCTCCTCCCCCTTTGACATCAGTGAAAAAGGTACACATTATCTTTCTCCACACAAGATATGAACCACATATCTAAACATTTGACTACTCTCCCAGAGTATCAACCACTAGAACATCAATCTAGATCACAAGATATGACTATGAAATGCATGGACTGATGCAAATCAATGTATCTTAATTCTGATTAGGAGGGGTTATCACCCCTATCTTCCCTATGATATAATCAAAATTATCCTTAGGCAAGAGCTTGGTAAAGATATTTGTGATTTTTTCTTTAGAAGGCACATACTCCATTCTGACTTCCTTTTCACTCACCTTATCTATCAAAAAGTGAAACTTGATATATATATGCTTGGTTTTTGAATGCAACACCATATTCTTAGAAATTTTAATAGCAATTGAATTATCACATAATATGGTAATAGGTTCATCATACACAACTCTGATATCTTTCAACATCTGCTTCATCCACAATACTTAAGTACAATTGTTAGCAACAACAATGTATTCTGCCTCTACAGTAGATAAAGAAATGGAATTTTGCTTCTTACTTAATCATGAAAAAAGATTCTTTCCCAAGAAAAATTCACCACCACTAGTACTATTTCTATCATTCACATCTCTTGCCCAATTATCATCAGTAAAAGAATTCAAAGTAATGTCATCATCTTTAGGATACCATAGGCCAAAATCAACTATTCCCTTCACGTACCTAAAAATCCTCTTCACAGCTGTCACATGATATTCCTTAGGATCAACTTGAAATCTTGTAACAATACATATGACATTCATGATATCAAATCTAGTTTGAGTCAAATAGAGCGATCCACCAATCATGGATCTGTATCTAGTCTGATTTGTCTTAGGAGAATCATTATCTTGTGTCAACTTACATTTAGTCACCATAGGTGTACCAACTAGATTTGAATCTTCCATACCAAACGTCTTTAGTAATTATTTCACATACTTGGACTAAGATATAAATATCCCTTTATCTAGTTGAGAAAATTGCAATCCCAAAAAATAATTTTGTTTCTCCAATCATGGACATCTCAAACTCAGTTTGCATCTCATTAGCAATCTTCATGCACAAACTATCATCTCCTGCAAAAATGATATCATCAACAATGAATTCAACAATCAAATCTTTATCATGGTCAATCTTGAATAAAAATTACTATTAACAGTACCTTTATTAAATCCAAGCTTCAACAAATACTTGTCCAATATGGCATACCATGCTCTTGGGACTTGTTTAATTCCATAAAATGATTTCTTCAACCGAAAAAACATATCTCCTTGATCAGTCAATTGAAATCCATTAGGTTGCTCAAGATATACTTCTTCATTCAGTTCACCATTTAGAAATGTTGACTTGACATCCATCTGATAAACCTTGAAGTTTTTTTAAGAAACATAAGAAATAAATAGTCTCATAGCTTCAATCCTAGCAACAAGAGAAAATTTTTCTTCAAATTCAATTCCTTTCATTTGAGAGTATCCTTTACACACCAATCTTGTTTTGTTTTTGATAACTTCACTTTTCTCATTCAGTTTATTCTGAAAGACCCATTTAGTTCCAATTGCATTTTTGTACTTAGGTCTAGGAACAAGAATCCATGTATCATTCTTCTCAATTTTCAGTAGTTCTTCTTTCCTTTCATCCATCCAATGTTCATCTTTGCATGCTTCATTGACATTATTAGACTCTCTCTTTGAAATCAAACATTACTCTTCTACAATTCTGCACCTAGTTTGGACACCTTTGTTCTTATCACCTATCATTTGATCTTCTAAATGATTTAGTCTTACATACCTTGGAGTCTTTGGTTGTGCTTGAACTTCAGGCTCTTGTGATATTGCTTCTACACTTTCACTAGTTTCTTCCTCTTGATTTTCTCGATTTAGAGTCTAATATTTCTTTCCTTTATCTATACTGTTATTCTAATCATCTGAATCATATCCACAAGTTTTGGATGGTCTAAATGTAACATTTACATTATCACTTTCAACTACTTTCTTCAATATCTTATTGTAGCATCGGTAGGGTTTACTTTTAGTAGAATAACCAAGAAAGATTCCTTCATCACTCCTAGCATCAAACTCTCCTATATCTTCATCTCTTTTGATATAGAATTTACTCCCAAAGATTTTGAAGTATCTAATAGTAGGATTATGACCAAACCATAGCTCAAAAGGGGTCTTACTAGTATCACCTTTGACATGTACTTGATTGAGAGTGTAAACAACAGTACTCACATATTCTCTCTAGTAGATATGAGGAACATTTCCTTCCAGCATCATAGTCCTATCAGCTTCTTGAATTGTATTGTTCTTCCTTTCAACAACTCCATTTTTCTGAGGGGTTCGTGGGGCATATAATTGTCTCTTTATCCCATGATCTTCACAAAGAGAATTAAACTCACTGGAAGTGAATTCACCACCTCTATCCGATCTCGGGCATTTAATCTTTTGATCTATCTCTGTCTCAACCATAGCCTTGAAAATATTGAATTTCTCTAGAGCTTGAAATTTTTCCCTTAAGAAAGTAACCCACATCAATCTAGAATAATTATCAATGAGTAAAATAACATACCTATCTCCTTGTAAACCTTTGATTCTAGAAGGAACACACAATTCAATATGCACAAGCTCCAACACTTCATTTGAACAATACTATTTGCTTCTGATGAGACTCTATTTTTCTTCCCTAAATAACATTCTTTGCATATGGTATTAGTGGGTTTTATCAACTTGGGAAGATCTCTCAGTGTATGGGTAGAACTTATCTTGATAATGTTGTCAAAGTTTACATGACACAATCTTCTATGCCACAACCAAATTTCATCAACTTGAGAAATTAGGCAACTTTTATTAGCAATACTTAGGTGAAAGATATTACCTTATGTTTTTGTACTAGAAGCAATCACATTTCCAAAATTCCCCAATATTCTACACTTTCCATCCTTGAATTGAAGATTATATCCCTTTTCAACCATCTATCCAACACTTAAGAGATTATGCTTCAAAAATACCACATATTTCATCATCAGTATTATGCTTACAGTAAAAAAAAATGGATCGTTTACGATGGATTACACCAGCTTTGTCATCAATAAATTTTATAATAGCTCCATCATACTTTTCAAAGCTCAAAAATTTACTTTTATCACCTATCATGTGATGAGAGCATCCACTGTTAATCACCCATTCATCTATTTTTTCAACTCTAGTAGCTAGAGCTTTCTCCATAGTCATGCAGCTAGTAGAATCAGTGGGTACATGATTACTTTCCTTGATAGAAATAAATACAAACTCATCTTCACTTGCATTCCCTTTATCAGATTCATCATCTGTCACACCTTCATCAGCAACAAAATAACACTTTCTTTAGAATCTAGGGTTGTTAGATCTTGGCTTAGGAACTCTTTCAGGACACCTTGAGGAAAAATGACCTATCTTATTGCAAGAAAAATAGTTAAGATGAAATTTCCCTTTATACTTACCTTCTCCTTTGACTACTCTCTTGACAAGAAGTGGTTCAAGCTCATCTAGTTTTCTTTCTTCTTCTTCAATCTCTCTCATTTCCTGCTCATACTTGGGACATCTTTCTAGAAGAACTTTCTCCCAGATCATATCTCTTCTTATCTTTCCCAGATACAATAGCTTTGAATGCAGATTTTTTCTTAGGAAGAGATTCACCAAAATCACTTAACTCAAAAGAAGCAAGCTTACCAATCAACATGTCTCTGGTTACATTTTTCACAGTTCGGATCTCCTTAATAGCAGAAAATTTGTGTTTATACACAATAGGCAAGGATCTGAACACTTTAGCAACAATGTCTTATTCTTCCAATGTTCCACCAACACATCTAACATTATGCACAAGTTCCTTCACTCTTTGCATAAAAGAAGTGATGTTTTCATCTTCACCCATTCTCAATGTTTCATATTTCCCTTTCAAGCTTTGTAGCTTAGCAATCTTCACATGAGTATCACCTCCATACCAAGTTTCCAATTTTTTCCAGATCTCATAAGAAGTCTTCAAATCCATTACATTTTTCATTTTAGAATCAATCAAAGCACTCAAAAATGCTTCCTTAGCCCTGATATTATACTCAACTTCCTTAATCTCATCTACAGTAGAAGGACCATTATGTGGGATGATATATCTATTATTTGTAATTGTCCAGTAGGGTTCACCAATGCATCTCAAATGACACTCCATTCGAGTCTTCCACAAAGAATAATTTTTTCCATCAAGTCTCGAAAAATCCTTCTTATATGTCGCCATCCCGAATCACCTCAAGTGATCAAGATTCTCTAGAGGAACTTACTCTGATACCAATTGTTGGAAACACAAGGGTAGACAACTAAGAGGGGGGTGAATTAGTTGTCATACAAATTTTACTTATTAAACTTATTCTTAGATATGATAAATAAACATAAAAGCATAAATCGTCATCACATCAGAAACACACATAACAACAAGATTTTTATGTGGAAACCCTGTTACGGGAAAAAGCATGGTGGATGTTAATCCACAAGTTTATACTGTGTCAAAAGTATAGTAAATGGGGAATGCATTTGCATTCAGACACACTACCTAGAGCTCATTGCTCAAATACAAAAAGGCTTACTACTCAAAGGAAGACACACTATCTTTGAATCACATACAGATTGCATCCATCTGAGAGATTTTGAACTGAGAAAATAGCATATGTTAATGCTTGATTATAGTTCTGATTAAGCACATGAACACTTTCTTCTACTCACTCTTCTTCACACTTTTCTTGTGCCTTCAAAAGATCTAAAATTTATTCACACACAACACTTGCACTTTTCACACCTTGCATATCTCAAATGATATAATCAATCAAACATATATATCCGCATCTAAGGATAACATCTATGTCTGCCCAACAAAATATAAAATGTGTACAAATTGTCAACCCAAATCAATAAGCAATTATCAATATGAACCATATAACATTGACCAAAACATAATAAGGACCCAAACCAACATGTATCAAACACAAAAAACCTCAAACTATTTTCCTCAAAGATCCACAAAATGCTACAATCACCCTACCGGTCATGAACATGAAAAACATGAACTCACAATAGAAAAAAACCAATTGCAAGCAAAACGATTAATGTGAACCAAAAACAAAGATAGAGAATGATTTAGAAATATCCACAAGAATCATGAATCACCACATAATAATTTGCATCAACTCATCTTACTAGAATCACATTATCTTCTTTCAAGAATACTAGCTTAAGCAATAGAACAACTGTCAGAACACATATACTCATAACTTGATTAAATCTTCATGCAAAGCTCTAAAAATTTCGATGGATAAACTAGATATTCTTGAAAACAAACCCTTTAATCTGCAACTTCTCACCATCAATATATTGGACTAGCCACCATATTGAACTTCACTGCATCACCAACAACCTACAACTGATTTTATTACAATTTTCTCAATATCCTTGACATATACAACCTTAAATACATTAATGCCAATAGTGTTGACATCAATGAACACCACATATCAGCAATATCCAACAAGTATTAGGTGTAGGTTCCAGAATTTCTTCTTCTTCTTTACTCTATTCTTTCTCTTCTTTTTCTTCTTCTTGAACTTTCTCACAAATAGGCTCATTAGGTTCAACTTCAATAATCTCCACTAGTCTATACATAGCTTCATCAACCTTTACATTAGTACTTTCATTGATTTTTCTTAGCCTTTTGTTAAAACATTTGTAAGCCTTGTGGTTATTAGAATATCCAAGAAATATTCCTTCATCACATCTAGCATCAAATTTTCCAAGATTTTCTTTATCTCTTCTAATGTAACATCTACTACCAAATACCTTAAAGTATTTCATAGTAGGAGTCTCACTAGTCCATAACTCATAAATTGTCTTAGTGTTGTTACCTCTAATTTGAACTTTGTTAAGAATGTAAACAACAATATGCATATAGCTTCTGTCCAGTACACATCAATAACATTTGATTCTTTCATCATGGTTCTAGCTACTTCTTCTATAGTCCTATTCTTTCTCTCAACAACTCCATTCTACTGCAGGGTTCTGGGAGTAGAATAATGTCTTTTTTTGACATTCTCTTCATAGAATGCATTGAATTCACCAGATGTAAACTCTCCACCTCTATCAGATCTTAAGCATTTAATTCTTATATTTTCCTCATTTTCTACTCTTGCTTTAAACACCTTGAATCTATCAAGAGCCTAAGAATTTTCTCTAAGAAATGTAGCCCATGTCATCCTAGAGTAATCATCAATTAAGAGCATAAAGTACTTGTCACCATTTAGGCTACTAGTTCTTGCAGGACCATAGAGATTTGTATGAATTAACTCAAGCATTCTGGTTGAAGATTAATCTTTTCCTTTGAAATTGTTTCTTGTCTACTTTCCCATCTAAAAACTTCTACAGATTGAATCAGAAGGCTTTGTGATTCTAGGTAGATCTCTCAACATCTCTAGAGCTGATTCTAACCATGTTATCAAAATTCACATGTCCCATTCTCCTATGCCATAGCCAAATCTCATTAATCTATGAAACAAAACACTAACCATCACCTCCTTTAAGTTGATAGATGTTTCCATGAGTTCTTACAACTACAACCATAATTATGGATCATTTTCTGATCTCCCAAGTGTTATCCTGAAACACAAGCTTAAAACCTTTGTTGCAAATTTGTTCAACACTTAAAGAGATTATGTCTTAAACCCTTTACATAGTAAACATCATCAATATTGTGTTTTCCATCAAAGCTAATTTTTCCTTTACCAACAATCTTAGCACCAGAGTCATCTCCAAACATGACTATACCTCCATCATACTTCTCTAGTTTAGTAAACTTACTCTTATCTCCAGTCATATATGATTTTAGCATCCATTGTCAATTACCCAAAAGTCTTCATCTTGTCTGGCATGAAAAGTAGTCACCAGGGTACCTTCTACTTCATTCTTCTTGTTCTCTGGACCAGATTCCTTTCCACATTTCTTTTCTAGGGCTAGAAACAAGCACTCATATTTATCTTCCTCAAGGTCTAATTCATCATCAAAAAATCCTGCATCTTCCTTGACATAATATAACTTCTTGAACTTACTATCCTTCTTATCCTTGTAGTCATTGTTATTACCATCCTTATTCTTCTTTTGTGTAGCTCTATTAGGACATCTTGATGCATAATGACAAATATTTACACAAATGAAAAATTTATAAGGCAACTTACCTTTGTATTTACGAGTACCTTTCTTCAATCTCTTTGTGAAATTAGCTTCCAGATCTTTTGTATCATGTTCATCATCATCATATCCTATATTTAAAGCTTTAAAAGCTACTTTAGGCTCCTCCTTATCTCTTACAATTTTTCTCATCTCAAATGCAGTCAAGACTCCAAATAGATGTTCCTTAGTGAATGTCTTTAGATCACACTATTCTTCAAGAGAAAATACCTTGGCACTGTAATTTTTTGGTAATTTCATCAAGATATTTTCAATTATATCCTCATCCTTCATGGAACCACCTTGATTATTGATTTCTATTTCTATAGTCTCAACGCTCTGATAACAACTTGCAATATCTTCTCCATCTTCCATTCTCAAATTCTCAAATTTTTGCTTAGCAGTTAGTTTCCTTGACAACTTTACTCTTTCATTTCCTTCATAAATGTCTTTCAACTTTGTCCACATTTCATTTACTACAGCCACAGAAATAACTTTTTATCTTTTAGTTTTAGATAATGCACTAAAGATAGAAAACCTCGTTCTTTCACTCTCTTCAAAATTTGCAACTTCATCAGTAGAGGAAGGACTAGCTACTTGAATCACATACTTTTTCTCCACAACTTTCTAGGTATTAAAACTAAGTGAAATCAGGTAACTTCTCAACTATTCTTTCCAATCACTATAATCAGCTTCATCAAACATAGGAAGCTATAACTTGTGCACTAACTGATCAACCTCAAGTGATTAATATTTTCATTAAGGAGCCAAAGCTCTGATACCAATTGTTGAAATGCACATAAGATAACTGATAGGGGGTGAATCAATTGTATCAATTATTTCCACTTATAAAATTAAACAATTCCATTTTGTCTTCAATCTTTTATTAAGTGTAAACATGAAATGAAAATAACAGAAACACAATAGTAGAGATACCAAATTTACATGGAAAACCCAATGAGGGAAAAACCATGGTGAGGATTAACTCATAATATAGTAGAATGCAAAAGTCGAATACACATGCTCACTGCCTAATGTCTCACTACCCAAATATGAAGGCTCACTACCCATATTAAGGGCTCACTACCTTAGGACTTACTGCCCAAAAATAAAGGCTCACTGCCTATAGAAATTACAAAGAAAAATATAAGGATCCACCACTAGGAGTTTTGCACACTTCACAATTGATCAAAAGAATATAAATACAATGAAGTATTGTTGCCACAATTAGCTCTTCCACACTCTATTTTTTGCACTTATTCACACACTCTTTTCTTGATCGAATTAAATGATGGATGTATGATCAATTCAATTCAACTTGATTCACTTATATACCATCTTCAACCTTAGAAAAATTCATAAGGGTGGCTATACAATTTGCAATTACAAATTCAAACAAGGTCAACTACTCAACATTCCCGTGGTGGATAAGAATGTGAGAGGACCAATTACATATTTAATTTAGGACCCAAACAACATCTTAGATCATGCACATACTTCCACAAGTCAATGCACAAAAATAATGTAATGTGTAAACACCAGTTCGGCCAAACCTAATAAAAACACTGATGATCTTTGAAGTACATGCATCATCAGAAAAATAATCACATGTGGATTGTATAACACATTTTACCATCTCTAAGAACAACACAGATACATCTGCAATAAATTCAAAAGAATCATTCACAAAGAACACTTCACCAGTTCAACTAGGACAACCAGCAAAACTACTAGAGCTCTAGAGTAGGTCTTCCAAAGTGCCAAATCATAAAAAAATAAATCCAGAACATAGAAACCAACATAAAGAATAATATCCCAAATCCACAAGATATGAAACCAAATACTAGAGGACTGCAGAGCCAAAACATTTCTCCCAGTCAAGAACCAAATAACTCTGTAAACCCATTTCACACACCGCTGAACATAACTTCCTCTCCATCAAACCAGAAGATAAAAATAGGAATATACAATCCACTTAAGCTAATGAACGCACCTCCAGATATTCATAGACATAAGATCGACATAGAGAAAATGTGGACCACATTACTGGATCATACACAAAACACAACCTCAACTCAGCTTTCATTGTTTCTCAAATTTTCTCAAAAGCACTTGGCAACTACTCAACCTGTATAGTGTTGACATCAATTACAACATTAATGAAAAAACCACCAAACACATCCATACTTGCAACAATTTCAACCTCTTATTCAAGGGTTTGGTGAGTTGCGATATTACATATTATTCATTCATCATTCCTTCATTCTATTTTATTTCATTTAAAGGTTTGATTACCAAAAAGGGGTTTGAAATAGGAAAACCCCTATCCACTAACAAAAAAACATTTTCCCCTCTCTTTGATGTGTGATTTGCAGATTTAGGTTGAAGATCCATTGAAGAGAAATATTGGAGAATGTTTTCAAATTTGCAAAGTTGTCAAAGTTGTCACCTTTCTTGCAAGATTATGGAAAGTCACCTACAGGTTGGGATTCAAATTTTCAAACTCAGAGATCAAAAAGGAGAGAAGCTATAGAATATTATTAGAGGATATCAAAGTTTCACGTCAACCCTAATATGAGGACTAAATCACCACAACTAGCGTATGATTCTGAGTATACCACTTTTTAGAGATTTCCTATAGATCCTGCTTTACCAGTTGCATTTTCCAATTTCTACCCCAAAACTCTAAATTGGGACTAAATTTCCCTTATTGGTGTGTGATTCCTAGTGTGCATTAAAATTTGGAATTTCAAGATTACAGACCTTGTTTCAAGCCTCTTCATCTTTTTAGGTGCACCTTTGTTTATCTCAAATTCATTATTCTAATTTGAAATTTTATGTTCTAGGTTACATTGTTAATTTTGCATACCATTTACATTTCATTCTTTCTAAGACTTTGCTTAGTGGTGAACCCCATTTTATCTTTAATCACAGTCCAAGAGACCTCCTAGTAGTCCTTACCTCAATTGAGTCACTCATTTGAAGGATCTCTAGGGATTCCTTGAATGAACTAGAGAGAAATAGGGTTCCTTGTGTGTGTTGACCATCTCCTAAAAGGTGGGAACTCACACACACCCACCCTGTTTTCTTTATTTCATTTTGGTGAACTATATTCACCTCCATCTCAAAATACAACCAATGATGCTATGCTTAACCAAATTTTGCAAAAAAAATCATGCCTTCAAAATAAAATTTCCACCATAAACCAAAATCAAAATGGCCAACCTACATACTATGTCAAAAGCATTCCCTTATCCTTGGAGATATTAAGAACACCGATACAACAAGGTAAAGAGATTTCTAGATTTGAGAGATATAGAGGGAAAGGAGATCCTTCTAACCATGTTTACACTTATACTGCCTTATGTAGCAATTTTTTCCTTGAGGAAAATCTCTTGGCTAAGCTTTTCCCTAGGTGCTTGAAAGGTACTGCTTTAGAATGGTTTTCCTCATTGTTGAAAAACTCAATTTGTTCATTCAATGAGCTTGTTGATGCCTTTATAAACCATTTCCAGGTGCATATGACTCCTAATATGACCTTAGCTGATTTGATGAGATGTAAGCAACAAGATGATGAAAAGGTTACTGACTTTATTTCATGCTACCAATCATTTTATTCCCAAATCAATGTAAAGATTCACGATCCCCACCTTCAACGAATGTTCATTGAGAACTTGCAAACTAACATACATGATAAGCTTGGCATGATGAAGTTCCTTCCTTTGTAAAATTGTGTACTACCCTTCGTGATTATCAAAATTTGGTTAGTAATAGTGAAATAAAACCCACCTCTATCCAACCTAAAAATTCTAAACCCATAAATGAAAACAATTATCAACATTTTAGAAAATAGAATAAATGCTTCCTTTAACTTAATCCCCCTCGACCACCTCCACATGTTGTTACCCAAGTGGCTGCTATAAAGAAGAAAAATCCTTTTACATTTGGGGATCTGGAAAGATAATTTACTCCCTTACCTGATACCCTCTATAACACAATGTTACAAATTCTAGGATAGAAAATGATCACCTTACCTCCCATTAAAAAACCCGATCCTAAGAAGCCTTTACCTCCAAACATTAGATCAAAATATTATTGCTATTATGCTTGAAAAAATAGACATGATACGAAACATTTTATCTTAAACATCTTGTGCAAGACCTCATTGATTCTGGACGACTTCAAATTGGGGGTGTTAATGATCAAGGAAATAAGTCTATGTAGCCTCCTAACCAAAACTTACAAATATTTACCAACCCTATACCAAATCATATTATTTCATTTATCAAAGCTAGTGAAACTAAGAAGAATGATGTGATGAATGTTGACATGGATGATGACAAAATTCATACTATTAAACAAGGTCCTATGGATACTAATGAACAAAATCCTATGGATGGTTTGATGCATTGATCAAAACTCAACTTCGTAAGGGATAATATAAAAATCCTATTGACATTGTTTTCTCATGTAAAGATATAATTAGAAATGCACCTAATGGTCCTATTTAGATAGCTAGTCGAATCAATGAAAAGCCCACTAATGGGATATTAATTGATCCCCTATGTGGAGAGAATTTGATTACTAAATAATTCTTACTTGTGCATTAACTCTATCAAGAAACATATGAAAAACTGAAAGCATGCGTAAAAACATATAACGGTTTCACTTTCCCTACAATGGGATCAATCACCCTTCCCTTAAAAATTGGACCAAAGAAATTAGATGTCTCATTATCCATTACCACAACGTCGGATCAATTCCATGTGAAGCTTGGTTATCCGTGGCTAGTCTCCATGGAATCCATCCAATTGTTTGTTGATAAATGTATAAAGTTCCCCTTTGCAATGAAATCTTTACTTTTCACCATAGTGGATTTAATCTTGTGTCTTCCTATGGGAGATTTTAATTGGATTTATTTTGGCTCAAGCCTATGGAACCTCCTATCCTTCACAAAACTATGATTGAACTGAAAAACATTCCAAATAACCAAGACCAAACCGTGATAGATACTTTTCCTATCTCCTAAAAAATACCAAGAGACAACCAAAACAATCTTGTAATGCCACCTAGGACAAAACATGTTTACAAAGCTAAATATAAATTGGTTGAATGACCTCTTGTTGGTTCTGTTTTCCATCTAAACCTTCAAATCCTCTAAAGGGTAGCCAACCCTTATGCTCAAGAACTTTCAAAGTTAGTGGCCAACTAACGAGTAATGATTTTTAGGCCCTCACTTCTACTCTTTAGGCTGAGTAAAATCTAGGAGGGTGATCCTTATTACACTTAAGATATATTTAGTTCTTAAAAGTAATTTTATACACAGATAAATTCCTATTTAGTACAAATAAGCATCCTCCACCAAATATTTGGCTAATATTTGAACAAATTACTACCTACTGCTAGGAATTGAGAGGAATTTCAGAGTTATACATTATAATTGAAAGTATTTTAAATGTATTTTGTTCTCATTTAAAATCTCTAGTCAAGTGCATTGCCTGTTGACTTATCCAAAAAGTATGCTAATGAATAGAATAGTGCTTTATCTATTGGGAAATAGAGTCAAATCATGTAATAACCAACAATATATTAGCCATTTATTCAGAGAGTAATAGACTATTTTCATACTACATTATAGCATTCAACTCACTATGTTTAACACATAAATTCTTACCAAAAATTATGGTCCTCCCTAAAAATTTGTGACCTTATCTTAGCATTTAATAAACTCATTAAATTGAAGCCAAAACAAATCCACAAAACCAATAAAAAATTATTGAAGATGAATTAGAAGACTATTAACCCTTCCATTCATAACTTGCAGGAGAAAATACATAAGAGAGTATATGCATTAGAACTTAATATTTTTATTCACATTTGTGGCTTCCATAAAACTATTTTCTGATTACTACATACTTTAATTATACCCTCGACATCCTATTGTTCTATGCATCAATACTTATATACTATGCTTCTTCTGAAACCTAGCTCCTTACCCTGACCATTATAAGACTCAAAAATAAAACCTCTATAATCAGCCTTGAAATCCCTTTTATAGAACAAGGGAGCAATAAGCATTGGGTTGAATTATAGTTACATTTAAATTCATTTCATTTAAGTTCATTTCATTCTTCATTTCACTAGAATTCAAAAATATTCGCCTGACAGCTATAATTAATCATTTGTAGAATAGGGAGAAAAAAATATCAAAAACCATTAGCTTGAGAAGACCTACTAGTCCTCCAAAAGGTGTTGTTGCATCAATATAAAAATTGCACATTCACACTAGCCCATCAAAAGTCACCATCAAAAAAATAAAAAACAAATAGAAACCCATATCACAACACACTAGCCAAGAGAAAACATGTCATCACAAAGGACCAAAAACCAAGCACCAACTTAGAGTGGAACGAGGAGCTATGCTACCTTTTCAGTAGTAGAATAAGAATGCCTGATTGGTTTCCTTATTGAAAGTGGAGTAGCCATCACTACCTCATCCTCAAAATCCACCAAATCACTTACATCCATGAGATATTGGTGGTAGCCAAAGTTAGTTTCATCTTCACTATCAGAGGGATCATCTGAGACTTCAATGGGAGACTGATGACATCCCATGAAAGCTCGATGATACTTTTTTTTTCTTGAAGCTTCCCTCTTAGGCCTATCAACATTATTCTCCTTAACCTTGACCAAATCCTCTGAGATAATTCAACACCTCAGATGATAAGTATGCTTGAGAACACCATGTGTAGACTTCCTATCAACTCTTGCTTTCTTCTTTGAAGTTATAAGGACCTCAGGCACATCTTGTTCATCCTTGGAAAGTTCGCTCAGAGACTCAAGGAGATTGAGTCTCCTGGACCTTCAAGTTGGGCTAAAAAACATGCTCATGTTACCCATTCTTGACAAAGACACCACCCTTAATGTAAAAAGCTAGCACAAATTCTGCAATTACTCAAAATACTTCACACGCTCACTCTAGACTCTTAATTCTCATAGATAATAAATGGTTAAAATAAAAAGGAAGAAATACTCATTAAATAGATCCACTAGAGCATGTATACATTAACTCTCCAAGGGAGTTCACACATGCGAGCTGAAAACTCTTCTCTTGATCAAAAATCTTGGTTGTTGATCTCCTTGATGTCGTGAAGATTGTTTATCAGCCTTGATGATTGCAAGAGAGAAATCATTCACACATATTAGGATCAAATTAAGTAATCTCGCATGTGGCCTTAGCCTTTAATTTTTACTCACACTAAGCTAAAATGACTATCATGTTCATATTTCTGGGTTTTGAATGTCAATTGTTGATCTCCTAGTGAGATGGCCTTTCTGATGGCTTACATTGAGTCAACAAGTTTTGAATTTCATCGATGATCGCTTAATAATCCCTTAGCCAATGAGAATCCTACTAGCAACATGCCAACTCATCCACCTGTGGGCTCCACCATTTCCTTCCAAGCCCAAGAAAAGATACACATGTCATGAGCTCATTGACCCCATTACTTTTATTACAAAAATATTTTAATCTCATGGGGTGCATGAGGAACGGATGAGATTTAATCTCATCGTCGCGTGTTGGTTGTCGATTTAAAGTTTAACCACTTTGGGCATGATCGTGGAGATTGGGCCCCACACTTGCAAAGGGATAGGCATTTGGTACTCGCTAACCCCATAGATTCTTAGTGACATCACCAGAATCCCTCAAAGGGTGTGTGGGGAACGGTGAAGATTCAACCCATGAGATTGAGCGATTAGGATAATCCACACATGCACAAACATTAGATATAAATAAACTTATAGTTTAGTTCAGGGGACCCTCCTCGCACTCCCATCTTGGAGGGAATTCCATTGTGTCAATCTTAGGAAAAGGAAAATCCATTGTGAATGTAGTAGCCACTATGGATGAAAATAGCTTCATACACAACCGAAAGTTCAAAAATTTATTAGAACCTTATTCCTCCATCTTGCAAAAGTTGTTGAATGATAAGATCATAAACTTTCCAAGTCCTAAACCCATTAGGTAACCTTATCATACTTGTTATGAATAAAATACCTATTGTTAATACCATCGAGTCAATGGACATGATAACAAACATTGCATGCACCTGTGTCATGAGATATAGGATTGCATCGAGGAAGGTACTATTTCTCTTGATGAAAGCAACCAAAATATGAAAAAAATAGTGGTGAAAGCTAATAGTGAATTGTAGATATACATGGAGCCATTTCCATCACATTCTTCTAACATTATTATCGATCAATCTGATTTGGTTACTCAGCCTGAAGCATATGTTAATGTGGTTATGGTTGCTCCTTCTCCTCAACTTGTGACTGGTTCACCGAATGTAACATTCACATCATAAGATTTACCTACAAACAACAAACCTTCTCCACTTTACATTCCCACTCGCCTCAATGGAAACCGCAAGTAGATTGAATTTCATCACAGAGGAGACTCTATTGTTGAACTCCATGTAAAGGGAGGAATATAAAAAAATAAAGTCCATCATTCGTACGCATGATGGCCTTGCTCTCAAACCATATGGATTGATAACTCTGTCCATTCTAGCTGTACCTAGTAATGTAGACATGGTTTTCAATGGCATTCCTGAGTCGAACCTATTCATGGTGAGGCTAGGTATATGTTGTGCACTTTTCATACACATGCCCCACTGAAAGTAGGGAACCTCTTTCTTGATCTTTTTCATTCATTCTTGGTATTTTGGCCCTTTGATTTTGAGGATTTGGTTGCCTTGGCATGTTCCCAAATGGCTATCTTACTCATGGAAATGCCCCTTTTGAAGAAGTACTTTGAAAATCCTGTGTTCTAGAATTCATTCCGAGTTTTCCTATGTTTTCAAGAAAATTACCACAGGTTGGATTTCTCGAGTGCCTTGAAAACCCGACATAGGCTGTTTTATATCATTTTTCGGAAAGTCCAAGACTTTGCGAAATTCTGTCTGGTCCGGATTTTCCTGAGAGTCCATCATGCCTTCGAATTCCCAAGCTCGATGTCTTGTCGACGCATTTATGTTTCCTGTATGGTCTTGTAGTTTGATTTCTTGGCTTTCATGGTATGTAAATGTTGGCTTCCCTTTTTAATGGATGAAATACATTTCCTTTGGGGTTTGTGTGGATGTATGTTTTGAGTCAGGACTTCGATAAGCTATGGTTTGGTAGTGATGCTAGGGTTTCATTGAATGGCTTATTGCCCTTCCTCATAATTTGTGCTGCCTTTACTCCTACATGATTGTGATTTGATGAGGTTAACCATTTCTCTACTTCATTTTGATTTCATGCTCTCTTATATTGAGCTTTGGTTTAACCTAGAAATCCTTGACCTATAATGAAACCACATCTTGGAAGAGGTTTGGAGCTTGTTTCTCATTATTTGAGTTGATTATCGTCCTATCTTAGTTGAGTCATGGGAGAATTCATGTGAGGATTAGTTGGAGTGAAAATGATGAATGGATCCAAATTGTTCTATCATAGGGATTTGCTAGGTTTTCCCTTGTTGAAATCATTCCTCATATTGATTGGATGTCATTTATGACCGATTTGAAGTGTGATTTGTTCATCTTGCACTTTGAACGAGCTGAATTCTAAGTTGAATCCCCAAATTTCTAATCATTTGATCAATCTTGGTAAAATCTTGACGAAGTCAGAGATTTTGGGTTTTCGAACACTTCGTGGATTTCCTTTACTTTAGGATTTCCCCGGTTTTTCCATTTCTTTGTTGATTTCCCGAAAATATGCTAAAAATGTGAATATTACACTGACTTCACGAAATTTTGTTTCTTCAGGATTTTACCAGTATTTCTTTATCTCTTCATTTTCCAAGAATTCGTAAACTACTATCTTTTCCATGGATTTCTGACCTTGGCGGATTTTCTCAAAATCTTATTCAAAATGAAGAATTGGGAGATAGTATGATCCATTAATTGGTGTTGTTCATTTTATGCTTGATTTGAGTTATTATTGATGTATCATGCTATTTCTTAGTTAATTTGGATTGATTAAATGGTAGTTGGAAGTTTCTTTATGTTTGTTTCGATGAATTTTGTCTTGTCCGGAATTTCCCAAGATTCCCCTCTGGCCCAAATTCCGCGAGAGGGCTAAAAATACGAACTTTGAAATGAGTAATTCTTATGAGAGTTTGGGGATTTGTGTTCATCATGGATTTTTTTTTAAGGATGAGTATAGAATTTATGATGGATTAACTTGAATCTCATGCTGTAATGGATCTTTACTATGGTCTTTTTATTGGATGCAGGTAGAATCAAGTCAAGCTATTGCTGAAATGACAAACAGAAAGGTAATGGATCTGAGTGCTAAAGGCTCTACTATCTCTGAAGTAGAACAGATTAAAATGGACTTAAAGAGAAAAATCCTAGAGAGCAAGTTGTCTTCCATTTGGTCAGAGGTCACAGATACAAATGTTGGAATTTGGGATTATGAAGAATTTAAGGAAAGAATGGCAACACAAAACCTTGCTCTATTGGCCAAAAGAATATTGGGATCATGGTTGGCACATGTGGTTGGATTCCCTCCTACAGTTAAATGTTATGATTTGGTTCTTGAATGTGCCAGAGATTATGACAGTGGCACACAGAGGATAGTTGGTCCTCAAGGAAGAATTGTGGCAAATCTTAACCCTATGTCCATTGCTCAGACCTTTGACATGCCTGATAGCTCTCATGTAGTGGTTTTTGATATGGATGTAGTAAAGAAGTATTATGATGAAAAATTCATCAAATCCCAATAGGTCATCAATTCCTGGCTAGAGAAACCCAAGTCTCACTTTTCCAAGCTACCTAAGTAGCTAGTCAGAGCTAAGTTCATGAAGGAACAGTATGATGTTATCACAATCCTCAGTAGGGTAGTGGGTTTGAAAAGTGTGGGAGTGTTTCAAAACTGGATGTTCCATGTTAGTGTGAGGATGGAGCAAGGTATTGACTACCATTGGGCAAGAATTCTAAGTGCAATGATACATGAACAAATGTGCAATATCCTTCAGAAAAAGACCTTCACCATGACCTCCTACTTGGTTTATACACTTGCAAGGTTCTATCCATACAAGGGGCTAAGCACAAGGGGTGTGTTTGGATAGGATGTTATTTATGAGGTATATCCATAATTGCACTTGGGGAGCACAAGTTATAGAAGGGTGAATGATGCATTCACCATGTACATTACTAAGCTATTGCAATTCGTAGAGCATGTTCGAATCTCAGTTAGTGCTAAGGAGTTAATCAAAAGATTTGGAACTTGGTTTATTTAGTTCCCCACCTTTTCATACATCAGAATTGATGGTTGTCAGGAAACTCCATATAGATTCCCTAGATATCCCATAGATCATGTTGTACTTCTAGAGGTCACAAGGCAAATTTGTGATTTCGATACAATTGTGAAGAAGGAGAAACATAAGACTGGATTTGGTGGTGATTTTCCTTTGAGGATGGATAGGCAGTGATGAGGGTTGTCCTTCTATTAACTCGTCCCATGCTTCTGAAGAAGAAATGAGTACTCTAGGTCTTTCCTTCCATTCCAAGAGATCCAAAATTGATAAGATTGGTGAAGCACACAAGAAGGCCACCAGGGAATACAGTCACAAGGATGGTATAGAGGATTAGTGGGCCAACATTAGTGATGAATTTGAGATCAGAAAGAAGAATCTCTCCAAGCTATGAGTGAACTTATTCTAGCTATACAACATAAAGTCCATTCGAGATTAGGTTGAAGATGATGAAAATTTGATATAGGGTCATAACTATCAAGTTATGAAGGATAAACCAATTGGAGAACTAGATTGGCTGGAGGAAGAGAAGACAAAATTGGAACACATCATGACTCTAGTGATTAGGTATACTAAAATGTGGCTCAAGCAGAAGATGTTGGAGTTGGAGAGTGAAGGTGTGCAATGCACCTATGACCTAATGTGCAGCTTAGAGTCTCACTCCACTTCTGAGGAATCACCTGAGTAGAATCCTAAGGGTAAGGCTAAGGTGGGCTCCCATTTCAAGATAAAGATTAAAGATGCTTAGGAGGCAGGGGAGGTAGAGAAACAAAGAAAGACCATTGCTAAGAAGAGGAAACACATTTCAAAGAAGAAGAAAGTTGATAAGGATGAAGTTGAAAAGGAAGAAAAAGAAGTTGGTGTTCATGTGCCTAAGAGAAGAAGGATAGTAAGATTATCATAGAAGGAGAAGGGAACTTCTAAGGTAGGAGATGAAGTTGACCCACTAGTAGTAGATGTGGAAAGTTCGGGAGAAAGGACACAGGTGTACACAAGAAGGTCAAGAACTCCATCTTCCAAGGATGGTGTAACACAAAAAAAAATTCCTATAGTTGCTTCTGCCATTGAACATGAGAATATTCCTCCTTCTCATGAGACTCACAATGTACCACGTTAATCCAAGGATGTTGAGGATCACAAGGATGATGAAGAAGAAGAACTTTAGGAGGGTGATCTCTATAATGCTGAGGTAGAAATAGAGAAGGTATTACAGTCTCCTCAGGTGACTTATGAGGATTCACTTGTAGGGGGTAAAGAGGATAGACATCCTCAAAGTGAGGAAGTGTCGATTATGAACCCTTCTCCAGTGCCTAAAAAAGAAGAACATGATAAGGGAAAGGAGGATATAGTTGAGGAGATTCCTGAAGAGTAGGGTTTAAATGAAGATGCACCCAAGATTCACTAGGATGTAGTTGGACAAGGTGGTATACAGTCGGATTCCACTATTCCAGGCTGGTTGGATAGAGAATTAAAGAGCAAGAAAATTGCATTAGATGATACTCCTCCCAATTGGGATGAATTTCTAGAAAACATAGGAAAAGGAAAAGAAAATAAGTAGGCTAGGGTTATCTCTAGGATAAAGAGGGATGAAGAAAATAATAGGGTGGTCCACATTGTCACTTCTGCTCCTAATGAGAATAAGGATGATATAACTCATAGTGACTACAGTGTGCACACTATCAACTTAGGGCCTACTTCCATGGAGCGGGATATTGAATAATATGAAGGCTCTAGTGTTGTGATCTTGGGAAGATTGAGGAAGAAAGTGCAGACCAAGAAAGAACTAAAGATGGATAATGAGAAAATTTGGAGGTATCTACAAGAATTTATGAAACCCTTGCAATCCATTAGCTCCTCATCATTTGTTGTGGGTTTTCTGCCACAAGAAACAATAACCGAGTTGGAGAAGATGAAAGCCACGAATCATGCCACAACGAGCTAGTTGTAGGGAGTGCAATCCAAGGGAGATAGTGCCATCAAGGAAATTATTTCAACTGGTGGAGATTCTATGAGATCAATAGATTGGTTGAAGAATGTATTGGCTCAGGATAAGGAGGATGTGGATCTTTTGTTACAGAAGACTAGGGCCATCATGGACTACACTGAAGAAAAATTGGTGAGTGATGGAATTCTTCATTCATCCAAGGCTACAAAACCATAGGAATGGGTTGAAGTTTTACAAATAAGGAAAATTGTTTTGAAGAAGGTGCATAAGAAGGGGAAATAGATTGAGGATGCCTTGACTACAATCTACAACAAATGCATTTCAATCTTTAAGGTTATGATAGGAAGGATGAGGTTTGCGCCAAAAAATTTGAGCTTGGAGCAGTTGAGGAAATGGTGGTGAGATGTGTATTCTCCAATCAATGAGGACCAGGTCACTGAACACCAGTTAGATAATGCAACCACATACATTGTGGTGATTGATAAATACCAAGCCATGAGGGTGGATTGGGATAAGGTGGTAAAGAAATTAAGAGAGGACATTAAGTCCATTGAAAGGAGGATGAAAGTGTTAGTTATGCCACCTTTGGCCGACTTGGAGAATATATTTTCGATGGTGCAGGATAGGGAAAGGACAGATAAAGACAAAGGGGAGAGCAGTTAATACAATGCCTCATCAAAATTTTTGCTTTCCCAATATTCCTCTTCCTCCTTTGCATGCATTGGACCAGGCTATGTTGGAGATCCCGGGCCGACCTAGATGGAGTGCATGCATTTAATGCATGATTTATTTTATTTTGAATTCCTGTTGGCCGACTTGTGGCTGACTTATTTTGGTGGAAATTTTTTATTGTAAACCTAATTGGGTCGACCTATCTTTAGGGGTTTCTATAAATTTGGCATTCTGCCTCATTTGTAAGGACTGGATAGTTTTTTAGTGGAGAGAATGAAGAATCATAGTTAGAGTTAAGATTTAGTTTCATTTTCAAGCAGGTGCTACAACTGAAGACTAGAATTGTTGCTACTTTGGGTGATTTAATGAAAATAAAGACATTGTGATTTGGTGCCTTTCTTGTGTTGAATTTTGATCTGCCATGGTTCCTGAGATTTTATCTTTTGAAATTGCTTAAGTTTATTCAATAAATGCTAGGTTTGATGTTAGATGATTTGATGGTGTTTAGGGTTTGATGCTTGAAGTGTTTGCAGCAATATCTAGTCCATAGTTTTTGTAGCTAGTTGATTGTTAGCTACTTTGCAAAGTTAGCTAGGGCTTAAAATTGTTCTTAGTTAGATTGTGGATGCTTGTTCATTTCAATTGCAATAGGGTTGTTTTGAATGAATATGCATAATGTGAAAATATTTAACTCATTAGAAGATTGCACTATTTTTGTAAGATTGCATATTTATCTGGGTCAAACATAAATTAGTTTATGAGGGATTGGTCCATTTCAAGTATTTTATCATTTTCATTATTAATCTTAGAATTAGAATTAATCTTAGAAATCTCTCTAAAACCATTTCTTTTTTGTTGTTTATTTTCAATCTGGGTTAGATTTAGGATTTGAAGTATTTCCATATTGCTAGATTTGATAAATTTGAATTCAATATTTGCTTGTATTAAGCTCCCCTTGTGATTACCAGCATTTCACATTTTATCGTTGAGTTGTTTTATTACATTGTCAAGACCTAACATTAGAGACCTTGGGGTTATCTCTTGAGGCTTGTTGATAGAGATTTACCTTTCAAGAGAGATAGGATATCATATTATGTATGATTTGTTGCTGTGTAGAAAAAACCATCAACTGATTGGCACTAGAAGGAGGGCTTGAATAGGCAAGTTGGATAAATTTATGTCTACCATTTCTCCTGAGAGGTTCAGAAGAAGAACTAGGTCTACTCTAGGAGAAGAGGAATTTCAAGAATTCCAAGCTCCTACTAGGGTGAGAAGGACTAAAAGAGGGAGAGAATCACCATCCACCTAGCCACTCCCATCATCCCCACCATCCTTATCTTCATGAATATCATCCTCATTTGATTCTAAAGCCACTCTTATTCTATAGTCCCAACTAGCCATAAATCAACCATTACCACCTCCACCTCCACCAATGGCTTTCCTTGCCAACAATCCATCTCCCTTAATATTTAATAATTACAATGTCATGCCCAAGAACTCTGAGCACTTTTTCTCTAAGTTCCAGACCAATGATCCCAATAGGATGGCAGAGGAGCATATCAAGATCTTTGAGACCTATCTAAGAGATAGAGGAATCAACCATGAGGATGTTTCATGAAGAATTTTCCCTTATTCCCTGGGGGAAGAGGCCTTTATTGGTATAATCACCTACCTATTTCTTTCGTCCATAATTGGACTGAACTTGAGACTGCATTTCTGCAGAAGTTTAAAATCCCCATTAGTGCTAATGGACTCTACATGCAGTTTACTAGAGTTAACAGGGAAATTAATGAGCCTGTGGGGTCATTCAACAATAGGTTCCATTGAGCATACACTAGACTTCAAGAACCTTATGTTGTAGATGATCCCAATGCCCTAAAGGTCTACTTTGAAGCCCTTGATAGCCTTACATCCACCTTCCTTAAATGGAGGACTAATCCCCCAACTACCTTGCTCACTGCATATACAAAGGCTATGAAGGTCATCATGGATCTGAGGAAACATTTATCAGGACCTTTTCCATCCTTAGGACCCGCTTCTCACCCTAGAAAAGTTCAAGTTCTCCACCAGGCTTTGACTAATCATACTCCCATTATGAATCTAGTACCACCATTACCTTTGGTCCCACACCTAGGTCCTCCAATAAATCAAGCTCAGCCAATGACCACTTACCCTCAACAAAGATCCAATCAACCCCTTTGCCCATAGTAGCAGATTGGTTTTCCTACATATTTATAGAATTCAAAAGTCTTGAATTAGTTTTGTGGTTGTGGAGGATCATTAGGATACTTGCAAGGTAATGTGAATTCAACACCATACAATGGTCTAGATAAGGAACAGTTGGATGAGTTAACTGAGCAGGTGAAGATATTGAATATGGAGGTAACCTATCTAAGAAATTAGAACAACCAAATCCAAGCTACATAGAAGAACATGCAATCAAATTACAACAAGGAGAATAGGTATGTTGCTAAAGGACAAAACTTTGATAGAGGACAACATTTTGACAGAAATCAAAATTTTGAAAGAGGACAAGGTTCTAGCCAGAACTTTGATAGGGGGCAACAAGGTGGACAAGGGTTTGATAGAAGAAAACCACCTAGACAAAGTAGGCCATGAAATACTAGACCTAATAATGGAGGAATTCCCACTCCGTTGGATCAACCTTCTACCCAAGAGAAGCCTCCAAATGGTGTGTATCTAGCAGATGCAGCTTTGTCCGGATGGTGCAGGCTCCATAAGACAAGTCAACACTCTGAGTTGGATTGCCCTAAGTTTTAGAATTATGCTTCCATCTTTCAATATGAAGTTGAAAACAATTCCAATAGTTAGGATATTTCACCCTCAAATCCTTATGATTCTCTAGTAATGGTACTTAACCATGCTCCATTCCAAAAGGTGAGGAAAATGAACCGGAAGAAGAGTCCAATGATCAAGATAAAGTGACAGAGAAAGTGCTAAATGAAGATGAAATATCTCAGTTGTTTAATGAAGAGAATGAGAATGATAATGGCCCCTTGGATGAGGAGGAAGCTGGTGTTGAAGAGGTCCAATTGTTTCAGCAACCAATAAAGAAATATGATTTGAGGAACAGGCCGAATAAGAGTCCACAAGTTGGAGGCCCTTTCACTACTTCTATTCCTTCGAACAATTTCACTACTCCACCAAATCCACATGCCAATAATAATTCATCTTATCCTCATGTGCCAACATAGTACTTTATGAAGGGAGGACAACCTGATATATCAAAGGGAAGCAATGTTGAAGTATCAAAGGACAAACAAACTAGTTACTACAAGGAAACCCATGCTGATATGAATGTGGAGCAATTGGGTGAATATGTGACTGAGGAATTCAGAAAAGTAAAGGTAAGTATTTCTTATTTTCAATTATTAAGAGTCCCTACTATTAGGAATTATTTCTTGGGGTCTTTCAATTCAAACACAACACCACAGGGAGTAACTACCAATGAGGCATTTGTTAGATCCTTTAGTTCATAGGCACCCAAGGACCAAGGCTAGGTACAACCTAGGGACAAAGGGAAAGATAAGGATAAGAGTTAGGGTGCACAAGCTGACACCTATTTGAGTATATTCCAAGGCAAGATGGAAACCCCTCGCTTTTTGATCTATGTTTGTATATTTGGGAAGAATCTACATAATTGTTTAATAGATTCAGGAGCATCTACAAATGTTATGCCTTTTGCTATCTGTAAAGCATTAGGTATTACCCCTATAGCCTCTTAGAAGAAGTTCACCCAATTAGAAAAGACGAAGATGAGTGTACTAGGAGAATTTAGCATGATCCCCATGCTAGTTGCATCAGATCCTAGGGTACAACAGGTGATCAACATTTAGGTTGTTGATATTCCTGACACCTATGGTTTTATTTTGGGTCAGGATTTCACTAAGGCATTAAATGGGTATCCATCTATAGACCCTTCTTACATGTGGCTACCATGGAAAGGAGTCCCAAATCAGATCATAATTAAAAGAGAGACCAAAATGAAGTATGTAATCACTAAATACTAGAATACTTCAAATGAGATATTAGTATCAGAGTTCAACATGTGGAACCATGTGCTAGCTGCCTTAGTCTTAGATACTGAAGAGGTCCTTATGTTGTAGGGCCCCTTTTATGAATCTACATAAGAATCCAACTGTTCTGAGGAAATATTTATGATGCAAGACGATTCTATGTCAGAGATCAGTGGTTCTGAAACACTGAGTGAGAAAATAGATGAAACTAATGACAAAGAGAATAAGAAGCTCAGTTTTTTGGATAAATTCTAGGAGCTCATCCAGAGTTGCATGGAGAATTAGATACATCCTAGAAGGAATATGGATTTTGAAGAATTATTGCTCCCTAATTGGTGTCAAGTCCATGATTCCCCTCACTCTGAGTTGGAATGTGGTTTGTGTCAGACTGCGGTGGAGCAAGTACAAAAGTGCATTAACCCAATCCCAACTATCAGGCTAAATATACAAGGAGAACAAAATAATGACAAGGGTAAAAGCCCAATCCTTCCTGAAGAGCCTCCTAGCTATAGCAAGATAAAAGATGACTCGAAGTGATCAGGGATTGATGGTTGTTGGACATTAATATTTTATGGATCCAAATCTAAGTAAGGTGTTGAAGCAGGGTTTGAATTGATCATCCCTAAAGGTAAGAGTTATTTTTCTGCTTATAGAATCCAATTCCAATGTACTAATAATGTGGCCGCATATGAAGCTTTAATCCCTGGGTTGTTAATGGTATTGAGGTAGAAAGTTAAGATATTACAATTTTTTGGGGATTCTGAGTTGGTAGTTAGGCAAGTGAGGAAAAAATATTCATGCCATGACAGAAGGATGACTAATTATAGACATGTAGTGTGGG
Source organism: Sequoiadendron giganteum (assembly GCA_007115665.2). Classification (NCBI taxonomy): domain Eukaryota; kingdom Viridiplantae; phylum Streptophyta; class Pinopsida; order Cupressales; family Cupressaceae; genus Sequoiadendron; species Sequoiadendron giganteum. The sequence goes on from CM021104.1 coordinate 95,717,818, forward strand.
ATCTTATTGAGGGATTCAATTCTTTCAACATTAATTGATTCTTTGAAGTAAGAACCAGTTGCAAATTCTTTGGCACAAGCGGCTAGTACATTGCAACCTTTATCACTTTCAGGATTGAAGAAGTTTACTATGGAACTCACTCTGGTACCTTCAGTACCTAACAACGTCACCAATTTCCAGGTATTTGAATATGATAAGCATATTCTTGATTTCATTACAAGCTATGATGTTTTTCTTCTCAAGTAATTGATGAGATAGAACCTCAAGAGGCATAAATGGACTTGGGAGGGGTCATCAACCTGAAGACCAACACTATCCCGAGAGGTATGGTATAGTTAGAATGAATTTTTGATTTAGATAGGATAAAAGACCATGAAAAACAAGTCAAAACTACGTCTCTCAGCAATCATTATGAAAAATACAATATGGGAACACAAGATGACATGAACATTTTTATTGGTAAGGTATGTACTCCAGAAGAAAGAAAAGGGATTATTGATGCTTTACACACATACCAAGATGTGATAGCCTGGAGTTATGAAGACTTAAAAAAAAAAAATATTTCAATCATTACACACACCATTCCCTTGAAGTCAAATGTCAAACCCTTTAGACAAAAACAAAGACCCATTAATGCTCTGTTGGATCCCATCATTCAGAAAGAAGTGTAGAAGCTACTTGTAGCATGAATCATATTTACAGTGAGGCATTCAACCTGGGTTACAAATCTGGTTCCTGTGAGGAAAAAGAATGGAGAAATCAGACCGTGTGGACTTTAGAAATCTTAATAGGGCATCAGAGAAAGATAATTATCCGATTCCTTCTGTTGGGTCTCAAAAACGGTGGTTTGAATGAACCACGAGAGGTTGCCACACTCTCACTACGTTAATGGTCAACTAACAAGGCCAACCAATATGGATGAACCCTCTAATCTTAAGGCTCTACTAAACCTAGGTGGGTTCACCTATATGAGTGACACAGATTTTGAATTTTATGTTTCCTACTTGATCTAACTATCCACAAATGGAAATTTAGCAATGGAAAGATATTATCCTACTTTGGTATAAACTGTATATGCAATATCAAGGTATGAATTAATATGTTCAATTAAGAGATGTCAAATGAAATGAACAAAACTAATGTAAAGTAAATAAGGGAGACCAGTGCCTTATTCGGTAAAATGGAGTCAAATGAAAGCTTTTAATGAATGGTTTCTATCTAGCAGGTCCTCTAATTGTTTGGCATATAACTATGAGTTTATAATTGGTATAAACATGCAAGAATGTACTTGATAAACCCTACTTGAGGTAGAATATCAAATCTAACTATTTGATTCTTCTTACTGATCCAAATGACATTCCCAGATTACTGTAATTGATTTAAGGAATTTTAATTCTTTTTTAAAGAATCCAATGAACCAAATCACACAGAAACAACAAATGTGTACTGATAAATCAAACATATACTTGATACTTCAATTTAAACAATCAAGAAACATCAGATTGGAGACAATCAGATAATCACAAGAATCCAACAAACAATTGATGCTAGGATGAAATAACCAAATTAATAGTTTTTCATTATCTTCCTTGAAATTCATACATGCAACATAGCCTCCTCGAATGTCATCATTTCTAAAAATATAATGCCTACAATAGTCTATCATATTCTAATTCTATTTCTACTACCTATCAATTTATCCAATAACAGATATTTATACACCAGTTTGCAAAAGGACGTTCCTTTTCAGAAAGTCTAAAGCATAAAAAGTTTAACAAATTCACTATTTAACTAGTTTTTGTTAAGCCACAAATGGACTGTAGACATATGCTCCATATAATCCTGGCGCTCATGAGTGTCAGCATCTCCCAATGCATCATGGATCATGATCTCCATCATTATCATTTGCTCATTTTTCTCACATGCTTCATCCAGTGTCACATCCTCCATAGTGGCTATCTTCAACATCTCTTGGAGTATTATTTTGCACTCACTTTTCCACATAGTCATTTCTTTCAGTTTCCCTTCTTCATCACATAACTTGGTCAATCTATCTTCAGCAACCTCTGTCAATCCTTGCACATCTCCTTGTAACTCCTTAAAGAAATCCCTGTGCCTATCCATGATACAATTAGCATTTTCAATCTCTGTACTACTAGGATTATCCTTTTGCTCTAATTCCTTGATTTTTTCTTGGATTTTGCTATCCACTCTCCTATGCTCCTTTATTGCATCAACAAATTGTGAATGTTTTCTCCAAAGCTTATTTAACCAAGTGGTTAAAATGACCTGCCTTCTTTTGATTATTGCAGCAAGTGCATCCATTTTCCTTGAGAGTATGCAGTTGGTCCTTCCCAATGGTCCCTTTTTTGTGAACTCTCACCTTGGGTGAGCATCTTTGTCAGCTCTGTTACAACACCTACCAAGTCTTTCAAGCGTTTATTCTCTCTCAACATCCTCTCATTATTGGTTTTATACATCTCCCTTTCCCTTATCAATGCTTGGATTTGGGCTTTATTTAACTTGGCTATATTTATCCCAATATCAACAGTTGCTATAGGATCAACCTCCCCAACCTTCAGGGTCATGACATGTCTGAATGCCTTTTCAGTATCAATAACAATTGATTTCTTGTGAGGAGGATACAAGGCCCAAATCATCAATGTTTAATCATCAGGATTGTATCTTGATCCTGTGTATACCTCCATCACCTTCTCTATACTGAGCTTATGGGTAGCATTGTTATCTTTTAAGAAACTATCAAAAACGAATGCATAATTCATATCCAAACCTGGAAAAATCATAACACCTTCCTTTTCTAGCATCTCCCTTCCCTTTTCAGGGGTCATGTTAATCATCTCCTTGTCTAGCTCATCCTTTAAGCCTTTTAACAGTTGATCCTCATTTCCTGGAGTGACATTGTCAACATGTCCACTTATCTCTTTCCAATTTTGCTTATATAAAAATGTCTTAAACTCTGAGGTCTTTATAAATTCATCATCTGATATGAAAGACCTATAGTCTTCATGTCTTGTATCTACATCCATGGTTTCCTCAACATCTGTTTCTCTAGAAACATAGGCATAGTCCTGAGTCTTCATTCTTAAAACTTTCCTAGATGAGCTTTGTGGCCTGTCTACTTCTGATATCCCCTTAATGGAGGATAACAACTCAGCATCTACCAACTCCTGATCATGTTTCTCAATCACAATTTCAGCTTCCTCTACCTAAAGATTTCTGATTATGTCATCATATTTATAGGGCACATGATGGTACCCTCCAAAATTTATTTTTTGTCTGGCAGAGTGGACATACCCTTCTGGATCAAAGTTCTTTCTTACTGGTGCTTTTCTTATGTTGTAGTGCAATAACTTATCCAGAATCAAATCATAACCTTCCTTGGCTAATACAGTGAAATCACTAAAATAGAATGTATTGGGCATAAAGGCCTATTTACAATATGAACTTAAGTTCATAACACTGGAGTAATCCATTTTCCTAACAATTTCTAGGTAGGCCATTCTATCTGGGATAGTTTTGGGCAAAATGAAAGGTGTATCCTCAAAGCCATAAACCCTAATCATTTTGGCATTATCTAAGCAATACCAATCCCCCTAGTTGTGGTTAATTGGTTCATTGTAATCTTTAGGCCTAAGAAACCTTTTTACTTCTTCAGATAAAGAATAATCACAAGGATGGTTGAAAAATCTATACAAGGGTTTCACAAAGAATTCTTCAAAATGCAGGAAATTTGAATTGGAAAACCTGTTCTCCCAAACAGTAGTCCATAATTGAACAAGCAATGGCCTACCTTCCTTGTCGGATTGTGAAATCCTCAGCTCCTGGGGCCATAAACCTAACTCTCGTCCAAAATACAACACTAAGTGCATCAGCAGTGAGTAATTTTTGAGATGGAGAATAGAAGAACAACTCTTTATTGCCATCAAACCTACGTCCTGCTCCTTAAAAGCATGTGCAGCATAATCAAATGATCTAGAATTGTGATACTGAATGTCTGCAGCAATCACCATGGGCACAACCACCATATGCTTAGGTACCTCCATCCCTAATACCTATCCCACTGAGTAGTAAGTATATTTCAAGTAAGGTTCGAAGAGATCTACATGAAAGGGTGGCCCCTCACTATCTTCCATTGGAGTAGGTTTTCCATGACACCTAATTATGTGCAAAGGTAACTCCACCCTTTATAAATGGTGTCCATCCTTCTGAACTCACTATCGAGCTCTTCACTTACTACTTTCTCCCTGCACATTCCCTCCATCCTGAAAACCTCAGCAATTGCATTCTTAGATACATGTATCAATGGATTCCCTAACAAATCACATATAGCTTTGTTTTTCGAGTCATAGTGTCTATCCAACAAATTTACCAGTTTTGATGTCAATAAAAACATTAGGGCACACTAATTTCCCTAAATTGAGCCTCCATGGATTGCATACTGGCTCAAAGCAATTTCTCCTATGGTAATGGAAATTGAATAACTCATAGCCTCTAACCAGAGTCCAAACATACCCTATAAATTTGCATTTGTCGTCCAATTTGTCAACTTCTGCTTTGAGTTATGTAGAATACCTAGCTCTAGGTCCAGAACTAGGTAACTGGTCTATGAGGTCTTGATTTAGCTTCCTTTTAGTACCTTCTGGTTGCAACTCAATATTTTTCCTTTTTGCTTTTGATTGGCTACCCTCCCTAGGTTTTCTTCCCTTTAGTTTTCCTTAACCAGTGCCTTCCATAATTCAAATGTTTACGAATTTTGAGAGGACGAGAAACTTATTGCAATTTTCTTGCAAATTCAAGCCAGGTGAATGCCTTAATTGCTCTACTAGTTCCCTTTCTCTCCTTCACTTTGAATTCTGTGAGACAATGATTTCAATTGATCATACCCTGATATGCAAAATCTTTTATGCTTCGTGGCACCATTAATGTCTTTACTAACACATGAATGCTGCAAGTTTTTTTTTTTGAAATTCTCGCTATCACATCAGAGCTCATATCGGCAAGACATTTCAAATCTCTGGCCGATCCACCTGTTCAATGTTCACCCATCTGCTAAGATGTCTTGCAGTTTCTCCAACATCACAAGTCTCCTCGATAGTTTCTTTCATTTTTCCTTTTATATCACCATGACCTTCGCCGAAGCAACTATCGCCCAGACTTAATGAATCGGGCCAATGGTTCTTCACCTTACTCCGAAATCCTTTTGTCTTACCAAGATGTTTTCTTTGTTAACTTATGTCGCCAAGACCAAAATATTGTTCTGCCAACAAAAAATATTTGTCGTGATGTCTCTTAGATCTCCCCACGGTGACATGTCTCACCGGTGCACCTCTTCTTCGGCAAGACAACATGCATCGTCTTTTCAACACCCTTTATCTTCGTATGCTTAGTTTTTTCGGTGTAACCTGAGGGGTTGGTAAGACTTTCTAGACTCTCCCCGACATCATTTGTCTTACTGAGTGAGTCCTCCCTTTTCTTTATCAGCAAGACCAATAGTGCTTCGTCCAGTGTTTTGAAATCTTTCTCTGATGACCAAAGTCTCTCTAATAGAATTTTCTTTTCTCTATCGGCAAAAGGTAACTTAGCTTGATATGACCTCTGATTGTCATGCCAATACCTTTTGTCTTGCCGATAAGTAATACAAACCCGCATTCTTTTGGTATATAATTTTATCAGTGTGACCCTTCTGATGTCCTACTGATATACTGAGGATGTGGATATTATCATCAATGAGACCTGCATCAACTTATGCTAATATTTTCATATGTTAAAGATTTAATGCCATATGAATTTTATGGGGCTTTATGACAAAACTTAAATTGGATTTAGGTAAAAGATGCTATGTGAGGATTTTTGTGTCTGTATTATGAACCTTTTGGGAGATTAATAATCATGAAGGGTGAATGAAATTTCCAAAATTTCACAGTTCCAACACCTTCATTCAATGAGGTACTTCAGATTGTCAATGGATCCCAGATGATGTCTTTTCTAGATGGGTATTCCGGATACAACCAAGTCATGGTGCAATATAAAGACAGACATAAAACTACCTTCACTACGAAATGGGGAACTTTTTCTTACAAGAGAATTATTTTTGGGTTGATCAATGTTGGAGCTACATTCCAGAGAGCTATGGACATTGCTTTTAAGGACATAATTGTTAAATTCATCATTATTAATATGGATGATTTGACAGTCTTCTCTAAGAAGCGAGGTAATCATATAGAAAATTTATGCAAAGTATTCCAAAGGTACAGAGAGTTTGGCATCTCACTGAATCCAAATAAGTGCATTTTTTGGTTTACAGAGGTAAAATTGCTAGGACATGTTATTTCAGAATAGGGTATCACCATTGATCTTGAGTGAATAGAGGCTATTTTGAAGATTCAGTCTCCTGCGAGCAAAAATTAAATGAAGTCATTCTTTGGGAAGATTAACTTTGTTAGAAATTTTATCACTGGATTTGTGGAGATAGTGAAGCCCTTGAATGCTATGCTGAAAAAAGAGGAAAAAGTGGAATTGAGTGCAGAGGCCAAAGAGGCATTTACAAAAATTAAGAAAGCTATTGTTGAGGCTCTAGTGTTGGTAAGCCTGGATTACGCTAAGCCTTTTACATATATTGATTTTCTTTTGATCACTCCTATGCTGGAATATTAACTCAAAAGTCTTATCAACATGACGAGCATCTTATAGCCTTCATGAGTACCCCTTTAAAGGATGCAGAGTTGAGATATCACAATGTAGAAAATCAGGCCTATGCTTTGGCCAAAGCAATGAAAAAGTTCAGACACTATATTCTGAGGAATAAGGTCTTTTCCATAGTGCCTGATCCTACGGTGAAACTATTGCTAATGCAGAATGAGTTAGGTGAACGAAGAGCTAAATGGGTAACCATGTTTCAAGAATATGATATTGATATTCAACCAATGAAATTAGTGAGAGGATAAGGACTAATGAGGACAATGGCTGAGATAGGTCCCGACCTGACAACTCAGCATTATCATCTCCCAGAGATTGGTATGATGAAATCATTTATTATTTAATCAACCAACAATGTCCTGATCACCTTAATGCAGTTCAAAGGCGATCTCTCCAACTGAAGAGTGGTAGTTTTATGATGAAAGGGGATGTCTTGTATAAGAAAAATCATGAGGGCATGTACCTAAGATGTCTGAGGAAGGAAGAAGCTACTAGAGTGATGATTGAATTCCATGAAAGATATGGCACATGCCATGGTTCCGAACTATCCACTGCCAATCAGATCCTAAGGGCAGGCTATTATTGGCCTACTCTTTTTAAAGATGTGCACAACCATGTGAGGAATTTCCATGTATGTTAGACTGTGGAAAGTAAGGAAAAATGTGCGGCCCTTCCACTTCTGCCTGTCATAGAGGTGAAACCATTTACACAGTGGGGAATGGACTTCATAGGTCCAATCAACCCACCTTCTTCTGTAGGCCACCGATATATTCTAACCATAATTGATTACTTTACTAGATGGACTAAAGCTCTTGCATGTAAACAATGTACTTCTGAGGTGGTAATCAATATCCTTGAATCAGGTATTATTAATCATTTTGGTTGTCCATTGTCTTTATTTTGTGATAATGGTCCCGCATTTTCATCAATAAAACTTTCTAATTGGGCTTTTGATCATGGAATCGTCATAAAATTTGCATCTAATTACTACCCTCAGGGTAATGGTCTAGTTGAATCCTCCAATAAGAACCTTTTGATAGTCATCCATAAGTTATTAGAGCAGAATCCTAAGGATTGGCACACCCAGCTTAGATTTTTTCTCTAGGTAGATCGTACTAGACAAAAGGCATCCATAGGAAACTCTCCTTATCATCTAGTGTATGGTTTGGAACCTATATTCCCCATCCAACTGAAGATCCCAACCTTGCAGTTTATTAATGAGTACTACGATGAAGAGGATAGGCGTGAGGCTTGTCTAGCTGAGTTGTTACACCTTGAAGAGAAGAGAGATGAAGCCCTAGAAAAAATTTCCAAACATCAGGGTGTAGTCAAAAGATGGTTTGATAGGAGAGGTAAAGTGAAAGCCTTTAGAATCTCTGACTTAGTTCTCTACTGGGATAAATCCCATAACCATAAGGGAGAGTATTGTAAATTTGATAAAATCTGGATTGGCCCTTATCAGATTTTAGAGATTCTGGGAGATAATGCTTTCCGCCTGAAAACCCTCACTGGAGAGGATATCCCACTTCCTATCAATGGGTAGTATTTGAAGCATTACTTCCAACCCTGACTTGTCTACAATTATTTCTTGTACATAGTTAGAGTAGGTTTTTCTATCTTCTTTTCTTTGTTTGTTCATTTTTCTTGGTTTGTTTAGTGTAGGTTCCCTTTCTATCATTTTTCTTTTCTTTGGTTGGTTTTTCTTTCTACTTTTCTTTCGCTTTTGGTCTCTTGCTTTCTTGGGGTCTATTGCACCTGTGTAGTAGGCTTCTTGCTTGGGGTTGTTATGGGGATTTCTTTCACAAACTCTAGTCATCTTTTTGGAGTCAAGTGGTGGAATTACTTTATCTAATGTCCCTTGTGCTTAGAATTAGAGTCACTTGTTTCGATTAAATTTTGGAATGTATTTGGGTCTTACATTTTCACATAAATCTTAAGAATTTTGAGGTTGCATATGGTTCCTGTGTAATTTGGCTAGGTGAAAAATCTTATATTCTACTTCAACGCCACTATGGTCCTCATCTTTGAGTGTGAGTTTTTTTCCTTGCAGGGTGAAAAGGAAGGTTAAAAAAGAAAAAAAATATAGAAAAGAGAAATTATGGATAATAAAAATATATATATACCTTATTAGGGGTATCCTAGTATCTCTACCAGGGCTATAGATGCCTAGTTGGTAGTACAACTATGCTTGGGGGGGTCACAGTGATAACCTTGTCGGGGCTATGGCCGCCTGACTAGAAGCGAGGCTCTATCCAGGTTGCTTTTGAAGTTAGAACTCTTATGTAGCCCAGTCAGAATAAATTTGGTTCCTACTGCAACTAAGGAATGGGAAATGAATGCATATACACACACTTTGACCCTAGTACAGGAAAAGGTTTCCATGCTTGTGATTTCTAAGACTTTGTTCATAGGTGACTTAATGTAAGGCCTGAAACTAGAGATTCTAGCTTCTTGATTCTAGTTTTTTCTTGAAATTCTCTAAAGAATTTTCCCAACGGAGTCGCCATTTGTTGTGCACTTTTCACAAACACACCCCATTAAAAGTAGGGACCCTCTTTCTTGCTCTTTTTCTTTAGTTCTTGGTGTTATGGCCCATTTATTTTGAAGATTTGGTTGTCTTGGCATGTTCCCAAATGATTATCTTACTCGTACAAATGCCCCTTTTGAAGAAGTAATATGAAAATCTTGTGTTCTAGAATTTATTTTGAGTTTTTCTGTGTTTTCGGGAAAATTCCCTCTGGGCGGATTTCCCTGAGCACCTTGAAAACCTGACAGAGGCTATTTTATATCATTTTCGGAAATTCCAAGACTCTGCAGAATTCCGTCTGGTTCATATTTTCCTGAGATTCCATCGTGCCTTTGGATTCCCGAGCTCGCTATTTTTTTGACACATTTATGTTTCCTGTACGGTCTTGTAGTTTTCTTTTATTGGGTTCATTTGTGTTTTATGAGGAGAGGTTTTTGTCATTTGCCTTGTTGTGAGATTTGAGGAGCTGGATTCTACATTTGGGCTTGTGATCGAGTGTTATAGTTGGATTTTCTAGTGATCGCTTGCATTATGCTTCAATTTTTAGGGTTTCATGTCGACTATTTCTATTTTTATTTCTTGGATTTCATGGTATGTATATGCTTCCTTCCCCTTTTAATGGACAAACTGCATTTGATTTGGGGTTTGTGTTGACGTATGTTTTGAGTTAGGACTTCAATAACGTATGGTCTAGTACCAATGCTAGGGTTTCGTTGATTGTCTATTGCCCTTCCTCATAGTTTGTGCCTCCTTTCCTCCTGGATAAATCTGATTCGATGAGGTTAACCATTGCTCTGCTTCATTTTGATTTTGTGCTCTCTTATATTGAGCTCTGGTTTAACCTAGAAATCCCCTACCTGTAATGAAACCGCATCTTGAAAGAGGTTTGGAGCTTTTTGTTCATTATTTGACTTGATTATCATCCTATCTTAGTTGACTCATGGGATAATTCATGTGAGGAATAGTTGGAGTGAAAATGATGAATGGATCCAAATTGTGCTATCATAGCGATTTCCTCAATTTTCCCTTGTTGAAATCATTCCTCATATTGATTGGATGTCATTTATGATCAATTTGAAGTGTGATTTTTCCATCTTGCAATTTGAACAAGCTAAATTCTAAGTTCAATCCCCAAATTTCTAATCATTTGATCAATCTTGGTGAAATCCTGATGAAGTCAAAGATTTTGGGTTTTTGAACACTTCACAGATTTCCTTTACTTTAGGATTTCCCTAGTTTTTCCATCACTTTGTTGATTTCCCAAAAATATGCTTAAAATGTGAAGATTACATTGACTTCGTGAAATTTTGTGTCCTTATGATTTTACCAGTATTTAATCTTGTTTCTTCCTATGGGAGATTTTAATTGGATTTATTTTGGCCCGAGCCTATGGAATCTATTAAACCTCACAAGGACTTCTTTTTCAAATCCTATCAAAGTTTAAGGTGAAATGTATAGCAAAACAATCCCTTCAAAACATGCCTCAAGCTATGATGGAACCTCCTATCCTTCACAAAATTATTATTGAGCTGAAAGACATTCCAAATAACCAAGACCAAACCATGATAGATACTTTTCCTATCTCCTAAAAAAGACCAAGAGACAACCAAAACAATCTTGCAATGCCACCTAGGACAAAACACATTTACAAAGCTAAATAGAAAGTGGTTGAACAACCTCTTGTTGGTTCTCTTTTCCACCTAAACCTTGAAATCCTCTAAAGGGTAGCCAACCCTTATTCTCAAGAACATTCAAAGTTAGTGACCAACTAACGATTAATGATTTTTAGGTCCTCACACCTACTCTTGAGGCTTAGTGAAACCTATGAGGGTGATCCTTATTACACTTAAGATATATTTAGTCCTTGAAAGTAATTTTATACACAGATAAATTCCTATGGAGTACAACTAAGCATACTTCACCAAATATTTGGCTAATCTTTGAACAAATTACTGCCTAGTGCTAGGAAATGAGAGGAATTTTAGAGTTATACATTATAATTGAAAGTATTTTAAATGTATTTTGTTCTCATTTAAAATCTCTAGTCAAGTGCATTGCTTGTTGGATTATCCAAAAAGTATGCTAATGAATAGACTAGTGCTTTATCTATTGGGCAATAGAGTCAAATCATGTAATAATCAATAACCATTTATTCAGAGATTAATAGACTATTGTCATACTACATTGTAGCATTCAACTCACTATGTTTAACACATAACTTCTTACCAAATATTATGCTCCTCCCTACAGATTTTTTACCTTATCTTAGCATTTAATCAACTCATTAAATTGAATCCAATAGAAATCCACACAACCAATAAAAAATGATTGAAGATGAATTAGAAGATTATTAACCCTTCCATTCATAACTTGTAGGAGAAAATACATAAGAAAGTATATGCATTACAACTTAATATTTTTATTCACATTTGTGGCTTCCATAAAAATATTTTAAGATTAGTACATATTTGAATTATACCCTCGACATCCTACTATTCTATGTATCAACATTTATATAGTATGCTTCTTCTAAAACCTAGCTCCTTACCCTAACCATTATAAGACTCAAAAATCAAACCCATGTAATCAACCTTGAAATACCTTTTAAAGAAAAAGGGAGCAACAAGCACCGAGCTGATTTATAGTTACATTTAACTTCATTTCATTTTTCATTTCACAAAAATTCAAAAATACTCCCTTGACAGTTATAAGTAATCATTTCTAGAATAGGGGAGAGAAAAATATCACACAGCCTTAGCTGGAGAAGACCCACCAACTCTCTAAAAGGCATTGGTACAATATCATGAAAATTGCAAGTTCACACCGGCCCAAGAAAAGTCACCATTAACAAAATAATGAACAAATAAAAACCCATATCACAACACACCAACCAAGAGAAAATATGTCAACACAAACAACCAAACATTGAGCACCAACTTAGAGTGGAACAAGGTGCTATTATGCATTGTCAACAGTAGAATAAGAATGTCTACTCGGTGTCCTTATTGAAAGTGGAGTAGCCACCACCACCTCGTCCTCAGAATCAGCCAAATCACTTACAACCATGAGATACTAGTGGTAGCTAGAGTTAGTTTCATCTCCACTATCAAAGGGATCATCTGAGAATTCAATGGGAGACTGATGATATCCCATGAAAGCTTGGTGATAGTTGTTCTTTCTTGCAGCTTCCATCTCAAGCCTATCAACCTTCTTCTCCTTACGTTTGACCAACTCCTATGAGATAATTTGGTTCCTTAGATGATAAGTACACTTGAGAACACCACGTGTAGACTTCCTATCAGCTCTTGATTTCTTCTTTGGAGTTATAGGGACCTCAGGAATATCTTGCTCATCCTTAGGAAGGTCACCCTAAGACTCAAGGAGATTGAGTCTCCTGGACCTTTAATTTTGGCTGAGAAAAATATCCACCTTACCCATTCTTGATAGAGACACCTCCCTTGACGTTAAAAGCTAGCACAAATTATACAATTACCAAGAATACTTCACACACTCACTCCAAAATTTTAATTCTCATATATAGAAAATGGTGATAATAAAAGGGAAGAAATCCTCATTAAATAGATCCACCAAAGCATGTATACATTAATGTTCCAAGGGAGTTGACAAATGCAAGCTAACAACCCTTCTCTTGATCCCAAATCTTGGTCATTGATCTTGAGGATGACGTGAAGCTTTTTTATCAGCCTTGATGATTGCAGGAGAGCAATCATTCATGCATATCAAGATCAAATTGAGTAATCCTGCATGTGGCCTTACCCTTTAAGTTCACTCATGCTATGTAAAAATTTCTATTGCATTCATATTTTTGGTTTTTGAATGTCAGTTGTTGATCTCCTAGTTAGATGGCCTTTCTGACGGCTTGGATTGAGTCAACAAGTTTTGAATTTCATTGGTGATCACTTAATAATCCCTCAACCAATGTGAACCTTGCCAGAAAGATGCCAACTCATCCACCTGTGGGCTCCACTGTCACCTTCTAAGCTCAAGAAAAGATACACGTGTCATGAGCCTACTGACCCGGCGACTTTTATTAAAGCAATATTTTAATCCTGCAGGGTACGTAGGGAATGGCTGAGATTTAATCTCACTATCACATCTTGGCCATTTATTTGAAGCTTAACCACATTGGTCACGCTATTGGATACCGATCTCCATTCTTGCAAAGGGACACATGTCTGGTGCTTGCTGACCTCATAGCTTCTTAGTGATCTAACCAACATTCCTCCTAGGGTGTGTGGTGAACGTCAAAGATTCATCCCATGAGATCGAGCACACGTTTACAAATGTTAGTTCTAAATACGGTGCCATGACTAGGTCAATGAGACTTAAACCTCGAGGAGAAAGAATTAAAACCTAAGTCTTTAAACATGAATTATTTGGCCCGACTATGGAAATATTAAAATGATTAACTCACAAATAGTGACTGACAAGCCTAACCCAAGCGACCGGTACGAGTAACGATTTCAATGGCTCAAGCTACAACTTAGGCAACCAATAATCAGGTGTATAGGTCAATGAAGGATTATAATGTTCAATGTTCATGACCATACAAATTTTGAAAAGAGGGTTTTAACATAAAACCCTAAAACCTACCCTTGAACACAAAAGTAGAAAATATGATAAGGCAAGACCAACTCGAAATTGCCAAAATTTAGCCAGAATTTAGGAGGTCTACCAGTGGCTCATGCTCAGGAATGCATACCCCTTGTGCGTATGGTGAGAAACCAAATCTTAAGGTGAAGCAAACTAGAACAAAGACAAAAGCCAGGGGTTTTCTCAGATAGGGGAAAAAGACACAACATAACCTATATATACTAATTAAAAGACTATGCATTTCACTTTATTTAGAACTTAATAAGCCATCTTGTGCAACTTCACAGGCTTCACTCCTCAAATTGGTGGCTCCAGGACTCCAAAACTTAAGGCCAACTTTTACCTCTATCAAATATTTTATCCTTTGCTCTCTGTAATCGATCAACAGTTGTATGAAGAATTTTCTGACAATCAAATCCATTGTGATTAACACAACCAACCATACCTAATTGAATTGGAAAAGTGAAACATTCCTATTCAACTTGGTCAGTAACATCAATAACTTTGATCTCATACTTATTTTGCACATCAAACTAAAAACCCTCATAGATAGTTTTTTGTGTACCGTGTAGACAACCCTCAGATGTATCAAAAATTGAAAGGGCATATTCAAAAACATCCTTGAATTGTAGTACATTATAAAACTCATTGGTATCATGGGAATAGAGGTCATATGCATCATTGACATCCTAGAATTGGGTAAATGCACTCATCTTAGGTTCAATAATATATTCTGATTCATTTTCCAAACCAATATTAAACTCAAAACAAAATACATCAGGGATAGGCCCAAAAAATTCAACACATATATGATCATCAAATAAACACTCATTTGAAAAGGTTAAACCATGTGCAATATTAGGTAAACCAATAAATTCTTCAACATTATTAGCTGGTAATAATGTTGATTCAAGTTCCATAGGCTTGTCATGATGATCATTCAATAATGAAACCCTTCCTTCATCCATGAGTACATCATCACCCTCTTCATTTATAAAAGACATTGCAAATTTTGCTTCACACAAACAATTATGAGAAACAAGGACACAAGCCCATTCATCTTCCCCTTGATCATTTCTAGCTCTACTCTTAGGATCAACACACTACATACAAATATTCTTACATTCAAATTATTCATCATTCATACAATTAACATAATCCATTGATGAAAAGTTCTCATTACATTCCATGTTTGTATCCAATGCCATTTGTTCATTCACTTCTGCATAAGTGACTTTATCAGTATTCATATCATTGTAATTTTTATGTGAATAAAGTACTTCCAGATCATCTTCACAAGGGTGGTTACAATCCTTAGAGGAATGAGCAGAAACTTCAATCTCATGCGTATTTTCAAATTTACTAACCATATCTGTATTAGATGTAAGATAACCAGAAGCATTACCTCTGAGGATCTCATCAATTTGTTTCCTTATTTTCTCATTTCCATACTCCAATGCTACATTGGATGCATCATAAGAGTCATCAACAAAGAATGGATTATTTTTGCATTAATAAGGATCACCATTTCTCATTTCTAGTGAAGATGGAAGCTCATAACATAAGGAGTTATTCCATACATTCATTGTTGTCATAGAATATTCTCCTCCCTCAGCATGATGGTCCAAATATTCTATGTCATTATTGTATTCAAAATCATTAAAATCACTAGAAGAGCATAGAGATATATTTTCATCTTCATTCACATCATCAATAGTCAACATGTTTGATCCACACTCTAACTCCACAGGGAGAGAATTATTCCTTCTCAATAAAATATGCATCTCCATTATCATCATCATTCACCATATTCAAAGTAGAAGATTCCACCTCCACTTCACCAGGACAATCAGAGTCAACAGAGGAATGACAACATCTAATGTCATCACAGTTACTACATCAAGGAGATCCATTAATATTGAAACTATGTTTAGATTGAATGCTGAAATCTTCATTTCTAATATAATTTCCCTAATTTGTAATGAGGTTTCAAAAACACATGCATCATTGTTAGTGACCGAATCTTGGTAGGGAAATACCTCTCTCGTCTCTTCTACTTCTTCCTCATTCAAGATATCCCAAGGATGTAATTCGTGCCTTTCTATTTTGTCTTCCAACCTTGCTTCTTCATTTTCATCATATGTGTTACTTGTGAAGTGATTACAATCATTACATTCACCCATATAACAAGATGGATGTTCATGTTCTGCCATACCTTCTCCATTTGTTTGTATTGTTTTATGGCTTTCCTCAATAGGACAACCACTACCAATATTCTGAAACATCAACTCTTGTACATGATCATACTTGACTCCTACAATATTTATCCACTCAAATACTTGATCAAATTTTGAGGCTTCAATTCCTTTGGCAATGTACTCGATTCAAAATCATAAATTTCATAGAACAGATCAATACATATTGAACCCTTAGGTATGAGATTCTTAGGAACTTTTAACAAAGCATCTAAAAATATTGAGAGCAAATAGTAGGGTGATTCTTCTTTGTGCCTTTTCATTTCATACAAATTATTAATAAAAGACCTTTGATCAACTTTACTCATACTCTGTTGATATTCATCTTGAACCTTACTATGATTTTTGTATTGTGGTGATGGGAATATCAGAACATCAGAAGAACTATTATCTTGACAAGCATTTCTATGGTCTGATCCTTGAAGTCCATTTGCAAAAATTTTTCTAGGATAATCAATGCTTGCCTTATATCCTTTCATCATTGAATATTTTAAGTTATTTTCAATATCCATAGCAACTTGATATGCTTGGTGTAATTTTGTGGGTTCCTTGTCTCTTAGCCAATAACTCATCTTACTATCAAATGCACCAAGACACAGAACCAAACACTCAACATCATTTGGTCTTATAATTTCTAGAATGTTCCTAATTTGCTTTGAAAATATGAGATTGAAAGTAGGAACTAACTCATTTTCATTTCTATGTATTTCCATAAAGTTTTTCTTACCACACCTGGACTTACCCTTTCACCAAATTATTCTACAAAGGCTATCATAAAATGGTTCCATGAACATATAGAACATGTCGATAAATATGAGAACCAATTAGTAGCATCATACTTCACGGAGTGAACAAAAATCTTCATGTCAACATCCTCATGATTTACATCACAATACCCCATCACATCCATAAATATTTGCAAATGCTTGGAGGCTAATTCTAAGCTCTGCCCTGTGAATTTGGGAAAATATTTCATCATTTTAGGAATCAGGTTTTGTAAACCTTTAATACCACTAAAAGCTAATGGAATATACCTTTCAATAACAAAATCGCTTTAAGGGTACATGGTGAAAACTAATTTCCCTACATACTTTTACTTGCTATGTCATAGGGAAACACTCTTATGTTCATATTCAGTCATTATCAATTCCAAATATGGTTGTCAATTTCCTCATTCACTAATTTAAACATAATCCTAAAATATAGGTAAAATATTCATGCCCTAAATATTTCTAAAAGGAATAATTTATAAATAAGCATACTTCTCAAATAATTACAGATATTACATAGTACACATTAGAAGTATGAAAATGACCACTACTATTCCCTTTCTTTATGCAATTTCATTTAATAGGGAACCATTTATTATCTTCAAGTCTTTAATACTGAACTCATAAAATTTCCTTTTACACATGATAATACTTTATCTAGATTATGAGAATACCTGGAAACTTGTGGTAGCTAGTAACCTTTCTTCTTCACTAAATATCTTTTAAGATCTATAACTCTCTTCACATCTATTACTAGGTTCTTTAAATAGAGTCACCACCTCTCTTCATAGAAGATTGAACTTTCAATAGTATGAAGCTTGCTTGATGATAGATTTCCTTTTGGGTCTCCTCCAATAGGAGATTCACACAAATTCTTTGAAATTTGCTAAAACATAACTACTTCCAAGTCTAAAAACTTAACAATATCTGAACCATATGTCTAGATTCCAAATTATTGACTCTATGATATAATAGTCTGCAACTAGGGATTCAAAGTTTTCTCCAGTGGACTTGCTATTTTGTTGGTTCATTTTTCTAGCTAAACCTTGAAATCCTATAAATGGTAGCCAACCCTTATCCTCAAGAACTTTCAAAGTTAGTGGCCAACTAACGATTAATGGTTTTCAGGCCCTCACTCCTACTCTTCAAGCTCTTTGAAACTCAGGAGGGTGCTCCTTATTACACTTAAGAGATATTTAATCCTTAAAAGTAATTTTATACATAGATAAATTCCTATTGAATACAACTAAGCATCCTTCACCAATGATTTGGCTAATCTTTGAACAAATTAAGTACTACCTAGTGCTAGGAATTGAGAGAAATTTTAGAGTTATACATTATAATTGAAAATCTTTTAAATGATTTTTGTTCTCATTTCAAATCTCTAGTCAGGTGCATTGCTAGCTGGATTATCCACAAAGTATGCTAATGAATAGACCAAAGCTTTATCGATTGGGAAATGGATTCAAATCAAGTAATAACTAGTAATCTATTATCCATTTCTTCAAAGATTAATAGACTATTGTCATACTACATTATAGCATTCAACTCACTATGTTTAACACATAACTTCTTACCAAATCTTATGCTCCTCCCTACAGATTTGTGACCTTATCTTAGCATTTAATAAATTCATTAAATTGAAGCAAAAACAAATCCACACAATCAATCAAAAATGATTGAAGATGAATTAGAATATTATTAACCCTTTCATTAATAACTTGCAGGAGAAAATACATAAAAGAGTACATATGCATTAGAACTTAATATTTTCCTTCACTTTTGTGGCTTCCATTAAACTATTTTAAGATTACTACATACTTGACTTATACCCTCAACATCCTATTTTTCTATGTATCAACATTTATATAGTATGCTTCTTCCTGAACCTAGCTCCTTACCAAGACCATTATAAGACTCAAAAATCATACCCCTATAATCATCCTTGAAATCCCTTTTATAGAACAAGGGAGCAATAAGCATTGGGCTGAATTATAGTTACATTTAACTTCATTTCATATTTCATTTCATTAGAATTCAAAACTATTCGCCTGACAGTTATTAGGAAATCATTTGTAGAATAGGGAGATAAAAAAATAAAAAACCGTTAGCTTGAGAAGACCTACTAGTCCTCCAAAAGGTGTTGTTGCATCAATACAAATTTCACATTCACACTAGCCCAGGAAAATTCACCATCAAAAAAATAGAAAACAAATACAAACCCATATCACAACACACTAGCCATGAGAAAACATGTCAACACAAAGGACCAAAAATCAAGCACCAACTTAGAAAGAATGAGGAGCTATGCTACCTTGTCAGTAGTAGAATAAGAATGCCTGCTTAATGTCCTTATTGAAATTGGAGTAGCCATCACTACCTCATCCTCATAATCTTCCAAATCACTTACATCCATGAGATATTGGTGGTAGCCAAAGTCAGTTTCATCTCCACTATCAGAGGGATCATCTGAGATTTCAATGGGAGACTGATGAGATCCCATGAAAGCTCGATGATAATTTTTTTTTCTTGAAGCTTCCCTGTTAGGCCTATCAACATTATTCTCCATACCCTTGACCAACTCCTCTGAGATAATTCAAATCCTCAGATGATAAGTACGCTTGAGAACACCATGTGTAGAATTCCTATCAACTCTTTCTTTCTTCTTTGGAGTTGCAAGGACCTCAGGCACATATTGTTCATCCTTGGAAAGTTCACTCAAAGAATCAAGGAGAATTATTCTCTTGGACCTTCGATTTGGGCTAAAAAACATGCTCACACTACCCATTCTTGAGAAAAGATACCACCCTTAACGTTAAAAGCTAGCACAAATTCTGCAATTACTCAGAATACTTCACACACTCACTCTAGACTCTTAATTCTCACAGATAATAAATGGAAAAAATAAAAAGGAAGAAATACTCATTAAATAGATCCACTAGAGCATGTATAGATTAATTTTCCAAGGGAGTTCACACATGCGAGTTGAAAACCCTTCTCTTGATCCCAAATCTCAGTTGTTGATCTCTAGGATGTCGTGAAGATTGTTTATTAGCCTTGATGATTGCAAGAGAGAAATCATTCACACGTATCAGGATCAAATTGAGTAATCCTGCATGTGGCCTTAGCCTTTAATGTTCACTCACAGTAAGCTAAAATGACTATCATGTTCATATTTCTAGTTTTTGAATGTTAGTTGTTGATCTCCTAGTGAGATGGCCTTTTTGACGGCTCACATTGAGTCAACAAGTTTTAAATTTCATTGATGATCGCTTAACAATCCCTTAGCAAATGGGAATCCTACTAGAAACATGCCAACTCATCCACCCATGGTCTCCACCATTTCCTTCCAAGACCAAGAAAAGATACACATGTCATGAGCATGTTGACCCCATGGCTTTTCTTAAAGAAATATTTTAATCTCATGGGGTGCCTGAGGAACGGCTGAGATTTAATCTCACCATCGCATATTGGTCGTCGATTTAAAGTTTAACCACTTTGGGAATGATAGTGGAGATTGGGCCCTACACTTGCAAAGGGATAGGCATCTGGTGCTCACTAACCCCATAGATTCTTAGTGACATCACCAACATTCCTCAAAGGGTGTGTGGGGAACGATGAAGATTCAACCCATGAGATTCAATGATAAGGATAATCCACACATGCAAAAACATTAGATATAAATACAGTGCCATTTTAGTTCGGGGGACCCTCCTCATGCTCCCATCCTGAAGGGAAGTCCATTGTGTCAATCTTAGGAAAAGGAAAATCCATTGTGAATGTAGTAGCTGTTGTGGATTAAAACAACTTCATACACAGCCAAAAGTTCAAAAAGTTATCAGAACCTTATTCCTCCATCTTGCAAAAGTTGTTGAAGGATAAGATCGTAAACTTTCCAAGTCCTAAACCTGTTAAGGAATCTTACCCTACTTGTTATGAAGAAAATACCTATTTTTAATACCATCGAGTCAATGGACATGATAATAAACATTGCATGCACCTCTATCAAAAGATACAAGATTGCATCAAGGACAGTACTATTTGTCTCGATGGAAGCAACCAAAATACAAAAAAATTAGTGGTGAAAGTTAACAGTGAATTGTAGATATACATAGACCCATTTCCATCACATTCTTCTAACATTATTATCAATTAGCCTGATTCGATTACTCAGCTTGAAGCATATGTTAATGTGGTTATTATTGCTCCTTCTCCTCAACTTGCGACTGGTTCACCGGATGTAACATTCACTTTATAAGATTTACCTACAAATGAAAAACCTTCTCCGCTTTACATTCCTGCTCACCTCAATGGAAACCCAAGTAGAGTGAATGTCATCATGGAGGAGACTCTATTTTTGAACTCTCTGCAAAGGGAGGAATATGAAAAAATAAAGTACATCATTTGTACGCATGATGGCCTTGCTCTCAAACCATATGGATTGATAACTCTATCCATCCTAGTTGGACCTAGTAATGTAGACATGGTTTTCAATGTCATTCCTAAGCCAAACTTATTCATGGTGAGGCTAGGTATATGTTGTGCACTTTTTGCACACACACCCCGCTGAAAGTAGGGACCCTCTTTCTTGCTCTTTTACTTTAGTTCTTGGTGTTTTGGCCCTTGATTTTGAGGATTTGGTTGCCTTGGCATATTCCCAAATGGTTATCTTACTCGTGCAAATGCCCCTTTTGAAGAAGTACTCTGAAAATCCTATGTTCTGGAATTCATTTCGGGTTTTACTATGTTTTCAGGAAAATTCCCTCTGGGCGGATTTCCCCGAGCGCCTTCAAAACCCAACGGAGGTTGTTTTATATCATTTTTCAGAAATTCCAAGACTTTCCAAAATTCCGTCTAGTCCAGATTTTCCCGAGATTCCATCATTCCTTCGGATTCCCAAGCTTGCTGTCTTGTCAACACAATTATTTTTCTTGTACGGTCTTGTAGTTTAATTTCTTTTCTTTCATGGTATGTATATGTTGCCTTCCCTTTTTAATGGATGAACTGCATTTTCTTTGGGGTTTGTGTGGATGTATGTTTTGAGTCAGGACTTTGATAAGGTATGGTTCGGTAGCGATGCTAGGGTTTCATTGATTGGCTTATTGCCCTTCCTCATAGTTTGTGCCTCCTTTCCTCCTACATGATTGTGATTTGATGAGGTTAACCATTGCTCTACTTCATTTTGATTTCCTGCTCTCTTATATTGAGCTTTGGTTTAACCTAGAAATCCCTAACCTGTAATGAAACTACATCTTGGAAGAGGTTTGGAGCTTTTTTCTCATTATTTGAGTTGATTATCATCCTATCTTAGTTGATTCATGGTAGAATTCATGTGAGGAATAGTTGGAGTGAAAATGATGAATGGATCCAAATTGTGCTATCATAGCGATTTCTTAGGTTTTCCCTTGCTGAAATCATTCCCCATATTGATTTGATGTCATTTATGACCAATTTGAAGTGTGATTTGTTCATCTTGCACTTTGAATGAGCTGAATTCTAAGTTGAATCCCCAAATTTCTAATCATTTGATCAATCTTGGTAAAATCCTGATGAAGTCAAAGATTTCAGGTTTTCAAACACTTCACGGATTTCCTTTACTTCAGGATTTCCCTAGTTTTTCCATTGCTTTGTTGATTTCTCAAAAATATGCTTAAAATGTGAAGATTACACTGAATTCACGAAATTTTGTCTTTGGGATTTTACCGGTATTTCTTTGTCTCTTGATTTTTCTAGAATTCATAAACTACTAACTTTTGACAGATTTCCGACATTGGCAAATTTTCCCAAAATCTTATTGAAAATGAAGAATTGGGAGATAGTATGATCCATTAATTGGTGTTGTGAATTTTATGGTTGATTTGAGTTATTATTGATGTATAATTCTATTTATTAGTTAATTTGGATTGTTTAAATGGTGGTTAGAAGTTTCTTTATGTTTTTTCAATGAATTTCGTCTTGTCTAGAATTTCCCAAGATTACCCTCTTGCCCGAATTCCACGAGAGGGCTAAAAACCCAAACTTTGAAATGAGTAATTCTTATGAGATTCTGGGGATTTTTGTTCTGCATGGATTTTTTTTTAAGGATGAGTATATCATTTATGATGGATTAACTTGAATCTCATGTTGTAATGGATCTTTAATATGGTATTTTTATTGGATGCAGGAAAAATCAAGTCAAGTTGTTGCTGAAATGACCAAGGGAAAGGTAATGGATTTGAGTGTTGAAGGCTCTGCTATCTCTGAAGCAGAAAGGATTAAAATGAACTTAAAGAGAAATACCATAGAGAGAAAGTTGTCTTCCATTTGGTTAGAGGTCATAGATACAAATATTGGAATGTGGGATTATGAAGAATTTAAGGCAAGGATGGCAGCACAAAACCTCCCTTTGTTGGCCAAAAGAATATTGGAATCAGGTTTGGCACATGTGGCTAGATTACCTCCTACAATTCAATGTTACGAGTTAGTGCTTGAATGTGCCAGACATTATGACAGGGGCACACAAAGGATAGCTGGTCCTCAAGGAAGAATTGTGGCAAATCTTAACCCTATGTCCATTGCTCAAACCTTTGACATGCTTCATAGGTCTCATGTAGTGGGTTTTGATATGGATGTAGCAAAGAAGTATTATGATAAAAATTTCATCAAATCCCAATAGATCATCAATTCCTGGCTGGAGAAACCCAAGTCCCACTTTTCCAAGCTACCCAAGAAGCTATTCAGAGCTAAGTTCAGGAAGGAATACTATGATTTTATCACACTCCTTAGTAGGGTAGTGGGTTTGAAAAGTGCGGGAGTGTTTGAAAACTGGATGTTCCATGTTATTGTGAGGATGGAGGAAGGTATTGACTACCATTGGGTAGGAATTATAAGTGCAATGATACATGAAGATATGTGCAATGTCCTTCAGAAAATGAACTTCACCATGACCTCCTAATTGGTTTATCCACTTGCAAGGTTCCATCCATATAAGGGGCTAAGCACAAGGGGTGTGTTTGTACAAGATGTTATTTATGAGGTATATCCACAATTGCACTTGGGGAGCAGAAGTTATAGAAGGGTGAATGATGCATTCACCATGTACATCACTAGGCTATTGCAAGGTGTAGAGCATTGTCGGATCTCAGACAATGCTAAGGAGTTAATCAAGAGGTTTGGAGCTTGGTTTATCTAGTTCCCCACCTTTTCATACATTAGAATTGATGGTTGTTAGGAAGATCAATACAGACTCCCTAGATATCCCATAGATCATGTGTTACTTCTGGAGGTCAAAAGGCAAATTTGTGACTTTGATGCAATTGTGAAGAAGGAGAAATGGAAGACTGGATTTGGTGGTGATTTTCCTTTGAGGATAGGCAGTGGTGATGCTTGTCCTTCTATTAACTCATTCCATGCTTCTGAAGAAGAAATGAGTATTCTATGTCTTTCCTTCCATTATGAGAGATCCAAATTTGATAAGACTGGTGAAGTACAAAAGAAGGCCAACAGGGAATATAGTCACAAGGATGATATAGAGGATTATTTGGCCAACATTAGTGATGAATTTGAGATCAGAAAGAAGAAGTTCTCCAAGCTACCACTGAACTTAGTCCAGCTATAGAACATGAAGGTCATTCCATATCAGGTTGAAGATGACGAAAATTTGATTCAGGGTCATAACTATGAAACTATGAAGGATAAACCAATTAGTAAATTAGATTGTCTAGAGGAAGAGAAGACATAATTGGAACAGATCAGGAATCCAGTGATCAGGTATACTAAAATGTGGCTCAAGAACAAGATATTGGAGTTGGAGAGTGAAGGTGAGCAATGCACCTATGACCTAAAGGGCAACTTAGAGTCTCACTCCACTTCTGAGGAATCACCTGAGTAGGATCTTAAGGCTAAGTCTAAGGTGGGATCCCCTTTTAAGATAAAGATTAAAGATGCTTAGAAGGTAGGGGAGGTAGAGAAACAAAGAAATCCCATTGCTAAGAAGAGGAAACACATTTCAAAGAAGAAGAAAGATGATAAGGATGAAGCTGAAAAGGAAGAAAAATAATTTGTTGTTCATGTGCCTAAGAGAAGAAGGATAGTAAGATTATCACAGGAGAAGGGAACTTCTAAGGCAGGAGATGAAGCTGACCCACTGGTGGTAGATGTGGAAAGTTTTGGAGAAAGGTCACATGTGTACACAAGAAGGTCAATAACTCCATCTCCTAAGGATGGTGTACCACAAAAAAGTGTTCCTGCAACTGCTCCTACTATTGAACATGAGAATATTCATCCTTCTCATGAGACTCACAATGTACCAGGTGAATTCAAGGATGTTGAGGATCACAAGGATGAAGAAGAAGAAATTTAGGAGGGTGATCTCTATAATAGCGAGGAAAAAATAGAGAAGGTATTATAGTCTCCCCGAGTGACTTATGAGGATTCACCTATAGGGGATGAAGAGGATAGACCTCCTCAAAGTGAGGAAGTGTCAATTAGGACTCCTTCTCTAGTTCTTGAAAAAGAAGAACATGATAAGGGAAAGGAGGATACAGTTGAAGAGATTCCTAAAGAGTAGGGTTTAAATGAAGATGCACCCAAGGTTCACTAGGATGTAGTTGGATAGGGTGGTGTATAGTTGGATTCTACCATTCCAGGTTGGTTGGATAGATAATTAAAGATCAAGAAGATTGTAGTGGATGATACTCCTCCCAACTAGGATGACTTGCTCGCAAACATAGGAAAAGGAAAAGCAAAGAAGAAGGCCAGGGTTATCTCCAGGATCAAGAGGGATGAAGAAAATAATAGGGTGGTCCACATTGCTACTCCTGCTCTTGATAAGAATAAGGATGATGTAACTAGTAGTGACTATAGTGTGCATACTATCAACTTAGGGCCTACTTCCATGGAGTAGGATATTGAAGAATATGAAGGCTCTAGTGTTGTGATCTTGGGCAGATTGAAGAAGGAAGTGCAAACCAAGCAAGAACTAAAGAAGTAGAATGATAAACTTTAGAGGTATCTGCAAGACTTGATGAAACCCTTGCAATCCATCAGCTCCTCATCATCTGTTGTGGGTTTTCGGCCACAAGAAACAATAGCCAAGTTGGAGAATATGAAAGCCTTGACTCATGCCACAATGAGTTGGTTGTAGGGAGTGCAAGCTAAGGGAGATAGTGCCATCAAGGACATTCTTTCAATTGGTGGATATGCTATGAGATCAATAGACTGGTTGAAGAATGTATTGGCTCAGGATAAGGAGGATGTGGATATTTTATTACAGAAGACTAGGGCCATCATGGACTACACTGAAGACAAATTGGTGAGTGATGGAATTCTTCCTTCATCCAAGGCTACAAAACCCTAGGAATGGGTTGAAGTTTTACAAATAAGGAAAAATGTTTTGAAGAAGGTGCATAAGTAGGGGAAATAGATTGAGGATGCCTTGACTGAGATCTACAAAAAATGCATTTCATTATTTGAGGTTATGATAGGAAGGATTTGGTTTGTGCCAAAACATTTGAGCTTGGAGTAGTTGAGGAAATGGTGGCGAGATGTGTATTCTCCAATCAATGAGGACCAAGTCACTGAGCACCAATTAGATAATACAACCACATACATTGTGGTGATTGATAAATACCAAGCCATGAGGGTGGATTGGGATAAGGTGGTAAATAAATCAAGAGAGGAAATTAAGTCCATTGAAAGGAGGATGAAAGTGTTAGTTATGCAACCATTGGCCGACTTGGAGAAGATATTTTCGATGGTGCAGGATAGGGCAAGGTGAGATAAAGACAAAGGGGAGAGAATTTAATACAATGCCTCATCTAAATTTATGCTTCCCCATTATTCCTCTTCCTCCTTCACATGCATTCGACTGGGCTATGTTGGAGATATTGGGCTGACTTGAATGGAGTACATGCATTTAATGCATGATTTATTTTATTTTGAATTCCTCTTGGCTGACTTGTGGCCGACATGTTTTGGTGGCAATTTTTTATTGTAAACCTAATTGGGTTGACCTATCTTGGGGGTTTCCATAAATTTGGCATTCTACTTCATTTGTAAGGGCTGGATAGTTTTACATTAGAGCAAATCAAGAAGAATAGTTAGATTTAAGAGTTAGTCTCATTTTCAAGTAGGTGCTGCAACTAAAGATTGGAATTGTTGCTACTTTGGGTGATTTAATGCAAATAAAGACATTGTGATTTGGTGCCTTTCTTGTGTTGAATTTTGATCTAGCATGGTTCTTGAGATTCTATCTTTTGAAATTGCTTAAGTTTATTTAATATATGCTAGGTTTCATGCTTGAAGTGTTTGCAACAATCTCTAGTCCATAATTTTTGTAGCTAGTTGATTGTTAGCTACTTTGCAAAGATAGCCTAGGCTTAAAATTGTGCTTAGTTTGATTGTGGATGCTTGTTCATTTCAATTACAATAGGGTTTTTTTGAATGAATATGCATAATCTAAAAATATTTAACTCCTTAGAAGATTGTAGATTTATCTGGGTCAAATAGGAATTATTTTTTGAGGGATTGGTCAATTTCAAGTACTTTATCATTTCCATTGTTAATCTTAGAATTATAATTAATCTTAGAAATCTCTATGAAACCCTTTCTCTTTTGCTATTTATTTTTAATCTAGGTTAGATTTAGGATTTGAAGTATTGCCATATTACTAGATCTGATAAATTTGAATTTAGTATTTGCTTATAGTAAGGTCCCCTTGTGATTACTAGCATTTCATATTTTATCATTGAGTTGTTTTACTGCATTGTCAAGACCTGACATTAGAGACCTTGGGGTTATCTCTTGAGGCTTGCTAATAGAGATTTAACTTTCAAGAGAGATAGGATATCATATTTTGTCTGAGTTGTTGCTTTGTAGAAAACACCATCAACAATATACCTTGGATAGCTTCCATGAATAGGATCAGCTCCGTAATTCATAAATTTTTAAAGTTTTCCCATGAAGGTGTCGTGCACGTAGCACATGATAGTGGATACCAGCATGTGGTGTCCCATGGGGGATATTCGTTGGATCACTTTTGGCGTACCCTAGTTGGTCTGCTTCCTCCAAGGATGGACCTACTTTATAAGAATGACATAAATTATAAGACTGGGGGCAAGGGATAGCCGAAAACTTCCCTTCTTGTAGAAGAATAGCCAGCTTCGTTATCTTCCTAAAAGGGAAAGGAGAAACTTGCATCTTCTCAGGCTTCGTCATCCATTCCCCTCTCATGGGAGGAGTATTGAATGAGTAAGCCTAGTCTTTACCAATTGAGTCTAATGGTGCCTTCTTGGCATAGACCCAAGATCAGGATATCAGACCTCCCTACTGAGCCTCCTAGGCCTTGGTACTATTTGTATGGCAGAAATAAAGGCTCTCAAAGAGAATTTTCCTCATGGCCTCTTACCACTTACGCTCCTAAAGTAGTGAATAGAAAAAAACACACTGTCGAGGTTTTAGAGTCGATTCCCCCTGTTGTTTCTGAACCTGTCCCTCCTGCTCCCATTCAAGAGTTTTTCCCTTCGCTAGAAACAACTATGGAAGACACTCCCATGGCTAAGCACAAGCCTTCCATTTCTTCACAACCTATGACCATATGGATTGATAACTCTATCCATCCTAGTTGTACCTAGTAATGTAGACATGGCTTTCAATGTCATTCCTGGTCAAAACTATTCATGATGAGGCTAGGTATACCTTGGCTAGCTTCTATGAATAGGATCACCTTTGTAACTCATAAATTTTTAAAGTTTTCCCATGAAGGTGTCATGCACATAGTGCATGAAACTGGATACCATCATGTGGTGTCCCATGGGGGATATTCATTGGATCACTTTTGGCCTACCCTAGTTGGTCTGCTTCCTCCAAGGATGGACCTACTTTATAAGAATGACATAAAATATAAGACTTGGGGCAAGGGAAAACTGAAACTGGCCCTTCTTGTACTAGAACAACCAGCTTCCTCCTCTTCCCAAAAGGGAAAGGATAAACATTCTCCTTCTTGATTTGCCTCGTCCACTCCCCTCTCTTGGGAGGAGTATTGGATGAGTAAGCCTGGTCTTTACCAACTAAGTCTGATGGTGCCTGCTTGGCGTAGACCAAAGATCAGGATATCGGACCTCCCTAGTGAGCCTCCTAGGCCTTTGTACTATTTGTATGGTAGAAAGAAAGGCTCTCGAAGAGAATTTTCCTTGCGGTCTCTTACCATTTACGCTCCTAAAGAAGTGAATAGGAAAACACACACTGCCGAGGTGTTAGAGTTGATTCCCCTTGTTGTTTTTGAACCTATTCCTCTTGCTCCCATTTAGGAGTCCGTCCCTCCACTAGAAACAAATGTGGAAGAAATTCCCATGGATGAGCAAGAGCCTTTCATTCCTTCACAACCTTCGACCTCTAGTTCGAAGAGTCAAAGAAAACCACCTTGTGTGCGAGTGCAAGTTCCAATGAAAGGCTCTCTTGGCTGAGTAGTCTGCCTTGTAGAGGAGGGAAGAGGAGATGACCACCCTTGTATTAGGACCTCCTGCTGCATCCTCCTCTCTCCTCCCCTTTTTATTTCTTCTAGCTCCTGCTACAAGTGAAAATGTACCTGACCCCAAAAAGGTGTAGGTGTTCATCACTCTTCTGGTGGAGCCACCCTTTCTGACATCCATCCTAGATGTACTACCTTTCCCAAAGCCTGTAGATATGACTAACACCTTAGTCTTATCTATTGTAGTTATTTCCTCATAATCTTCCTCTATACTTCTTGCCTTGTCTGTGCGGAGTTCGCCTTCCTCAAAAAGAAGAAGGTAGAGAGCACTCCTTCCAGCAATGAAGGATGTAAGAGGAGTCCACCTTCTCAAAAAGGTGGCTCTGTGCTAAGTTGTTCTATCCTAATAACAAAACTAGTCCCAAGCTCTCCTAAGTTTTTCACCACTCCCGAATTGCTTATTGAGCCTAGTGGTGAACCTCGGGTGCAATCTTCTCTGTCCATTGAGGTGAAACATGGAACTCCTATTAAATGCATTTTTAACTTGGTGGATGAAGTTCTGACCATTTCAATGATCTTTGCGATGATCTTTGCGAAGTCATTGACCTTAGACCCACAAGAGTTGAGTGAAGGAGACCTTGCAGGTCCCTCTTCCTTATCCCTTGTTGCGGGAGGGTTGAAAGCTCTTTCCCTTGAAATTCCACCACTGCAGGCTCATCCTCCTTTCCCCTACGATGATCTAGAGTGGGAAGCTAATTGCCTCTTGGTTGATTAGTGTTAGGGGAGGCCTCTTCTTTATCTTTGGATTAGATGTGTGTATTGTGATGTGTTCCCTCATAATCATGTTATATGTTCCTGGATGACCCTCATCACCACAATTGGTGCTTGGATATAGGTGTGGTGTTTGTGTTGTAAACCTTCTTCTATTTGTATCATCATTCTTCCATGTTTGTGATCGACTTTTAGAAAATTGGGGATGATGTAAAGTGTTGGGGGCATTTAGGCTTCTCTTCCATGTTGACCAATTTTTTTAATTTTACTTTCTCTTCTCGTGCATTCCTCACATGGCCTAATATAGTAGGGGGTGGATGATAGTTAATTTATATACTATTATTATACTTCTATATATTTATGAGTAGTTCTAACCCTGAAATATCAAGCTACCCATGTGCCCTTTGTTCAATTTATTTTTCCCTTATTGTTTCTCCTTTATCTTTTTGTCTTCTTTGCTTAGTTGTCCCTCTCATGTGTGACAACATCGACTCTACATTTCTTTGATCTTTAGAAAATGCATTCATTTTCAATGAATATTTTCTTAAGAATTTTCACACACCTCTTTGTAAGAACTACATTCTCAACTTCAAACCCTAACAAAACATGTTGCCTTCATCAGGGGTTCATAAAGAAAGAACTTGAGAAACTTCCTCCAAAGTGAGAACAAGTTTGATCTTCCCCTCGTGTGGACGCATATTCTTCCTTTGAAATTCCTTGATGAAGTGAACATCTTTCAGAAGGATTCCTTGATGATGAATTGATTCAAGAAAGAAGACACAAGTTTTGGAACCACGTGTCCCTTGAGTGAACCCTCTCCTTTCATGATGGGTTTCCAAGGGACCCCTTTGAAATTTTTTATCTCAAATGAATTCCTTGGCATGTAACTTGGGGGTCACCCGACTAGACCTATTTAACATATTTGCATCTAGCTTGCGGGTAGCCTAACTAGACCTCACTTTTCAAATAGTGCATCCCTTGAGTGGACCCCTCTTCCTTTTGAAGGGTTCCCAAGGGACCCCTTTGAAATTTCTCCAACTTGTCGATGGCATGCGTGACTATTCACTTACTTGCCTAAATGGCTACTTCCCAACATGTTCTATCTTTGGGTAAACATGTAATTTTATGGGTGTTCCTGTGAAGCCATTGTTTGACTCTACGGAGTCCGCTTTTCTTAGTTTCCTTCATGTGAGAGTTCTTGGAGGATACCTTCCTTGCAACTCTACGGGTTTGTAAGGCACTTTTATCAATTTCCTTTATGTGCAAGTTCTTGGAGGATACCTTCCTTGCAATTCCACAGGCCTGTCAGCCACTTTCTTCCTTTAGCTTCATAGTTATGTGGAGCCATGAAGTCTATTGCTTGTCCTGCACTCTCAGGTTCACTAGATTGTAGTCTTCTTCCTCGATGGTTCAGGTATACATTTCTAACCTTACTACTTCTTCGATCTACTTTACTGAAGCACTCATCAGTATTTGTGCTTGCTAATGTGGGGGAAAAATGTATAGGAGTGAATTTTCACCCCTTAGGAAAATTCCCCTTTTACCCTTCCTCTCTTTAGAAAACCAAGTCCGAACACTAAATTCAACTTGGCACCTATTTTGAGCATCGAGAGAGGAATAACTATCGAGAACACCCATGTGACACATAGACATCTGTGCAATGCACTTACATCCCTAGTATATTTCTATGGCTAGAGCCTCCAAAGGCATTACACTTCCCATTGGAAGTCAACTTGTAACGCCCTCTTCAACTGATCGACCCGAATATGGCCATTTTGTTCACTCTTTCTCTCAAATTCACTATTCATTCATCCATTTGATCCTCTCTACAATCTCTTCAACAATCCTCTAAGCAGTGAACTTGATCACTCTCCAAGCAATTTAGCATTCACTTTAAGCATTCAAGTAGCACTTTGCATTCCATAGCAACAAATACATCACTCCATCAACTTAGTAGAGAAAGTGTGGAACAACACCATTACAGTAGAGGCTTGAGTCCTCTCATTTTCTCCCCCATTAGCCTTGAGTGCTCTTGGTGGAGGCTATAATATTTCTACTCCTCTCCTCTATTATTTGGTTCAATAAGCATATTTACTGTTTTGTAATGTTCTAGTGTTATTTTCTTCATCCCTTTCTCTATCATACTATTTCTCTATCATTGCAAACTTGGCTATCCGTGGAGGTGGAAACACCAAATTTGGGGTCTGACTAAGGTAGACCCCTATAGAACCTCCCAAAAAATTCTCTCTCTCTTCTATGCAAGTGGAAGTAGCTTAGAGCTAGCTAGTGAATGAAAACCTTTGTGAGATCATCCTCGCTATCCTTACTCACGTTTATCTGCTTTATCATATTCATGAATATCTTATTTATGCCATAGTGTCATTTTAGCCTTTTGAATGTAGTTAGTAGGGCTGTTAGTCCATTTTTCAATGCTCGACCTTGTCTTTTTGGTCCTCTGGCCATATGGACACTAATGCACCTGAGAGATGCCAGCACGTTGTACTGTCATCTCACAGTCACACTTTTGTCCTCAGATAGAGAGCTCTTTGAGACAGAGAGTTGACACTAAAAACAAACTCGCCTAGACCCACTTCAAATCTTAGGTTTATAGAGTAATCAAAGGAACCCATAGTCCTCATCATTCTCATCTCATGCTTCTTGACACTTCCTTCAATTGAGGTAAGTTAGGCCAGCCTGCTGCTCTTGGCCCTCCATGACCTGGGACCTTGACGTGGTTGGTCCCCCTATCTTACATTTTTTGTGAACCCGACGTGAACCAACGTACTCATTTGTTAGTGTTTGAGATTTTCCCCTTGTACCCTCTTATCTTTGTACCCTTATGTGTTGTGAAGGTTTATGAGCAGCACAACTGAATCCACGACCTCTAGGTATATTGTTAGGAGAAGTCTATGACACCTTTCGATGGGGAAGATGAAGGTCTCTTCTAGTTTCTCTATAGGTATTTTCTTTGGTTATATGGTTGGACTTTCTACTCAGGAGCAAGTGTCATAGGGCAAGTCAAGATTCTTCGATGAAACTGACAGCATCCCTACTCCTGCTATGTCTCCCACATCATCATCCATATACGAGTGTGAAGTTGCCCATATCCCATCTAATTATGTCGCTAGTCTTTGAAAAGGGTTGGGTGCTTTGTAGAATCACCTAGAGAAAAACTCAAAGCTGGTTAAGGCCTCTACAGTTATCAGCAAAATAAGATACATGGTAGGAAAAGACTGAACAAGTGTAGAACTCCTGGCTAGTCTCACTAGTCTGACCGAAGGGTGCGCCCCTTCAAACCATAGTAACATGATACGAGGTGGAAAATTAGAAGAAAATGAGAGATAGTTAGAAGTGTCAATGCCTCCCACATCTGTGTACATGGTTGACATGGTCCCTTCAATTAGTGTACCCTCTTCTTCAAAAAATTTTGAAACTATCAAAGTAAACAAGACCCCTATGGGTTTGCAGTTCACCCCTCTTGCCACCTCCAGTAGTGGAGGATTATGCAAGATGATTTTTGGAGGCTTTGGTGGTGGTAGCTTTAGTGGTGGAGGTGGCACTAGCAGAAGTGGTTCGGGTGGAGGTCATCATGGTGGCTTTGGAAGTGGTGGTGGCTTGGGCAGAGATCATGTTGGTGGTGGTGGCATCAATGACGGCTCCTATGGTTGTCATGGTGGTGGCCCTGAGGTGGCTCTAGTGGTAGTTCCATTGGTCCTATATCTTCTAACGACCTGATTTTGAACACCCTTCTTCATAATATGGGGAAGATGCAAAATGAGCTGGAAAATCTCTCCCAAGCTTCTACCCAGCCTATCTTCAAACCCTTCTTCAAACATAGCCCATTGTCGGTAGAAATTATGAACACTCCTTTCCCGCAAGGGATGGAGATTCCTAAGTTCAAGAAATATGGTGGCAAAGGAAACCCAAAGACATATGTGTCTGCCTTTAATTCCTTATGGACAGACTTCTTCCATCATGATGCATTGATGGAAAAATTATTTCCCAGATCTCTTAAGGACATAGCACTCAAGTGGTACTATTACTTGCCTGAAAATTCCATCTTCATCGTCAATCAACTTGTGAACTAGTTTCTATGATAGTTCCAAGCCAACATCAGACCTAAGATGACCTTCTTTGACCTTGTCTGGTGTAAATAGGGAGATAATGAGAAGATTAGCAATTTTATAGTGTGATATCAGGCACTCTTTTCACAAATATCATACCCATTACCTAATTCTGATGTGTAGAAGGTATTCATAGGGAAATTATAGAGGCCTTGGCAAGAATTTTTTTCCCTTATGAAATACCCTTCTTTCGTACATCTATGTCCAGCCTTATGGGAGTATTATAAAATGGTGGTTTAGTTTAGGGGACCCTCCTCGCACTCTCGTACTAAAGGGAATTCCATTGTGTCAATCTTGGGAAAAGGAAAATCCCTTGCAAATTTAGTAGTTGCTATGGATGACAACGGCCTCAGATGCAACCAAAAGTTCACAAAGTTATTAGAATCTTATTCCTCAATCTTGCAAAAGTTATTGAAGGATAAGATCGTAAACTTGCCAAGTCCTAAACCCATTAGGGAACCTTACCCTAACTGGTATGAAGCAAATACCTATTGTCAGTACCATCACATCAACGAAAATGATACTGAGCATTGCATGCACTTGCATCATGAGATACAAGATCACATCAAGGATCATACTATTCATCTCAATGGAAGCAAACATAGTACGAATAAATTGGTGGTGAAAGCTAACAATGAATTATAGATTTACACGGACCTGTTTCCGTCGAATTCTGCTAACATGATTATTGATCCCTTTGATTCTGTTACTCAGCCTCAAGCATATGTTAACATGGTTACTATTTCTCCTTCTCCTCATCTTGTGATTGGTTTTCCAGATGTAACATTCACTTCACAATATTTACCTGGAAATGACAAACCTTCTCCACTTTACATTCTCACTCACCTTAATGCAAACATTGTGGCAGGAGTCTTATTCGACTTCATGAGTAGAGTGAATGTCATCACAGAGGAGACTCAATTGTTGAACTCCCTACAAAGGGAGGAATATGAAAAAACAAATTCCATCATCTATACGCATGATGGCCTTTCTCGAAAACCATATGGATTGATAACTCTATCTATCCTAGCTGGACCTAGGAACGTAGACATGGTTTTTGATGTTATTCTTGAGTCAGACCTATTCTGGGTGAAGCTAGGTATACCTTGGCTAGCTTCCATGAATGGGATCACCTCCATAATTCATAAATGTTTAAAGTTTTCCCATGAAGGTGTCGTGCATGTAGTGCATGCCACTGGATACCAACCTATGGTGTCCCATGGGGGATATTCATTGGATCTCTTTTGGCCTACCCCAATTGGTTCGCTTCATCCAGGGATGTACCTAATTTATAAGAATTATGTAAAGTATAAGACTGGGGGTAAGGGAAAGCCAAAACTAACCCTTCCTATATTACAACAGCCAACAACCTCCTCTTCTCGAAAGGGAAAGGAGAAACTTTCTCCTTCTCGGGCTCCCTCATCCACTCATGTCTCTTGGGAGGAGTATTGGATGAGTAAGCCTGGTCTTTATGCAATGAGTTCAATGGTGTTTGCTTGGCATAGACCCAAGATTAGGATATGAGACTCCCTAATGAGCCTCCTCAGCCTGGGTACTATTTGTATGGCAAAAATAAATGCTCTTGAGGAGAATTTTCCCTGTGGCCTCCTTCCACTTTTGCTCCTAAAGTAGTGAATGGGAAAAGTCCCATTGGTGAGGTGTTAGAGTCAATTCCCCCTATTGTTTCTGGACCTTTCCCTCCTACTCCCATTTAGGAGTTTGTCCCTCTATTGAAAACAATTGTGGAGGACACTCCCATGGCTGAGCAGGAGCCTTCCATTCCTTCACAACCTACAACCTCTAGTTCAAAGAGTCATAGAGACTACCTTGCGCATGAGCGCAAGCACCAACAAAAGGCTCTCTTACCTGAGCATGATACCTTACAAAGGAAGGAAGAGGAGACAACCACCCCTATATCAAGACCTTCTACTGCATCCTCCTCTCTCCTCACCTCTGTATTACTTGCGGCTCTCGCTATGAGTGAAAATACGCTTGAACCCAAAAAGGTGGAGGTGTTCATTACTACTTCAGTGGAGCTACCCTTGTCGACATCCATCCTGGATGTCCCACCTTTCCAAAATCCCATAGATATTATTAACACCTCAATCATATCTATTGTTGTTCTTTCCTCCTCTTCCTTTGTCGTTCTTGCCTTGTCTATGGGGATTTTGCCTCCCCCGATGAAGAATAAGGTAGAGAGAACTCCTTCTAGCAATGGAGGATGTAAGAGGAGTCCACCTTCTCCAAAAGGCTGCCCCATGCTGACTAGTTCTATCCTAGTAACAAAACTAGTCCCCACGTCTCCTGAGTTTGTCACTGCTCCCAAATCACTCAATGAGCCTAGTGGTGAACCTCGGGTGCAATATTCTCCATCCATCAAGGTGAGACATGGAACTCCTATTAAATGCATGTTAAACTCAGTGGATGAATTTTTGACCTTGTCAGTGATCTTCATGAAGTCATTGACCTTAGACCCACAAGAGTTGAGTGAAGGAGACCTTGCAGGTCCCTCTTCGTTAACCCTTGTTGAGGGAGGGTCGAAAGCCCCTCCCCTTAACATTACACCACTATAGGCTTGTCCTCCTTCCCCCTACAAAGATTTAGAGTTGGAAGCTGATGACCTCTTGGTTGATCAGTGTTAGGGGGAGGCCTCTTCTTTATCTTTAGATTAGATGTGTGTGTGTTGTGATGTGTTCCCCTATAATATTTTATGTGTCCCTGGATGACCCTCGTAACCCCTGTTGGTGCCTGGATGTAGGCATGGTTCTTGTGTTGTAAACCTTCTTCTATTTGTATCATCATTCTTCCATGTTTGTGATAATTTTTTGGCAAATTGGGGATGATGCAAAGCGTTGGGGGAATTTAGGCTTCCCTTCCATGTTGACCCAATTTTTTATTTTTACTTTTTCTTCTCATGCATTCCTCAGATGGACTGATATAGTAGGGGGTTGATGACAACTCATTTATATACTATTATTATGCTTATATATATATTTATGAGAAGTTTTCACCTTGAAATATCAAGCTACCCCTATGCCCTTTGTTCATGTTCTTTTTCCCTTTTTGTTTCTCCTTTATCTTTCTCTCTTCTTTGCTTGAGTTGTCCCTATCATGTGTGACAAAGCTACCTCTACATCACTTTGATCTTTAGAAAATGAATTCATTGTCATTTAATATTTTCTTAAGAATCTTCACACACTTCTTTGTAAGAATTGCATTCTCAACTTGAAACCCTAATGGAACATGGTTCCTTCATCAGGGGTTCATAAAGAAATAACTTGAGAACCTTCCTTTGAAGTGGGAACAACTTTGATCTTACCCTCACATGGAGG
The DNA here is from genome assembly GCA_007115665.2 of Sequoiadendron giganteum. Lineage (NCBI taxonomy): Eukaryota > Viridiplantae > Streptophyta > Pinopsida > Cupressales > Cupressaceae > Sequoiadendron > Sequoiadendron giganteum. The sequence goes on from CM021104.1 coordinate 95,755,376, forward strand.
CATATTATTCCTTTTGAATTCCTTGATGAAGTGAACATATTTTAGAAGGATTCCTTGATGATGAATTTATTCAAGAGAGAAGACACCAACTTTCAAACTGTGCATCCCTTGAGTGAACCCTCTCCTTTCACGTTGGGTTCTTAAGGGACCCCTTCAAATTTTTTTATCTCAAATGAATTTCATGGCATCTAGATTGGGGGATGCCAACATAGACCTATTTCACATCTTTGCATCTAGCTTGGGGGTAGCCTAACTAGACCTCACTTTTCAAATAGTGAATCCCTTGAGTGGACCCCTCTTCCTTTTGAAGGGTTCTTGAGGGACCCCTTTGAAATTTCTCCAACTTGTCGATGGTTTGCATGATTGTCCACTTACTTGCCTGTGTGACCACTTCTTGACATGTTCTATCTATGGGTAAACATGTTGCTTTATAGGTGCACCCGTGAAGCCATTTTTTGACTCTATGAAGTCTACTTTTCTAAGTTTCTTTCATGTGAGAGTTCTTGGAGGATACCTTCCTTGCAGGTCTGTGGGTCTGTAAGGTGCTTTTCTTGGTTTCCTTCATGTGAGAGCTCTTGGAGGATACATTCCTTGCAGGTCCATGGGCCTGTAAGGTGCTTTCTTTCTTCAGCTTCATAGTTATGTGGATCCATGAAGTCCTTTTCTTGTCCTACACTCTTGGGTTCACAAGATCATGGTCTACTTCCTCGACAGTTCAGGTATAAATTTATAACCCTACTACTTCTTCGATGTACTTTATTGAAGAACTTATCAGTATTCATGCTCACTAAAGTGTGGGAAAAATGTATAGGAGAAAATTTGCACCACTTCAGAAAATTCCCCTTTTACCCTTCCTCACTTTAGAAAACCAAGTTTGAAGGCTAAACTCCACATAAGCCCGTTGAATTTGTTCCACTTGGCACCTATTTTGAGAATCGGTAAAGGAATAACTATCGAGGACACTCACATGACACACAAATGTCCACATGGTATTCTTATTTCCCTGGAAGATTCATGTAGCTGGAGCCTACAGAGGTGTTACACTTCCCATTAGAAGTCAACTTGTAATGCCCTATTTAGCCGACCGACCTAAATATGGCTGTTTTCTTCCGTATTTCCCTCAAATTCACTATTCATTGATCTATTTGATCCTCTTTACAATCTCTTCAAAAATCCTCTAAGCACTAAACTTGAACACTGTCCAAGCATTCTAGCATTCAATTTAAGCATTCAAGCAACACTTTACATTCCATAGTAGTAAATACATCACTCCATCAACTCAGTAGAGTAAGTGTGGAACAACACCATTGCAGTAGAGGCTTGAGTCCTCTCATTTTCTCCCCCATTAGCCTTGTGTGGTCTTGGTGGAGGTGGTAAGATTTCTACTCCTCTCCTCTATTATTTGGTTGAGTAAGCACATTTACTGTTTTGTAGTGTTTTAGTGTTCTTTGCTTCATTCCGTTCTTTATCATACTATTTATCTATCATTACAAACTTGTCTATCCATAGAGGTGGAAACACCAAAATGGGGGTCTGCCTGAGGTAGACCCCTATACAACCCCCCAATAACTTCTCTCTCTCTTGTTTGTAGGTGGAAGTAGCTTTGAGCTAGCTGGCGAACCAAAACCTTTGTCAGATCATCCTCACTATCCTTACTCTCATTTATCTACTTTATCATATTTGTGAATATCTTATTTATGCCATAGTGTCATTTTGGCCTTTTGAACATAGTTAGCTAGGTTGTTAGTCCATTTTCCACTATTCGAACTTGTCTTTTTGGTCCTCTGGTCATACAGACACCAGCACATCTGAGAGACACCAACACGCCACACTGTCGTCCTGAAGTCATGCTTTCATCCTCAGACAAAGAGCTCTTTGAGACATAGAGTTGACCCTGAAAAATGACTCACCTAGCTCCACTTCAAATATCAAGTCTAAATAGTGATTGAAGGACCCTATGATCCTCATCATTCTCATCCCACGCTTGTTAACACTCCCTTAAGCTGAGGTAAGTTAGGGTAGCCTGCTGCTCTTAGCCCTTCGTGACCTGGGTCCTTGACATGGCTAGTCCCCCTATCTTACAACTAGGTTAATGAGACTTAATCCTTGAGGAAGAAGAGTTAAAACTTAAGTCTTTAAACATGAATTATTTGGCTTGACTATGGAAAGATTAAAATGATTAACTCACAGATAGTGACTGATAGACCTAACCCAAGGGGCCGGTACAGGTAATGATTTTAATGGATCAAGATACAACTTAGGTGACCGGTAATTGGATGCATAGTTCAACTAAGGATTATAAAGTTCAATGTTCATGACCATACAAATTTTCAAAATATGGTTTTTAACCTAAAACCCTAAGCCCTACCCTTGCACAAAAAAGCACAAAATTATGACAAGGCAAGACTAGCTCAAAATTACCAAAATTTAACCAAAATTTAGGAGCTCTACCACCTCCCATGGTTCCTTTTGTTCCTCCCCTTAGGGATGAGAAGAAACCTATGGTTGATAGACCCACTCCTACATAAAAAAAACTTGAAAATCATACTAAAAGAAACAAAAATGCTAGAGATTGTAGGCATAAACCTTGTTCTCATTCTCATAGGTTAAACAAAGAAAACAAAAAGGAAAATCAACATCAAAACTTGAATGAAGCAATACACAAGGATTTTCCCTCTTCGTCACAACAAAAAGATCTTACATCACAATTGCAACAAGAGCTAAATCATTATTTGGACATTATCATTTGACCTCTCATTGTGATTAACTTGGATGACAAGGATGAGGTTTCTAAAATTTATGAAGAAGTGGATAATGAATTGAATACATTGTTTTCCTCTTGTATGAGCTTAAATGATAATTCGCCTAGGAAGAGTGTGGAACTTGGTGATACCCCTAGTTTGGCAATTATTTTCCCTTTGGCTAGTTGTCTACCTTTTGTATACGATGAATATGATTTGGATGCAGATGACCTGCTAATAGGTTGATTCACATGTGCCTTACTAGTCTTTTGCATTATTTTATTTTACATGTTATGTGTGTGATTGCATGTGCGTAATGTGTTATCCCAATACCATTTTGTTTTGTGTGCCTCTCTCTTTGTGCATTCCTCTATTTGTACATATATTCTTCTCTATGTCCTAAATATTTTCTTTTATCTTTTTTTTTTTTTCCTTTTGGGGATGATGCAAGGCGTCAAAACATTTAGGTCTCTTCCATGTTGACCCAAATTTTTTTTATTTTTTTTTCTCTCTTTGTGTCATTATTCCTATTCCATGAGTATTTTGGGAATGATTACAACTTTGAGCTCTCTAAAAAAATTGTAGCAATGACTTACTAACCACGAATTTGTGGATCCCTTATGTGATTTTGGGATTCCATTTTTGTGGAAACCCCTTTTCATGATGTAGCTTTTTTTGGAAACATATTACTTGGCATAGGGCTTTCAAAATAAGCTCTTGTGTCCTCTTTATTATTGGAATTTATCATTTGTTGTACTTTAATGTAATTTCTCATAGCATGGTGTTTAGAAATTTCTTTAAAGTGGGGGTATACATTGGCATTATTATTTTTGCATTTCTAATGCTTCATTATGTAGTCTTCTTACTTCATGTGATGCATCTTTTTCTTTGTGGTGATATTGGGTGTGATTTCCTTCAAGAAAGTGATCTCTCTTAGCATATTATATTCCTCTTAGTGGCTTTATGTGACACACTGCATCCCCTAAGTTATCAATCTTCTATTCTTCAATTGGTCCTCTCTTGGAGGAATTAGGCACAATGTTCCCTAAGTTAACACCTTACATGAACTCATAAAAACTCCTTTGAACATACCTTAACCTATTTTTCATTTACAATAGTCGTTATATGGCCACCTTGTATAACACAGTTTTCTTGCATGTGCAACCAACCTATTTATTCACGAGTATCAAGCATACAAAGTTTTTCTTTCCTCATGAATTTTGTTGTTCATCTTGTGTGGCACCTTATCAAAGTTATCAGGAGATATAGCTTTGATATGGTTATTGTATGAGAGATGAACTTAGGCATGGATTTCCCATAACTAGTTGCTTGTCTGTGTGAGCACATAATGGCCACATGCGTATGTGTCTCACTAGGGGCTCACTTAGTGGATGACCTGAGGTTGCACTAGCCCTTATGAGTGTGTGTTTGGTTTGGATAGTGGACATCATGTTCCACTTGTAAATTTTTTTGCACAAAAACCTTAGATCTAATCCACATCGTGTTGGACGAATGGTTGAGGCTTTGATCCACCCCTTTTGTTTTTGGTTTTCTTTCTTCTTTATGTCTTTGGCATTGTATGTTATACCTTGTTGTTGCTCCTTACATCATTCACATGTGTGTTCCTTTGTGCCTATGTTGGCTTGATGTAGGATATGGGATCTTGGGGGCTTGGCCACCTTCTTGATCTTTATCATTCTATACCATCCACATTGCTACAATTGGACCCCTCTTGATGCAGGTTTGTACACTTTAGTGTGAGTTTCAAGAAATTTCCTCCTTTCACTAAAGTGGGGGCTAAATGTAGTGTAGGAAAATTTATCCCTTTACATTTTCACACTTTTTTGGGTCCTCCCTACAAAAAATTGTCTTCTTTATGCCTTATTTGGTCATATTTTGCATCCACAAGCCTTATTTAATGCATATTTTTTAGGATAATCCCAAAACTTAACTAATAACATATAATAATTTAATGATCTTGGATTGTATGGCCCATATTTAGTGATTTGGGACTAATATGCCACCTTGGGTGTATGGGTCCCACCTATGTTTCGGGGCTTGGTCTTGAATATTGCATAGAACTTAACATTTCTTGAAATTTCTGTCCCAATCTTAGCCTATTGTGACTCACATGCCCTAACTGGCATATGATTCTTTCTTATATTGGACCTATTTTAAATTCAAATTCTTGGCAATATTTTATTCTCCTAGATCTAATGTTGGCTTGTAGTGTTGTTATTCTGGGAAATTTGGAATAAACAAGCATAAATACAAGGTTATTTTACATAGTTTCTCCTAGAATTCACAAGTTATCAAACAAATTGATGAGAGCATTCTTATAGAAAATTTGGGATCAAAATAATTCAAGAGAATTCAAGAGATTATTATCAATTATTTTGGAGCTACATTCAAGATTCAAGCATCATGTGAAAGTCATCACACATCATGTTTGTTTTTGAGAAAACATTTGTGATGTAGGTATTTTATGATTCAAGTAACCATTCAAGTCAAGATCCATATCATACAATAAAGAGTCAAGATCTACATTCATGTTAGCCATTTCATAAAATATTGCAGCCTCTTATTCAAGGGTTTGGTGAGTTGCAACATCACATATTGTTCATTCATTATTCCTTCATTCTATTTGATTTTTTTTCAAGGTTTGATTACAAAAATGGGGCTTGACAAAGGAAAACCCCTATTGACTAATTTATTTTTTTCCCTCTCTTTGGTGTGTGATTTGTAGATTTAGGTTGAAGATCCATTGAAGAGAAAGATTGGAGAAAGTTGTCAAAGTTGTCACCTTTCTTGCAAGATTACAAAAAGTCACCTATAGGTCAAAATTCAGAGTTTTAGACTGAGAGATCGGAAAGGGGAGAAGCTATAGAAGATCACTAGAGGATATCAGAGTTTCAAATCAACCTTGATTTTGGGACTAAATTTCCATAACTGGCATATGAGTCCTCGTATACCACTTTTCAAAGATTTCCGATAGATCCTATTTGACCATATGTAGATTGTAATTTCAGCCTCAAAACACTAAACTGGGACTAAATCGACCCTACTAGCGTATGAGTCAGTAGTGTGCATTAAAAGCTATAATTTTAGGATTGCAGATTGTTTCAAGCCTCTTTGGTTTTCTAGGTGCACCTCTATTTATCTCCAGTTCATTATTCTGATTTGAAGTTTTATGTTCTAGGTTACATTGTTAGTTTTGCATACCATTTACATTTCCTTTTTTCTAAGCCTTTTCTTAATTGTGAACCCCCTTTTTTCTTTAATCACACCCAAGGATACCTCCTAGCTGTCCTTCCCTCAATTGAGTCACTCGGTTGAGGGATGATTCCTTCAATGTACTAGAGAGAAATAGGGTCCCTTGTGTGCGTTGTCCATCTCCTAAAAGGTGGGCACTCACAGACCCCCATATTTTCTTTATTTTAGTATTTATCTAGCCTATTATGTCTATAGACTGGAGTATTAGAGAGATTTGTTCAATTTAAGATAAAACTGCATTTGTATTAAGGAGAAAAAAAGAGTGGGTTGCTAATAATAATGCATAAAAGTAATCCCTCCCAACTAGGTCACAAAATGCTTAGCCACAAGGGGAGAGTAGCCAGCCTCCAATAACCTCAATAACATCATCTTCTATGTCTTGGTAAGTTCCATTAGAAATCTAGGATGGTGAAGGTGATGAACCTCTGAAGGGGAATTTTCTATAGAGAATGTGTGCAAAAGATGCTCCTGAGCCTCCTCAACAAGACAAAGACAAAGGATTTGGAAGAGAAGAAGAAACAGGTCATGTGTCTACATCCCCATCTTAGGAAAGTACTTCTTCTCCTTCCCCTAAATATTCTCCTATAATAGATGTATATGTTTCCCCAAGGATAGGACCAATGCCTCCTTCTTCAAAACAAGAACAATGTGTTTCTCCTCCCTTGAGAAGAACATTATTTTCCTCTTCCAATTCTAAATATGCTATTACTCCTACCACCTCCTCTTAGCTTGAGAAAACATTGTCAAAGAAAAGAAAGATTGTTGAGGTGAATCTTTCAGAGAAGGACTTGTAGACCAGTTAATCTATAGGAGCCCTAAACCTAAATGGTTGAAAACTACTTCTAGGTTATTGGAAGACGATAGTAATGGAAACATATGTGTATAAGTAGCTCACCCTTCTATAAGAAGGAAGTAAGTTGGGCTAATTCTAGTGATTTTAATGTCACTAGAGTTAACCTAAGGTTCTTTACAAGGGATGGAGACATATATAATATCTAGATAACATCAGATAGACTCATATAATACACTACCAAAGATAAGAAAAGTAAAGATGAATTGAAAAGAAAAATTAGAGTCCTAACTTAATTCTTGAAATTTGTGTTTGACATTGATCCACTACCAATCAACCAAGTTGAAGCTATCATCAGTAGTTGGGAAAAATATAGTGAGTGGGACATATAATTATAGAATATTTTGAAAGGCTTAAGGGGAATGGATAAAAGATATATGGAATAATGGAAATCGATTTATCTAAGAAATGAAAAAGTTGCTCAAGGATGCAAATACTCTGAAGAAAGAGGTAGAGAAAGAAATTTCCTTAGCTAAATTTGAAGAGATGGTGTGGACTAACACTCTAGGTGAACTTAAGGGTAGGGTGGAGTTAGAACATAAAAAATTGGTCAGTGAGAAGATCCTTCCAAGAATTATAGACAACCATTACATGATGGGGAGAAAGAGTTTTGAATGGAAACTCTATGTCGTTAAATAGAGCTTGTAGGATTTTGGTAAAGTACTAATGGAATGCAATGCAATTAAGGAGGAATTCCATAAGAATCTCTCTGGACTCGGCCTATAGCCTATGAAAGAAGGGAGAAGTGGTGATGAATATGAAAAAGCTTTGAAAGAAAATTTTAAAAGGATGATTGATAGCATTGCTTTAGCACTTGACCTTTCAATGCTAAGAGTCGCAAAAGATTCAACATGATTGATTTGGTTTTTCTCCAATTAGTTGGGCTTGCAACCAATTATGTGGGAATACTTGAAGTAGGACGGGGTATCAAGGCTTCTTGGAAAATTTGAACCAGGAATTTTATCATTCCCCTAAATGAAGAGATTTTGGCTATTGTGAAGGTTTACCAAGCCTTCCAAACAAGGATATCTTTTATCAACCTAGTCAATTGAGAGACTGGTGACTCAAGCACCACCTTAGTAACTTTTTAGTTACTCATGGTAGTTTTGAGTTAATTCAAGATTTTTTTAATCATTGGATAGTTATACTTGAAATGAAGTAGGTATGCATTCACTTATTATATATGTAATGAAGATGAACTATGAATCTCTCTGAACATTTTCTTAAAAAATTTCATACTTGAATTCAATATACAACATATTTGATCTAAATTCATCTAAACGTCTATGTGTGTTTGGTTTTCATTAAGATTAATGGAATCTTTTGAATCTATGTGTTTGAATTGTTCTTGTTCAGTTATACTATTTCAGTGTGAATATATAATTGTTTCATCTCAATGAGGTGCTTACCTTTGATTTATATTGAGTTTAATTTCATTCATTTATATTTTTTATTTTATTCATTGGTTTTTATACTAGCATTCTAATCATTTCATTTCATTACCTTTGATATTGGGAAATATTTTTGATATTGGGTTTACACACCTTTATTGCTTTCGGGTTAAAAGCATATATATATTTAGTTTCATAATTTTGAATATTTTATTGAAAATATTAGAGGAGTTATACGTCTATAAAATTCAGAGAGTGATCATTCCACAAAGGAACGATTATCTCGAGCTATTACAAATGGTTGCATCTTTTCGGTAAAGGATCCAAGTTTATAGAGATGAAATCACAAGGTGCAAATTTTTTAACCAACAAAATCATTACTAACATTGGTGTTAAATGAAAGAAACACAAGTCCAACTTCTCCTCGTTCCAATATAATCCACCCATGCCTCCCACTTTTCTCTATTCTTCGGAGACATGTCGATGTAAACACCATTTACTAAAACAATTTTCTTCAAAATTTTCCTACTATTAACATCAATTCCCACATGGTTATCATCTAGATTGTATGGAAAGTTCTTCAATGTGTCAAACTCCACTACAATGGTTTGATTGGATGCTTTTCCATCTATTGGAGCATTAAATAGGAAAAGAAATTCTCTAGAAGAGTTGTCTGAAGAGTGTCGTTCAAGAGCTTCCAAGAAGAAAGCGAGTCCATCGCTAGTGAGCTTACTAGAATTGACCTTAGAAGTGACAAATTCAAAATGGGTAGAATTATTTTTCAAATCATGAGAGGAATTATCTCATAGAGGAATTGACTTATTATAAGTTCCCATTGATGTCTTCATTTCACTCTACGATTTAAATGATTCATAGTATGATCTATCACATCCTTAAAAAATAAAGTATATGCCCATTGATTGATATTGATATTGGTCTTGGGAGGGAAGTGTAAGTTAAAGGCTCCTACATCTACCTCATGAATGAAAGAATACAATGAACTAATACAAATGAAGAATAATTGGGCTATTTTAATTTTATGGAGATGCACCATATCAATTAGTATTTTATGCTAGTGGATAACAAGCTTATTTGATATGATATGAGGAAGGGGGTCTTATAATGGTCCACCATTGCCCAATTTTATATTAAAGTAGTCTAGCATGGTGCGTAATTCTTTATTCATGGCAATGCAATGGATTGACTATGTATTAGTCTTTCCTCAATCTATGAAGAGAGGCACATGGCCTTTGATAAGCTCACCAACCATAAAATTGTCAAACTACCCCATTGTACTAAAATATATGATTAGAAACTTAGCTTCATTTTTTATTTTTCCCAATGAAGAGGTGTGGAAGGTTAATTAGACAAAAATAGATTTATTTTTATATAAATTTGTGTAGTACATAAGGTCAATTGATATGTCATTTAGAAAATAATTTTTTTAATATATTATTATTATTATTATATATTTTTATTATATAATAGTATTATTATATTAATATTATTATTTTTATGCACTTACCATTATATTATTATATTATATTATATTTATATTTATTTTTATTTAATTATATTTGTTTTATTTTATATAATGTATTTATAGTAAATTATATTTTAATATATAGCTATATTAAATTAAAAATTATATTTATAGTATAAAATATTATATTATAGATAAATATTTATTATATTATATTAATAATAATTTTTGTTCAATATGTAAGGATTATATTGTATTAATTTATCAAAAAATGATACATTAGTGCTAGACTGGCAAATGGTTCATAGTCCCAACTTTACTTTTTGAGAAGCTCGAACCCCTAAAACACTACTATAGTCACTACCATTCCCAAAGTTTTTCAACACAACCACGTAGGGCTAATATAAACTTTAGCTATACTGTGTCCTTATAACGAACTAATTATAGACATAAAATACTATATTGTAGAAGAGTTTACAAAAACCAAAAGACTAACCACTGCCACCACAAAAACACTAGTCATATACTATACCATAGTGAGATAACCTTTGATAGAAAAAATAGACCCATTAGATAACCAAATTAGATGAAGCCATTCTCCTCTATGAATGCCCTGAATTTTGGAATCCAACTGAAATATTGCACCAATGTGAATTGCAAAATTTTCTTTAAAAATATTACACAAACTAATTCCAACCTCATTGGTCCCATCAACTCAATTCGCTTCATGCCCTAGATGAAAGGATGATATTTAACCACTTCCTCTAGAATAGCCAATGCATTCATATCTCAGGGATGAGTTACACCTACTCCTAAAGTTGCATCTACTAAGGTTTCCTATAAGCCCCCCAAGAAGTTTGTCTTGAATAATTTCTGAGTAATTCTAGCCACCATTATTTTTGACACATTTATGTCTAGTAACATTTCTTGAAATATTGAAACTATATTGGTGTCCACATGATAGAATTCTCTTTTTGACAATAAATCCTTAGCAAGAATCATCTTGATTGAAACAATCGACATAAAATATGCCTCTGGCATTATCCATTTGAGTCGCTGGTCTGTCACCTCTCCAAGGAAGGTCATTTGGCGAAGCTCACTTGTTAGCTAGATTGGTGTGTCCATTCCACTACAAAGAATGGTGTCTATAGATAGCCACACAATGAACTTTGATAGCTTTTCCATGAATTGAGAAAGATAAATAAAAACACTAGCCTAAATGCATTATAAATCCACTCATATGTGTGGATAAGCCTTCATTCCAATGACTTGACACATCGTCATATCGAATTCATCAACAATATTTAATGTCCTTGTTGGGAGTACCTTACCGATGAATGATGGGCAACAATTATCCTAACTAAACTTAATAGCCAATTCCCAACACCTCTAGCCTTAACTAGATTACTTAGTTGAAAGACAACTAAATTTATTCGTGTTATCCTTAACTTTATCGAAAATCTTTCAGAATAAAAAAATTTCACTTCCATGAATGAAAGACACTTTGTTCTTCAGATTTATTGTGAGTGCCAACATACTATAATTATAAATGAAGTGGTTGGATGTACTGTTGAGCCACATCACTCGATTATTTAGACTACCAATGCCACAACAATGTGGCAGCCAACAAATGCCTTCTATGACCTCACTAAAAATGACCATGTAATTCCCACCACCCAAATCAAATTTCAAACCATCCTCCCACCAATTCAAGAATGAAACCTCAAACATGAGAAGAATACTCATGGACCGATATAACTACATAATTATGTGAACAATGTTGACTCTCATGTAAATATGAATCAATTTTTCCACATGATGGGTTATTTTGATTCTTTCCACACCAAAAATTGTGGAAATAAAATTCAAATTTCCATAGGTGCACTATTTTCTCCATTCCATCTAGTAATACATAATGGATCTCCCAACATAAACTGTCCACAATTTAAACTTGTGTATCCTAGTCAAACCACTGAGAAAATAGGCTCTCCATGAAATTTTTTGTGGAGATCTAACCACCCAACCACCTACATAATATGATAAAGAGGATGGACCTTATTTAAGGTAACACTCAAAAAGACATGGTGTTCTTACACCAACTCCATTTATGCTCCTAGGTGCACTACACTAGGTCTCTAGCATTGAACTTGTTTGGGGATTTGATCCAACTTGTTTGAATAGTACCAATGACATGGGAGGACTTGTTTTGAGTCCTGAAAGATCTTTGAGCATGATCTTTGACAACTTCAGTGTGGTGACCCTACAACACAACAATTCATAGGCTTACAAATTCTTATATGTTGCACCTAGTAGAGGAAAATTTAATGGTTTAAGACCAAACAAGAGAAAATGGTTTCTTACACCAATGCACTAGCTCAAGAACCATTTACACCTTACAACCTAAGTGTGTCCATGTAGATTTAAAGGTTTTAACACAACAAAGAACTCAAACTTGACTAGATGCCATTTATGCTCTCACTGTCATACATAGTCCTTATAGGATAGTCTTTGCATTTTGTCATTTAGTTGCCACCAAAGATCACAAAATCCTTGAAAAATTCTACAAGACCTTCATACACACCCTCCACACCTTATCCAATCATGAAACACATTGATCTTGCATTGATGGAATACAAAACACCCTTCACAACCTCCATAGTCTAATACATGCAAAATATCAAATCTACAACCCACCAGAAGCACATCCAAACCTCAACTTGGGCCCTTGCAAAATTGGAAGGTCATAAATTACATATATACATTCCTCTCCACCCATTACGGGGATTTTCCACCAGTGGGAGACCAATTTAGATCATTTTTATGCTCATGGATTACCTTGGGCAGGGCTTTTACCAGTCTTTAATAAAAGCACAATAACTTTCACTATACTAAACCAAAATTGATGAAATCAAAAGAGAAAAAATGTGTAGATTCATACCTTAACAAAATACTATAGTTTCCAAATAATTAAATGGGCCATACAGGTTGTACAAGAAAGAAGAACGGACTTGAAACATTAGGAAAGCACCAAAAATTGATATTTTATTCATCAAACTTGAAAATTCACTTCTCCAATCCTATCATCGAGTTTGGAGAGTGTTTATATACATATCCCATCAATTAAAACTTTTTTTCAACCATTCTTGATTAGTTTTCCTAACAAGCACCTTAATGACACTTTTGACAAGTTGCTTGACAATTTTTTGAGCAACTTTTACAATTTTGCAACATTTGACCAAAAAACCCCCTAAACATGCCAAAATGGATAAAAATGATCCCAAATGATCATGTATGATATTATTAGACTCAAAAACACCCTATCAACCTAAAACCAAAACATGACACCCATTGTTATTGTTGGGGCTCTCGATGCCCTTGCATCACACACGCAAGGGGATGAAAAGAACTCAAGTCCCACTTGAGTGCATATCTGTAACATTACATGCATGTTTGATAATATCATCCCTAAGAATCCATGTAGTATCTTCCATGGGAAATCCTCTCCATTTTACCAAGTACTAAAAGTAGGTCTTCTTTCTTATCTTCTTGAATTCATTAGTATCAATAATGCACTCCAACTCAATGGATCTGCTTGGTGGAAATTATTGGAGCCACTCTTCATCTAAAAATTCTTGTGAACCTGCTCCATTACCTGCAACAACATCCCCTTTGAAAGGGTACAAGTCCGATACATTAAATATACATGAAATTCGAATTCCAATTGGAAAATCAATCTCATATGCATTGGAACCAAACTTGTGAACAATCCTACAAAACCCCATCCCCCATATTCTTCATCTGCAACTTGTAGTATTGTCCCTTAGGAAATGTCTTCTTTTTGAGATGGGCTGGAACCAAATCCCCAACCTTGAAATTTACTTCTCTCTTCTTCATATCAACTTGTTTGTATTTTTCCACACTTCTTTGTAGGTGGTCCTTAACTTGTTGGTAAATATCCTTCATAGCCACAAAAAATTTCTCACCCTCAGCACTCTTTCTCTCCATTCAAGTAATATCTCTTAACTCAAAGACCCCTATAGGCTGCAAACCATAGACAACTTGAAACAGACTCTTTCCTATGCTTCTATTGATGGAATCATTGTGAGCAATTTCTTCTTGAGGAAAAAAAAGATCACACTAAGTAGAATGTTCTTTGGAGATGCATCTTAAAAGTTTTCCAAAGCTTCCATTGACCACTTTAGTCTACCCATCAGTTGTAGGGTGATAGGTGGTACTAAAACTAAGATTAGTGCCTAGTTTCTTCCACAAAGCTCTCCAAAAATGGCCAATAAACTTGCTATACCTATCTGAAACACTACTGAGAGGAAAACCATCAATTCTTACCACTTCTTTGAAGAATATACCTGCAATGTATGAGGCATAATTGGTTCTCTTACAAGGTATGAAGTGAGCCATTTTAGAGAACCGGTCAGCCACAAAAAAATTGAATCAAAACCTCTTTGTGTTCTATGTAACCCCATGAAAAAATCCATGCTAAGAGACTCCCAAGGCCCATTTGGAATAGGAAGAGGCTGATACGAACCTACATTTGTGCAACTCCATTTTTCCTTTTGTCAAAAAACACATTTCTCAAAAAATTGTCTTACATCACTTTGCATCTTAGCCCAAACATAATATCTTCTTAGCTGCTCCAAAGTATTATCAACACCAAAATTACCTACAAGACTACCACCATGATTTTCCTTTATCAAATTGTCTCTCATTGAGCATTTAGGCACATAAAGTTGAGCTCATTTGAATAAAAAATCATCTTGAATCAAAAAATCAAGCCATTTATCATTAGTGTTGCTACAAGGCTGCCTGCAACTTGTATATATCTCTTGGAAATAAACATCTTTAGCATACATACCTTTAAAAGAATCAAATCCCACACTTTTTAATTGAATTTCCTGCACCATTATAGCCCTCCTACCTAAAGTGTCCACTACTTTATTGGACTGCCCCTTATTATATTTAATGGTGAAGGTAAAAATTTTCAAATAATCCACCCATTTGAATGGCCTATGACTGAGTTTCTCTTGATTACTCAGAATTTGAAGAGCATGATTATCAGTATAGATTATGAACTCTTTTGGAAGTAAGTAATGTCTCCATTTTTTCATAGATTGCACCATATCATATAGTTATAGGTCATAGGATAAGTATTTCTTCTTGGCTTCATTCAATTTTTCACTAAAGAAAGTAATAGGTCTTCCCTCTTTCCTCTGTTTCATAGAATTTTGTCACCACTAAGGGTTTTAGGACCTAGGGAAACAAGCCTTCCATGCTTCACATTCAAAGATGCCCTTGAGATTTCAATCAAATGATGAGAATGGAAAGAAAGAAATCTACTAAGGGACTATCCTCGGCTATGTTTAGAGGTGAATGAGGTGTTCACCACCAAGTTAAGGCTTGGAAAAGAAAATGAAATTCAAGATGAAATGTAAAACCCTAATATGATGCAAACTTGAACTAAATGACCTAGAAATACATATAAAATGTGTGCACCTAAAAATTTGAAGATGACTAGAAGGAGTCATAAAATGCTGAAAATTATAACGTTTTGGCCTACTCATTCGCCATTCCCGGGGAATGTGTCCTAGTTCTAGATTTTTGCACAAGAGTCTAAGGTTTTAGAGAAAATGGCATCTCAATCTACAAATTTTTTTAGAAAAAAAAACCTACAATGGGACTCATTTTCCACTTGTGGTGAATGAGTCTAGTTTTTATTTTTTGGAACTTCAAGGTTTGAAACTTGTTTTCAATGTCTACTCTTTCTATTTCTCTTGATTTTCATATCTAAGATTGTCAATTTCAGGTATGTAGGTGACTTTTTGTGAAGATGACAACCTTGCAATTGAGGAGACAAGTCCAATAACTTTCTCCAAGCTTGTAACATAGTCTTCAATGATTTTTCATGCTCCAAGACACCTAGATCTGAAATCACAAATGTAAAGAGGAGAAAACTTGTTGATTTATAGTGGATAGGGGTTTTCCTTGGTCGAACCACTTTTAGGTAATTAAACCAAATGATGAAATAATGAACATGAAACATTAAATATAGGATATAAAACATGAACAATGGTACCTTTGTAGGATGTCTTGTAAATATGCAACCTAGCATGAAGTGGCCATGTAGGATGTAGACCTTGATCTTGAAATGGATGAAGAACAATGCTTGACCTTGGATCTTGGATGCCACATCGCAACACTAGCTCAACAACATGCTTGATTCTTGATATCCTTAACATGATAATGGATCTTGAATCTCTACAACAATTGATGAAGAATTATGCGCTTGAATTATTTAGAAATGATATTGAATGCTCTCATGATTATGTTGTAAATTCTTGGAATGCTTAACTCTTACTTGCTTGGCTTGATATCGTGTAGGCTTATATGAAATAGTGATTTAAAATCTTGTTTATATTGGCAATTCACTCAAATGACCATTTATTTGATCCCACGAGCTGACATAGATGAAATTTGAACTTAAAACCAAATTGTCTCACTTAAAACTTAGAAAATAGGCCAAATGTGACTCATTCATCATCTATGGTGAATGGGTCCCACCTGGAGGGGACTCATTCAACCAAAGTTGAAAATGGGTCCCAGGTGGCCTATTTTGAGTGCTAAAGTGTTGAACAGTGTGTAAATTAAGTTTATATGTTTATATTGTCGAGTTTTTAATTAAAATATACCTTGGGATGCACAATATAGGGTCATAGGGGTCTATAAATGATGAGATAAATGTCATAAATGGAATAGGGCCCAAATTTTTTATGAAATTTTAAATAAATATAGTTTAAAACACAAAATTAAGGTAGAAAAAGTTTTATTTAGCTTAGAAGGGCCCTAAATCCCATCTGAATGTGTAAAACACATTAAAAAACTAGCTTAGGTCCACTCAATTTACAAGCCTCCTAAATTTAAGGTGAATGTGTCAATAAACACACTTTACAATATAAAATTAGGGAAAAGCTAAGTTTATTTAGCTTAAAAAGAGCCCAAGACCTAATGTGGATGTGTAAAAATCATCACAACACTAGATCAAGGAAATATCAAGTCCAATTTATCATTAATTATTCCTAAATTAAGCAAGGAAAAAGGAATAATTTTTTCGTTGTCAAATTAGCCCCCACTTTAGTGAGAGGATGAACTTGCTTCAAACTCACACAAAAGTAGACATTCAAGAGGGGTCCAATCATACCAATGTGTATGGTCAAGGATAACAAAGATCAAGGAGGTAACCAAGCCCCTAGGATCCAAGACCCTAAGTCAAACTGATATAAGTACAAAAAGACACACACAAGGTATGCAACATAAAGATACATAATCATGCAATGTCAATGACTAAATGAAAGAAAAACAAAAAAAATAAAAAATAAAAAAGGTGGATCAAGCTTCGACTGATTGTCCAAGGATGCATGCTCACTCTAAGGCAAAAAAAAACTTTTGTTTTTGTGTTGGGTGAGTAATCCAAGAAGGTGATACACATACGACCGATATGCGCTCACACACACACGTGAGTGGCTAAGGGAAATTCATACCTCAGATCAAATTCTTGTCCAACCAAAGAAAATTTATACCTCCTAATAACTTTGATAAGGCATCACGCCAAAATAATCTCCGAGCTTCATGAGAAAAGAAAAATTTTGTATGCTTGGCGCTCATGAATAAACAAGATGGCTCTATAGGAATGCAAAGTATGTTATGCAAAGTGGCCATATAACTGATGTTGTAAATGTGAAATATTGTAAGGAATGTTCAAAGGGATTTTTCTTAGTTCATGCAAGGTCTTTTCTTAGGGAACATCATTCCTAATGTCTCTAAGAGAGGACAAGTCAAAGAAATATCATTCTCTTGGAGGAAATCAAGCTAAATGACACCACCAAGAAAAGGATGCATCACAAGAAGAAATAAAATTGCACAATGAAACATGAGTGTTGATGTATGCCCCCACTTTAAAGAAGTTACTAACACCATTATTTTGAGAAATTTGTTTAAAGTTGAAGAAGACATGCGAGGTTATTCAGAAAGCCCTATGACAAGTCATATGTTTCTAGATTGAACTACATCATGAATGAGTATGTCACATGCGAGCCAACTTAAGGCATGTCATCCACATCCTAAGATTTCTCTTATATGTACATGAAAGGTGATAAAATAGCCAAAAGAGACAATGACAAGTGACATACAAGGACAAGGCTATATAACCCCTTGCACCCTGTAGAGAAGGGGGATTCACTACTCATGATTTATATTCAATCAGAGAGCCTCACGGGGAGAGCTATGCTAAACTACCTGAAAGAACAGTGGTGAGAGTTATAGAACTAGAAATATAAGGTCACATATATTATCCAGAGAAACCAACAAGGTCTTGGCCAAAGGATGACAACGCAAAACACAAATGATAGTGCAGTGCATTTGAATCCTAGAGGTGCGTTGGTGTCTCGTACGGAATAGAAAGTGACTTTGTCATAGAAAACGATGTAGAGAATACTTCTACTCTAATTGTTGAGATCTAATAGAAACATGGGGAAAGCTGAAATATATTGAAATAGAAATGATAAATATAAGCAGAAGAAGAGAAAGTAAATGCTTACAACCATGTGAGTGATGAAGCCTCCAGTGCATGAATGTCTTCAATACCTGCACACAAGATAGAGAGAATTTTTTTGGGCTGTGTAAGGGTTTTCCTTAGTCAAACCCTCATTTCAGTGTTCCCACCTCTACAGAAAGCCAAATACATAGAGAGAAAAGTAGGAAATGAAGTAAGCACTAAAGCACTACAAAACAGTGTTAGGCTACTCAACCAAATAATAGAGGAAAGGAATGAAAGCTCAAGACCTCCAGCAAGATTTCTCAAGGCTAATGCTAGAGAAAATGAGAGGAAATCAAGCCTCTATTTTAATGGTGTTTATTCCACACTTTCTCTACTAAGTTGATGGAGTGTTGATGTTGTTGTGAAGTGTAAAGTGTTTGGAGATTGAAGAGATGGTGAAGAAGTTTCTTAGATCTTTTTAATAGATTGTATAATACTAAGAAGACTGCTCAGAGTCTATGAAGGGTCCAAAATGAATGAAGAAGAGGTGAATTTGAAGAAGGAGATGAAGGAAACGACCATATTCAGGTCGGTTGGCCGAAGATGGCATTATAATTCAACTCCCAGTGGGAAGTGTAATTCCTCTGTAGGTTCTAGACATGGGAATCTTTCAGTGATGTAAGTGTGTTGTGCAGATTTCTACACATTGTGTGGGTGTCTTGACAGTTATTCCTCTATCAATGCTCAAAATAGGTGCCAAGTCAAATGAAGATAGCGGGATTAGGTGGAATTTAGCCTTCAGATTTGGTTTTCTAGAGTGAAGAAGGGTAAAGGGGGGATTTTCCCAAGGGGTGAAAATTCACTCCTATACACACCCACTTAGTGTAGGACAAGCATGAGACAAAATTCAAGGAGAAACTAGGTGCTTCAACACAAGGAAGAGCACCACAATTCTTGAGATATTGAATTTTGTTACTCAAAGCCTTACATTCATTAGTAGAATGACCATGGACTCTACGATATGCACAAAATGAACTTGTAGTATAGGAAAATGCATAGCCTTGTATTTTTACACTTGTTTGGGCCCACCTTGCTTTGTTTATCCCTATTTATATCTTAATTGGTCCTATTTTCTATCCAAAAGCCTAGTAAATTATATAATTTTATGGCTAATCTTGAAAAACATCGAAGGGTAAATGATAATTTAATGATTATGGTTATGTGTCCCTAATTTTTGGATCGGGACTAAGATGCCACCTAGGGCATCTTTTTCCCCCAAAGTTCTTGGGACCCTCTTTTCAAAGGCACCTTACATGGGCCCCTTTTTGGAGTCTTTGCCCCAGGCTTGAAGCCTCAAGACTAAGGTGCCATGTACGGCATCTTAGTCCCCCTTAAGTTATTTTTGAGATTTTATTTCAAATCTTGGTAGGATTTATCCTCCTTTAATTAATGATTTCATATGTCATCTTGTTGTGGTGTAATTTTGGGATATTAAGCATGGATAAGTATAAATACAAGGTTTGTTCATTCATTTTCATCCTAGAAACTTGAGTATTCATTCCTAATAGTATAATTGAGTTCACAAGAGAGTTCAAGAGCATTTCATCAAGCATTTGGAGCCATCATCAAGATTCAAGCATCATTCTTGCATCACATGTGTTTTTGAGATAACATTTGTGGTTTAGGGTTTTGATTCAAGCAAATAATTTAAGTCAAGATCTATCAAGCATTCATTTGATTCAAGATCTACATTCAAGCTAGCCACTTCACACAAGTTTGTAGATTTTATAACAAGGGTTTGGTGAGTTGCAACATAGCACTTTTTTCATTCATTGTTTCCCTCCATTATTCCATTTCATTCCAAGGTTTAATTACAAACAACGGGTTTGACCAAGGCAAACCCCCATTTAATAACAATCAACAAGTTTTTCCTCTCTTGTGTTGTTTGTGTTTGTAGATTTAGGTTGAAGACTTGAAGATCATTTGGAGTGAAATTTTGTAAAGTTGAAAAGTTGCATTGCAAAGTTGTCATCCTCACGAAAAATCACCTATAGGCCAGATCTAGAAGTTTTAGGGCTTGAGATCTAAGAAGAAGGAAGTGTAGACATTGAGCCTCAAGATCACATTCAAAGATTTTAGAAATTCATATCGGAACTAAGACAATAGTAAGGGACTCTTAGTGCCCCCAAGGGTATTTGAGAGAGATTATTTCAGATCTTATTTCTACATATGAATATTTTGCATTTCCCCCAAAAAAATAGTAGCGACTAAGACAATAGTAAGGGCATCTTAGTCCTCCTTGGAATATTTTGATAGAATTTTTTCATTTCTAGAATCCTCATCTCATTTCTATACTTCCGAGGTACACACATCCTAACTTATTGTTGCTTAATTTTGTCATTTGCATTCATCATTTGAATTGCATTACTAGGTTTTGTGAGTTGAATTTTAAGTTGTATTTTCCAAGCTTTTGCTTGGTGGTGAACCCCTCCTAGGTTTTCCTTGTTGAGAATTGACTCACCTTTGGGTTGATAGTCAATCCAATTTTGAATCCTAGGAAATTTTTGAATGAAAATTGGAAAAGAGTGGTATTCTATGACCTAGGCCATAAAGCACATCTCATCTCCCCCCTTTTCCCTATTGTTCAAAACTCTTGTAGTAAAAGAAATTTAGTGTTCTTGGAGGGAGATATATCAAACAATCTTTGAGGAATTTTGACAAGATAATTTCATGATAGATAGCCGAATATGTTCCTTTATTTTGTGATAAAGATATCTCTTGCTTAGTACACAATGTCATACTTACACAAGACTCTTTATATTGTGAGATTATGCTCTCTCCTTTACAAGAGGGTGTCACATCTAATGAGTTCAAATCATTAGTGTTTGGCATGATGAAATTGACATTACGTAAATATTTTGTATTTTATTTCAAAGGATAACAATCAAGAACACTAGTGTCTATCAATTCAAGATGCACTAATTTTAAATTTGGATTAGAGGAATCTTTTGTGATAGTGTTTATATTAAGTGAAGGCTTGTTCGTTTCTTTTGAGGGGAAATAACCAAGATCACTATTCTTTTCTTGTGTGTGAGGTTCTATAGGGACAAAAATACATTGTTCTCTAGCACCACATCTTTTTCCACTATAACCAAGTTGTTTCATCATTTCATAACCTTTTCCATAAATATTTGATGGTTGCTCATAATTAATTTTAACAAAGTTTGTTGTGTAATTTATTGTCTTTTTCTAAAGTGATTGAGGTGGATGATTTCAAAGGGTCTTCCAATTTTTTTGTTGACATTATCGCTTTTTATTTTCCCTTTTCAGAGTCTTTGTTTATGATCTTCTATTCCACCATGAATTTTTGTTCGAAATTCAATGATCCCATATAATATAGCGATATAATTTTGAAATGGTTATGACATGTAGCTTTCTATTCTTCTTGCATGGCTTCCACATGTGTAGTTGGCATTAATGTTTTCAAAGGATTTTCCTTATTTTTCACAATGTTCAAACAATTGTTTAGGTCAGGGTCAACTTCAAGTATGTACACTTTGATTTTGTAAATATACTTCATTTTACGATAAAGAGTAGAAGGCACCCTATTCATTGCACGAATCCATGGCCTTCCTAAAAGAAGTTTACAAGAAGTATCACAAGGCATAACATGGATCGGTGTTTCTAATGTGGCCTTTCCAACTATAATAGGAAAAGTGATCACACTAAGCAGTTGTGTTCCTACATTGTCAAATCCTTTAATAGATAAAGATTCAAGTTGAATTTTTGATTTATCCACACCAAGTCTATCCAACAGGTTTACGCTACACACACTAAGAGTAGATCCATTATTGGAAAGGGTTTGATTTATGTCAGTTCTTTTGTATCTAGCTATTATTATGAAAGCCTCATTTTGTTTTTTCCCTTCCAAATGGGGGAGTTTACTTTGGTGGAAAATAATGTCATCATTTATTCCTTGATTCACGGTTGCTATGCCATTCGGTTGCACATTAGAAGGGATAGAAACCTATTGTAAGTAATTTTGAATCATTTTATGATAGTGAGGGGAGGCTTGAATAAGGTCCCACAATGCTATCTTAGTGGGATTATTCTTAAGTTATTCCACAAGATCATACTCCTTTCCAATTTGTGCACATAAATGAGGAGGACTAGGAAAGATAGGATTAGGCAATGGAAAGGATGTTGAAGGTGTTTGTCTTGGTTATAGATTGTGTCTAGTGTTATATGTATGAGCAACACTATTATGAATCGGCTGCTGTGAAACATTATTCTTAGGTGGGTAGAGGACAAGTTCAATTTTTTTTTGAGTTTGAGGTTTGTGTGAAGGTGGATAAAGAATTAAAGGATTCATAGGATGTCCCATGGGGTATGCAGGAGTTACATTAAT
Organism: Sequoiadendron giganteum; assembly: GCA_007115665.2. Taxonomy (NCBI): domain Eukaryota; kingdom Viridiplantae; phylum Streptophyta; class Pinopsida; order Cupressales; family Cupressaceae; genus Sequoiadendron; species Sequoiadendron giganteum. The sequence goes on from CM021104.1 coordinate 95,778,067, forward strand.
CAAGGGGGATCTAACAGACACTTGTGCATTCATAACATCGATAGTCTTGGTTTGATGTATTTCTAATCAAGGGAAATCTAGAATAACCTTTTTATCATCACCTAAGGAATCCACCTTACTATTGTTGTCATTTTCTTGTACCATGATATTCATAGGAGGAGAGTTGTTAGTAGAACTATAAACCAAATTTTCTTGACATTCAAGAATTGGTTCTTCCAAAATGGAATCATTTCAAGTAGGGGAATGATAAATGGTTGGATTTTATTTCTTGTCGATGATGGTGTTTCCTTGTTCAATAATATTTTCTCTAGGGGAAAAGAGGAAATCAATATTCCCATGACTTTCATCGATTGTGTTTTCTAACATCAAAGTATCTTCTTCACAACTAGGAGAGATACTAGGAGGATAAAAAATGTGATTGTCAAGATTGTCCAAAATTTCACTCCTTTTTCCTATGATTTCTTCCAAAATAGGAGACGAAACACAAAGAGGGTTTCCATGGATCTTAAATTTTTGATCATCCAACACCAAAATATCCTCCTCTCTTACATTTCCATCCTCTAAAACATTATCACAAGAGGGGAATATATTGGGAGGTGAATGTAGACTAGATAAAGTTTCAATGGTTTCTTGTTGATCATCATGATTACCTATGGTGGTTTCTTCTTTTTCATCAATGTATTGCCCAATAGGAGAGGTAAAGGGAGATAAAAAACTAAGGTTCTCAAAAATCCCATCAATTTCTTCTTCTAACACTAAAATATGTTCTTCACAACTAGGGGAGACATTAGGGGAATAATGAACATGATCATTATGATTACCCAAGGTTTTAGTCTCTTTCATTAGGATGTTCTCACAAGAAAGGGGTGAATGGAGACTAGGTAAGGTTATGTTTAGAAATGTGTCTATGGTCTCATTTTATTGTGCTATCATATCTTCCCAAGGGGAATAAGGAGAAGCAAAAACAAGACCTTCATGATTTTCAACAATTTTATCTTCTTTCACCAATATACCTTTGTCACTAAAAGGAGAGGTATCAAGAGAAGAAAAACTACAATCTCAATGATTCTCTATTCTTGCAATCTCTTCTATCACATCATTCTGACAAATAGGATAGATAGGAGGGGGTATGAAATTTTTATTAGCATACCAAGATATGTAAGATACTAACATTGTTTGACCTAGAATGAAAACTACTTCTAACCATCTCATGCAATGCTTCAATAATATAAACATTGTATATCCCAAGATGCAAAACCCTTTTATCCAATGTATTCCAAGCTTTAAGAATGAAAAAAATGTGTATCCAAAAATGAAAAGCACTTTTATCAAACTTATGCAAAGATTTATGAATGTGAAAATTATATATTGAAAAGTGAAAATTTCTTTGATGCATATGATGCAAAGTTTAAGAAATGTGAGCATTTTCAGATCTAATGATGCTTGTAATTGAAATGATGTAAAAAATGACTACCCTAAATTGATGTTTTTCACCTAGATACATGTAAAAAATGTTCCTAAAACTTTTGAGACTTATAGTATATGTTACCAGCAAGCCTAGGAAGCACAAAAATGAGGTTTTTATTGTTGTGAAAGGTAGTTTAAAATCAGGACTAGGACAGATTCAGGCAAGGTGCAAAATGAGTCCTAGTAGGGATTTTTTCAAAAAAAAAAGGTTTTTTTCATGATTTTTATGTTGTATGATCTGTAACTTAAATGTAAATGTAAATTTTATGTGTTTTTCAATGATTTGAGATGAAAAAAGGCAACCTATATACAATATCACTAATGTAAAATTTTGAAACCCTAGATGCAAATTAACTAATGCCAACTCTAATGCAAAGATAATGCACTCCAAATCAGAATTATGATGTTCTAAATGTAGGTTGACCAAAATTTTTCATAGAATTTTGTTGCCACTAAGGGTTTTAGGACCTAGGGAAACAAGCCTTCCATGCTTCACATTCAAAGATGCCCTTGAGATTTCAATAAAATGATGATAATGGAAGAAATAAATCTGCTAAGGGACTATCCTAGGGTATGTTTAAAGATTAATGAGGGATTCACCACCAACGTAATACTTGGAAAAGACAATGAAATGCAAGATGAATTGCAAAAACCTAATATGATGCAAACATGAATTAAATGACCTATAAATGCATATAAAACAAAATAACAAACTGTAAGATGAAATGTGTGCACCTGAAAACTTGAAGATGACTAGAAGGAGTCTTGAAATGCTAGAAATTTTGAATTTTAAACCTAGTGGGACTCATTCTCAATTCTAAGCGAATCATTCCTAGTTCTATATTTTTGCATAAGAGTAGGTTTCAGACAAAAGGGTATTTGAATCTGCAAAAAAATCTTTAAAAACCCTACATTGGGACTTATTCACCATGTGTGGTGAATGAGTCCAATTTGGGTTTTTTGGAACTTCAAGTTATGAATCTGGTTCTTAGTGTCTGCTTTTTCTATTTCTTTTGATTTCTGGATCTAAAACTACCAATTTTTGGCTTGTAGGTGACTTTTCGTGAATATTAAAACCTTTCAATTGAGGAGACAACTCCAATAAGTTTCTCTAATCTTGTAACCTAGTCTTCAATGATTATTCATGCTCCAAGACACTTAGAGCTGCAATCACAAGTGTGAAGAGGAGAAACCTTGTTGATTCTTAGTGGATAGGGGTTTCCCCTGGTCAAACCCCTTCTAGGTAATTAAACCAAATGATGAAATAATAAAACTGAAACATGAAATATAGGACATGGAACATGAACAATGGTACCTTGAAGGATTTCTTGTAAATCTTCATTCTAGCATGAAGTGACCATGAAGGATGTAGATCTTGATTTTAAAATGGATGAAGAACAATGGTCGACCTTGGATCTTGCATGCCACACCACAACACTAGCTCAACAACATGCTTGATGCTTGATATCCTTGACATGATAGTGGATCCTAAATTACTACAATAATTGATGAAGAAATATACCCTTGAATCCCTTAGAAATGATCTTGAATGTTATCTTGATGATGTTGTAAATTATTGCAATGCTTAACTCTTGCTTTCTTGGCTTGATATCATGTAGGTTTATATGAAACAGTGATTTGAAAGATTTTTTATATAGGAAATGCACTCAAATTACCATTTATTTTCTCTCATAGGTCGACATAGAAGAAATTTGAACTTAAAACCAAATTTTCTTGCTTAAAACCTTGAAAATAGGCAAAATGGGACTCATTCACCATCTGTGGTGAATGGGTTCCACCTAGATGGAACTCATTCACACAAAGTGGTGAATGGGTCCCACCTGGATGGGACTCATTCACACAAAGTGGTGAATGGGTCCCACCTGGATGGGACTCCACACAAAGTGGTGAATGGGTCCCACAGGCCGTATTTTGAGTACTAAAGTGTTGATGAGTGTGTAAATTAATTTTATGTGTTGATATTGTCCAATTTTGTATTAAAATATGCCTTGGGATGCACAATATAGGGTCATAAGGGCATAGTAATGATTATATAAAGGTGATAAATGCAATAGGGCACAAAATGCAATGTGAAAATGTAAATAAATACAGTTTACAACACTAAATTAAGGTAGAAATAGGGTTATTTATCTTAAAAGTGCCCTAAATCCCATGTGAATGTGTAAAACACATTACAACACTAGATTAGATCCACTCAATTTTCAAGCCTCCTAAATTTAATGTAAAGGTGTCAATAAACACACTTTATAACATTAAATTAGGGAAAAGTTAAGTTTATTTAGCTTTAAAAGAGCCCAAGACCTAATGTGGATGTGTAAAAATTGTCACAACACTAGATCTGTTGGAAAAACAAGGATAGACAACTGAGAGGGGGGGTGAATCAGTTGTTAAAAAATTTAAAAATTATCTTACTTTATCAACCCTTAATCTCAAATTTGATAATTACCAATGAAAGCAAGAATCAACAACACATCAGAAACACACAACATGAAGATTATTGTGTGGAAACCTTGCTAGGGGAAAAACCACAATGGAGGTTAATTCACAGTTATACCCTGTTAAAAGTATAATGAAAATGAATAAGGAATGCACATGCATTCAAGAAAGCTTCCTAGAGCTCACTACTTAGAAGGGAAGGCTCGCTGCGTTACATAAAATAATTAGATTAAATCCATTTGATGAGGTTGATATGAGAAATTAGCTTCTTCAAAAGCCTAATGACACTTTCGGGTAGGCACAAAAATACTTCTTCACTCTTTGCTCAATCTTCTTCACACTCTGCTTTGATCTTTATTCACACATATCTTTCATACACTTTGCATACATTCACCAAGCATATTTAAAAATGAGGAAATAATCACTCTTATATATCCACTACATAGATTTACATCAACATCTTTGTCAACCAAAAATAAAGAATAAGTGAATTAAAAATTGTCGGCCTCAATACATGAACAAATCTCAATGCACACCAACCTAAGTCAGCCACAACATAATGAAGACCTAAATCAACATCCTCAAACATGCCAAGAATTCAATAATTAATCCATAAGGATCCACAACATGCTACCACCATCATGTTGGCCAAGAACATGAAAAATCGAACACACAAAGGAAAAATATTCAATCACAAACACGCCAATTCATGCAGACGTACCACAATGATAGAGAAAAATCTAGAAACATCACTAAACATCTCAAAAATGTATGTAGCAAATAAATTTACCATAATTGTATTCTCTTCTTCCAGAAACACCTTCTACAGTAATAGAATAACTATAGGAACTCAAAAATTCTTAACTTTCTCCAATCTTGATGCGCACCTCTGAAAATTTTGGAAAACATACTAGATAGGCTCATCAACAAACCCTTTAATGCGTGACCTCTATTTATCAATGTACAAAACTTTCTACCATTCTGATCTTCACTGCTTCATAGACTGCTTGCAACATATTTATTATAATTTTCTCAATATCCTCGACATATATAGCCTTTAGAATCATCAATTCTAATAGTGTTGAAATCAATGACAACCACATATCAGCAACACAACCACAACATCTAGCAAGATCAAGGTAATATCAAGTCCAATTTATCATTAATTATTATCCAATTAAGCAAGGAAAAAGGCATAATTTTTCCATTGTCATAGACTCAACACAACCCTTATAGCATAACCTCTAGCATCACATTCAATGGTAAAGACCTTATTAAAATTAGGTAAAGCCAATATAGGCTTCTCTACTACCATTTTTTTCAAATATTGAAACTATTTTCAGCCTCACTAGACCAAACACACTTCTTTTTCTTACCCCAATTTATGTTATGAATGATTGGATCATATATATGATTCAAATTCTTAATAAACTTCCTAAAAAATATTTCCAAACCATGGAAACTTATTACCTCAACAATTGATTTGGGTGTAATCCAACTTAGGATAGCTTCCACCTTACTTGGATCCATCTTTAAGGTGCCCTTTGAAATCACAAAACCAAGATACACCAATTATGTCTTCATAAACTCACATTTCTTTAGATTAATCATTAGTTTCTCTTTATTCAATCTCCTTAAAACCAAATGCAAATGATGCAAATTTTCTTCTTTACTAGAGCTAAAAACCAAAATGTCATCAAGATAAATCACTACAAAATTACCAATAAAAGGCTTCAAGACTTCGTTCACGAGCCTCATGAAGGTGTTGGGTGCATTTGAGAGGAAAAAAGGCATTACCAACCATTCATATAGCACTTCATTTTTTTTAAAGGTTGTCTTCCATTCATCCCCTTATCTGATCCTGATTTGGGGATACACACTCTTGAAATCTATCTTGGAAAAGTAGCATGCTCCTCCTAGGCAATCCATCAAATCTTCTATCCTCGGAATTAGGAATCTATATCTGATTTTAATCTTATTTATGGATCTAGAATTAGTGCACATCCTCTATTCACCTCCATTTTTTGTACCAAAATAGTGGGAACCACACAAGGACTAAGGATTTCATTGATTATCCCCTTATCAAGCAATTCTTTGACTTGTCTCTTAATCTATTCATTTTTCTATCGTGTCATTTTATATGCTGCTTTATTAGGCAAGCTAGCCCCTAGTAGGAAGTCACTATGATGGCTAATATCCATCATTGGTGGTAGGGATTTTGGGATTTCATCAACCACAATATTAATATACTTGCTCAACAAATCTTGAGCCTCCATAGGAAAATCATCACCCTTTGTTGCTATCATAAAATTCCTTAGCTTGAGCATGATTGCAAATCCTACTTCCTCCTCTTCTAAGGTCTTTATTAATTCCTTTTCTCCTATCAACATCACACTAGATCCCACTGTGGTGTTTGGTCTTCATCCTTCAATGGTGTTAGGGTATATGAGACTCCATATTTCTCTATGACATATATGTTCTTCCTACCATCATGCTTGGCATTTCTATCATATTGCCTTGGTCTTCCAAGAAGCACATGAAAAACGTCCATAGGGATGATTTCACACAAGACCTTGTCCTTATAACCCCCTATATGGAACTCTACCTAACTTTGTTCATTAACTAACACTTTATGCCCTTTTTTTAACCCAGAAACCTTTTATGGAGTGGCATGAGGCATTCTTTTCAGCTTTAACTTCTCTACCATTTCAACAAAAACCAAATTATCAATACCAGACTAGAATTAATGACAACCTTACAACATTTTCCTTGGAATTTGTATGTAGTCTTGAAGAGTGACTTTCTTTAAGGTGGTTCCTTCTCCATGGAAACTTTAATCAAGGTTCTTCTCATCAACAAAGAATCCCCAACTTCTAGATCAACATTGTATGATGGAGAATTGACACTTTCATTATCCTCACTCTCTACAATTTGATTCCTCCTTTCATTTCTAACTAAAGTAGATGATTGTTCTTCAGGGCATTGCCATGCCTGGTGACCAAAAAACTTGTTACATTTATAACACTTTCTAGTGAAGCCACTTGTCCCTCCTCTACTTCCAAATCTACCCCTAAAATTGGATCTTCTTCATCATCTAAAGCTGCCCCTTGAATTTTATGTGTGTTCTTGTGAGTTACTTGTCTCTCCTTGAGGCCTTTGGGACTATCCTCTACCAACAAAAGTCCCTCTTCCTCTAAAAATTATCCTTACCCTACCTCTTCCTTTCTTTTCTTGTCTCCTTCTCAACTTGTCTTCATCCTTCATCACCAACTGATAGCACTCTTCTACTATTCTTGGAATTGTGAGACTTAATTCATCTTGTAGGATATACTTTAGCCCATTGAAATACCTTGCAAATTTTTCAAAATCTTCTTCCATGTGGCTTGATCTAATCCTTAGTTTGTAGAACTCTTTTTTGTATGTCTTCACATCCATTTATTTTTGCTTCAAATTTTGCAAACTTCAATATAATTGAATGGCATAATCACTAGGTAGGAATTTACCTTTAAATTTCACAGCCATTCTATCCCAAGATGTAATATTTTCCTTGCACTTTTTCTTCCTCTCTTCCTGTACATAATCCCACCATAGGGATGCATGTCTTTTTAGTTTTGTTCTTGCCAATTTCACTTGTTTCCCCTCTGGTATCTCTTTAAACTCAAAATACTTGTATAATTCTCATATCCAGTCTAGGAGTTCTTATCCATTCAAAATTCTTGTATATAATGGGAGGTCCACCTTCACCTTAGAACTATCACTCTTTAGTGCCTTTAAAAATCTCTCCAACCTCATCTCTTCAACATCTCATTATTCTTCTTGTTCTTCTTGTGGTGAATTATCACCTACTTCTTCTCCTTCTTGGTCACTAAAATCTCCTATGACCACTCCACTTCTCTAGTTGGTCTCAACTATTGTGAGTCTTGCATCAAGGCTTTCCCTTATGGATCTCAATTTTGGGGTAAGATAATCTCTCACCTCTCTGACTATTCTCTCCATATTCAACCTTGGAAACATCTTGGCTTGACTTCAAATCAACTTATTTATACCGTCTTACTAATCTTCCATACTCTAATACCAATTTGATGCAGATGAAGGACATTATTTAAGGAAACACTAAAAAATAAAAGGTGTTCTTAGACCAACTCTATTCATGCTCCTAGGTGCACTAGACTAGGCCTCTAGCATTGAACTTGTTTGGGGCTTTGATCCAACTTTTCTGGACAATAGAAATGACATGAAAAGACTTGTCTTGAGGCTTGAAAGATATTTTATCATGATCTTGGGCAACTTAAATGTGGTGACACTACAACACAAGAACTCACAGGCTTACAACTTCTTGTATGCTACACCTAGTAGAGGCAACTTTAATGTTTTAAGACCAAACAAGAGAAAATGGTTTCTAACACCCATCCAGTAGCTCAATAACCCTTTAATCCTTGAGACCTAAATATTTCCATGCAGATTTACAAAAATTCAAACAAAAAAGATCTCAAACTTGACTAGCCACCATTTATGCTCTCACAATCATACATAATCCTTATAGGGTAGTCTTTGCATTTTGTCATATAGTTGCAACCAATGACCACCAAATCCTTGAACATGTATGTAAGACCTTCATACACATCCTCCACATCTTCTCCAATCATGAAACACACAAATCTTGCATTGATGGCATACAATATACCCTTCACAACCTCCACAATCTGATACATGCAGAATATCAAACCTAAAGTCCACTAGAAGCATGTGCAAAACTCAACTTGGGCCCGTACAAAATTGGAAGGTGATAAAGTAAATATATAAAGGCCTTTCCACCCATTGTGGGGATTTTCCACTAGTGGGAGACCAATTTACAACATTTTTATGCTCATGGATTACCCTAGATAGGGTTTTAACCAATCTTCAACAAAAACACATTAACTTTCACTATACTAAACCAAAATTGATGAAATAAAAAGAAAAACAAAGTAGATTCACAACTTAGCCAAATCCAATAGTTTCCAGATCATTACAATGGTTGTACAAGCCATACAAGAAAGAAGAACAAATTGGAAACATTAGGAAAGCACCATAAATTGAGATTTTATTCATCAAACTTTAAAAATTCACTTCTCCAACCATTTCCTCAAGTTTGGAGAGTGTTTATATACATATCCCATCCACTACAACTATTTTTTCAACCATTCTTCATTATTTTTCCTAAAAAAACCCTTAATGACACTTTTGACAAGTTGCTTGGCAACTTTTTGAACAACTCTTACACTTTTGCAACTTTTGACCAAAAGGCCGCAAAAACACACCAAAATGGATCAAAATGATTCCAAATGATCATGTATGACCTTATTAGACTTAAAAACACCCTATCAACCTAAAACCAAAACATGACACCCATTGTTGCTATTGGGGCTCCTGATGCCCCTACATCATAATATAATAATATTTATTATATTATTATATATTATATTTTACTCTATTTATATTATTATATTGTATTATATCATATTGCTAATTGAATGGGTTTGGATAAGGGTTGAAATTAGATAAGTATTATATATTATTAGTATTAGTGTTAATATAATATTATTATTATCATATATTTTTATTATATGATATTGTTATTATTACATTGTTATTTTCTTGTATATATTAGTTATACATTATTAATATTAAAATTATTATATTATTATTTTTATTTTACTATTATATTATTAATAATAATATATTATTAATATTAGTATCAAATTCTAGTATATTATTTTACTACTATTATATCAATTTTAATATATTATTGTTATTATTATCTTAATAATAAATTAAATTATAATATTATTCTATTAATTGTACTAATTTTATTATGTTTTTTTTATAAAAAATGTGGCATAGACACAAAATTTTATTGATGAAAATAAGAGAAGTACATAATTAGAAAGGGAGATAGAGAACACAAACTGTCAAGAGAGGAAACTATAATACACCGATTCTCACATAAAGATACAAAATTTAGAGAGAGGATCCTTCTATCAGAATATAGGATATCAAAAGAGAATTATCACCCCAACCTAGGGTTTACAAATTATCTGACATCAACAAAGAATACAGATAATTACAATGAGAGAATGGTGATTCAACAAAACAAACCTCAACAAGAAGTCAAAAGTTGTAGAGGCAAAAGGGAGCCCAAATGAAGGAGAAAAAGCCATGCAGAAGGTGGTAGAGACAAAGCCATGAGAAAAAATGAGAGCCATGCAACTAGAGAAGATACTGAAATCATGAACAAAACCATGTTTAGACACCACTTTTCGCTGATGATTCTAGGCCAATAGGAGGAGAAAAGTAAGGAGGAGAATGAGGTTCGACCAGGGCATGCCTTATCAAAAATTTTACTACATCAAACAAATCAAGTAGAATATTAGAAATTGTCTGCCCCAGTTGCAACATAAGACTACGAAGTATTCTTATGAAATCATATAAGAAATCATCCAAGAGTCCATGTGCCATTGCAGTTGGAAGTCCAAAACTCAAGTGGATAGAGAGAAGAAATTGGTGACATAAAACACCACCCATCAAGTTAGAACCATTTAGAATGTCATAATCTTCCAAAGCATTATGCAAAGGAGTAAGTGGGAAAACATGAAAAAGAAGATATGAACTAGCCAAAAAATTTACAATTTCGCCACACCAAAGTACATCCATAAGGTTGGAAAAAAATTGAGACGAAACTTTGTGAGGCAGAGACATTGCATGGAATTCCAACCAATCATGATCAACACTGTTATAATCGCGTTCTCCAATGTTTTACATTCTAGTATGCAAGAATGATTAGGCTTTTCAAAGGTAAGAGGCCTAGCATCTCATAATTCCTAATACCTTGGCAAGACAAACATTCTGAAAGAATTTTGCATCTTTTATTTACTCAACAAATTTGCAGTACAAAGAATACCAAATACAACTCATTAATACAAAAATTTGCATGAGTAGAGCGAGACAACCAAGATGAAACAATTAATGAAAAATGTGAGATCATCACACCAAAAGGTGGTGCATATTAAATCATGTACCAAGAATGTATTAGCCATAAGGAATGACATCAAATTAAAGCCATGTGTCATTTATTTGTTTCCAAGGTATCATCAGGTACCTTTTGATAAGAGGTTTAAAAAATAGTACCGAAGATATGGAGATCAAAATATTTTTTATCACATGCCAAACTTGAATCAAACATGGGCCCAACAAAGATGACGGTCCAGGGTGATCCCACAATATTGGTTTACAATTTTTGGCCGAACTGGACACTAAACTAATTTTTTCTAATTAAATCTTCACTTTCGAGCACCTATAACGGCTAAACCGTGAGGAATTTGAAGATGATGAAAACTAGTGATTTGTGGCATTTTGACTATAGATTCTAAATATATATTTTTCAAAAATTTTGGAATAAAATTGCACTTATTTTTCCATCTCCTTTGAAAGCTAGTTTTTTTTAGTATACACCATTTTTAAGGAGTGATGCTCACCGTATACAACATAATTTTTTTTCCAAGAAGATAAAATTCTAATTTTTTCAACTTTAGATTTGTAACTATGATATCTAGTGCTTTTATTTGGTTTCATAGTGTTTTATTGATTATTTTTTCCTTAATCAAGTTTTGAAGTCAAAATAATTACAATTTAGACATAGGAAGACTGTATACAACATAAATTTTTGTGTATGTATCAAAATTATTATTTATTTTTGTTTGATCAAGGATTTTGATATCTAGTGCAGTGATATTTTTCAATTTTTTTTTTTATATTATGTTATTTTTCCACATGCGCATAATAGAGAGCTTTATTTTTGGTGAAAAACATACATTCACAAGAAATAAGAAGTAAATATAATAATAAAATTAAATTTATTTAAAATTATAATTTTTGGGAAGCTTATAATAAGGACTACATACTTACAAAAATTAAATTTTAAATGAATTCACTTGATCCCTCAAAAGGTAAATCAAAAGTGGTTTTTTATCAACATTTTGATAGGTGTAAAGGAGACTCTATTAGGTATGGTTTAAAACTAGCAAGGTTATATCCAAGGGGATTTGATATAAGGTGGTTTGATCAAACCCTCTTCAATTGGAATCCTTGAAATGGAATGTCTTAAGTCATAAATCATTATATTTTCTAAAAAATTGTGATTTCAGCAAAAATCAAAATCTCCCAGAAGTTGTAAACCAGCATTGTGGGATCACTCCCCAAATATTTCATTACATTCCCAATTTTCGTAAATTTGGGACATGTGATACTCACAGTCACATGAAGCACTATGTGACAGAATACATGGCAATAGAAATAACTCAATTTACTAAGATGTGAATGTTGGTATTTTTGATAGTAGCCATTTTAGAAACATTACTAGATATAGAAAGATACAAAAAAGCCTTATCAAATACTACCCAAAATTTGGAGCTACCAAATGTAAGAAATCTGCCATTCAAAGGTACATCCTTTCAAAAAAAAAATGTCAAAAGAACTAAATGCCAAGCCAAAATGTTGTGTCAAGCATATTCAACATGCATCGCTAGGTCTGCTCCACATTAACCATCCAAGAGGAAAGGATCCTCAAGGAAAATTAATGTAGAGGAGGGGCCACATAAGATAATGTCCTTTATAATGTTAAAAAAAAAAAAATTCCACATGATACCTCTTTGAAGCCCCATCAAACTTGTAAAAGAAAAGTTAAATTTTTCTGGATCATCATAGTCAAAAAATTAAGGAAACCATTGCTTACTCAAAATATGTACAATTAAGATTACTAATCAGCCCAAGTTTTAGGCCAAGGAATCCTAGCAAACAAATGAATCAAGAAATTATCTTAGCCAACCTGCAATGCTCAACATGAAAGGAATTGATGTTAGCTGCTAAAAAATTCAAAGTATTCCTGCCTCGAAAGGATTTTGTAAGCGAAATTTGCATGAATGGCTTTACCTGCTAATCAATCTGCATGGCTATTTGCCTATCTGTACCAATGATTGACTTGATATGAAGATAATTTACTTGGAATAGTTTGAATATGAGATATTAGGTAGTTCATATGCCATGAATTTGAATGATCATTTAGAATTGTAGAAACCACTACGATGAAATCACCTATAATTAGAAGTTGGGGGATATATAATTTTATTGCAAGTTCCAATCCAAGCCTTAACGCATTATTTTCTACAATATTATTAGTTCCATCTAGGAGAATGGAGCATATTGCTCCAACAAAAATTCCTTGCCAATCTCTAAGGACTGAAGTGGCCCTAGGTTTTCTAGGGTTTCCCCTGGATGCAGCATTGAAGTTTAGCTTAATAAAGTCTCTTGGAGGTGGTAACTAGTTGATGGTAGCCTTATTCATTGGGGGGATCTTGCATGGAATAGACCCTCCTTTAGGTAATTTAAGAAGATACCGTTTCTTTAAGATAAAAGAATCCCAAGAGAACTCATTTTTCAAGTTTACATTTTTGTATATGCATTGCATTGCTACTTTTGAAATTGAAATTTGAATTCTTTTGATAATTTTCCCCATAATCAATTTCTCTTTTTCAAAAATTCATCTATTCCTCTCAAGCCAAATATTCCATATAAGAATGGAGGGATAAATTTCCCATAAGAAAGAAAATTTTGAATTTGAATGTAAATTTGGCTAGCTTTGAAAATGTTAAAGGATTGAATTTGGCAAGGGGGAATGCCATCTATGTCTCCTTATTAGCCAAGTCCAACATTTGTATGCAAGAGCGAAGCTAAGGAGAAGATGGCCAGTGGATTCCAATGCTTGGCCACACATTACAAAAGTGAACATAAGCACTATTCCCAATCTATCTAATCTCATACCTGACAAAATTGTATCCTTGATGGCCAACCAGAAAAAAGATCATGCTTTCAGAAGAACATTTGAACCCCAACAAAGATTAAAAGGCCAAGAAAAGGAACTTTCCAAGCCAACTAGGAAAATGTACTCTTCTTTTACTGTATACCATCTAGATTTGACCCTTGTCCAAATTATTTCATTAGGATTTAAAAAAAAAATCTATTTGTCTTCTCTAGAGTTTTGAATTAAGCGACTCCTTTAGATGAGATGGAACATGGAGAACCCTAAAATCCTTCCATTTCATTTTGTGAAGAGGGTCACCTGGATTTAAAAAAAATCTTTGACCTTATTACACCAAAGATTTGTTAGTGCTATTTCAAACTGACCCTAGTTACCAAGGATTTTAAGGGGTTGATGACCATTCCAAGAATCATCCCAAAATAAGGTCTTCTCAACATTATTAACCATCTAGGAAAGGTGTGGAAGGATGACGGACCTGCACGAAGAAATAAAATTCCAAATTTTAGAACCAGGAGGGAGATTCCTTTGGGTGAAGATCCTTTCTCTTTCAAGGGAGTCTAAATATTTTTGTTTCATGATTTGACACCATTTCTTGTTAGGATTAGAATACAATCGCCAAACCAATTTGGCTCCTACAACCTTATTCTGTAAAAAAATGTCCCTTAGGCTGACACCCCCATAAAATTTAGGCCTACAAACTTTATCCCATGAAATTAATGGGATTTTATTTTTTGTGTAACATTTTCTCTCCAAAGGAAATTTATAAATAACTTTTCAAGGGCCAGCCCTTTCTCATATCATATTTCTAAGATATAAATTAAATATGTAGGAAGGGACTAAAGAACAACCTTTAAAAGAATCGGGTTTATAGCAAGGGTTAGCTATTTCGATCTCCATAACAAAATCTGGTTAGAAGTGGAGGAGAATAATTTGTCCCAAAAATTTTGCTTCTCACTACCCAAAAAGAAGGGGATGCCTAAATACTTAAACGATAAAGAACCACATTGAAAACCCTAGAATTCTAGCAATTGAGTCTTGACTAAAGGGTTAACATGTATGAAAAAAATCTTAGACTTCTCCACATTAAAGGTTTGAACTAAAACCAGGCAATAAGAAATAAGGAAAAATTTAATTGCTTTTGCTTCCTCCAAGGTGGCTTGACCAAAGAGAAGAGTGCCATCTTTAAAAAGGGAATGAGAAATTGGAAAGGGAAAGGGCCCAAAAAAATGCCTTTCCAACAATGATCGGATCTTGATGCAATTATTGATCTACTTAGTCCTTTAGCCACTAGAATAAATAAGGATGGGAAAGAGGGTAACCTTGACACACACCCCTTTTAGAAGAGAATTTACCAATGGGAGAGAAATTCACTAGTATTGAAAAAGTTGCACCAAAAAGGCAAGAAGAAATCCATTTACACTAGCTATTTGAAAAGCCAAATTTTTTAAGAATTACAAGAAGGAAATCCCAATCCTCCTTATCATGCACTTTTTTCATGTCTAATTTCAAAAAAACTATAGGGGATTTGTGTTGCATAACTGAGTACAACACTTCATGAGATAAAACAATGCCTTCTAGAGTATCCTTTCACAGTATAGATACCCCTTGTTCATCAAAGATGATAAAAGGGATAATTTTGGCCAATCTAAGAGAAATTTCTTTGGAAATAATTTATATATTGTAGTACACAAAGCAATAGGCCTAAAATATTTGAAAGAATTGATATTGGTAATTTTGGGGATAAGGGCTATCAAGGTGGCAATGAAATCTTTTAATACTTTCCTATTCCTCCTAGATTATTCCAATGCAAGAAACACATCTATGTACACAAAGTCCCAACACTTTTGAAAGAAAAAAGTTGGAAAACCATCCAATCCAAGATATTTTTCAACCACCATGGAGAAGACCACATTTTTTGACTTCATCCATTGTGAATTCTAACATGAGTAGTCTATTGTTGTCCTCCTTATCCAATGTGGGGATATTATTTAGAATTAAATCATTTTCCAAAGAATTATTTATTTTTTTGGGAGCAAGGAGGTCCTTAAAATGGGATAGAGCTTCAGCTCCAATATCCTCATCCATTTCCAAAGTACTTGTAGTCAAGGAAAGGATTGAATCAATCCTATTCGCTTTCCTTTTCACTTTTGTGGAAGCATTAATTTTTTTATTGATTTTATCCCCTTGTTTTATCCAAATGTTCCTTGATTTTTGTTTCCAATAACACTCTCTTGCCACCAATTCATCTAATTCCACTTTAAAAGTTCTTCCTTTATCATAAAGGGAAGAGTCCATTGCATTTCTTATCACTAACTCATATAAGCTAGATTATAATTTTTTGCAAAGCTAAAAAATCCAAGTGCCTTCATCAAAGGGACTTTCAGACCACTAGCCTTTGAGCAAAGAAATAAAATCTATATCTCTAAACCACATAGATTCAAACTTAAAATATCCCTTTTTAGTAGGCCTGTCATCAAAAATTGACAAGGAAATTAGAAAATGATCAGAACTAGCTAGAGTATGGATTGTCAAAGAGAAGTCCCAAGGGGTGTTAAACCAATTATCTGATAAGAGTACAGATAATACAATCTCATAGAAATTTGGGAAAAACCCTTGCATTTATTAGTCCAAGTAAAGTTATCATTTTTTTATTTATAGTTATAAAAACCATTGATGAGTATGAAGTGATTAAAGTCCTCCATTACTACAGGAGAGGGGATGATACCTCCCATTTTTTCAGAAGGGCACCAAATTTCATTGAAGTCTCTAGAGAGAATCAAAAAATCATTTTTTAGAGGTATAGAGGTAGAGGAGAGCTTGGTCCAAATTCATTTCTTAGTAAGTGTTGCAAAGGGGCCATAAATATCAAAAATAATAAAGGAATTGTTTTTTTTCAAACACTTTCCTGAGGCTTGGATCTATTTATCTGTGGTGGCCAAACCATGCAACTTCACATTGAATTTATTCCATAATATTACGAGGCCACCTAAAGCCCCAAGAGTCGGGAAGACAATAATTTCCCAATCATTCCATGTAGCAAAAAAATCTAATGAAAATTAAACCAAGAGATTCGTTTCTTGCAAGAGTACAATGTTTTAGGAGGTACTCAAGATTTGACACTTCATGAAGTGTCATTTTTTAGCAGAGTGTAAGCCCCTAACATTCCATGATAAGATCCTCATTTTGATCGAGGAGAGATACTGTCTCCCCTTGTTTCCTTATTTATTCTAGAGTTCTCTGCACCTAAACTAGGCTGCCCCTTTGGGGAATATTGCAAGTGTTTTCAAATTCTTTTAGTTTTTCTTTGAAGATCTTAATTTCTTTTCCAGTCTTTTTTGAATAGTAGCCACAACCTTTATTTTCATTTTCTCACTATTTTATTTTCTACCCCTTTTATTCTTGGGGGATACAAAGATTTTGGCATCAGTTTGTGAGATAGGGGTGGATGAATTGAGTGCTTGACCAATGGGGGAGGATTCATTCTTTTCCCTAGCTAGAGGAGTCATCTTAACATGGGACACACAACCTATTGCAATTGTTTGAGAAATAGGTAAAGAAGGAATTTACTTTTCCACTTGAAATTTAGCCAACACTTCATCTGTTGTTTCCTCAATGAAATCTTCTCCCACCTTGTTACAAACTACATTCACAATTTCTAATTATGTTATATATATTTATATAATTATATTATTTATATTATTATATTATTATTATGTAATATTATAATATATTATTTTTATATCATAGCATGTTATCTATATATTATGTTATATTATAGTAATATTTATTATATTATTATATATTATATTATATTATATTTATATTATTATATTGTATTATATCATACCACTAATTAAATCCTATAATATATATAATCTTATTCAAAATTTTAAATAAATAAAAACTTGCATTTAGGCTTCTTCCTACAATTATGGTGGCCTTAATGGAAAAAATCATTCAGTACATTCCACGTTAGTAAGGCACACCTCAAATATCTTTACGTTTTTACCATTATGCTTAAATATTTGTAAGACCATTTATTTATTAAGACACTTCCTATGAAAATGGAAAGTGAGAAAATGGTGAGCGAGATAAACAATGAATGACCATTCATTTATTAAGAAAGTTCCTACGAAAATGGCAAGTGAGAAAATGGTGAGCGAGATAAATAGTGAACGAGAAAACCAAAATACAATAGTCTATATGTTAAATGGCGATGGGAAAAATGATAGAAAATGATGAATGATGATGATTAATTTAATCATCTTACATTTTTTTTTTTAGCAGATCTGGCCATTAATGGACAAAATGAGTTCGGTGAGCTTCAAATAGGTAACTCCTTCAACATAATAATTTTATTTAGAAAGTATTTTAAACTCTTTTATACATTTAATTTTCATATAAATATTTTGTTCGATATACTAATATTTGTATAAAAAAATAAAAATTATTTGATTTATTTATTTGTTATTTAATTAAAAAAATTATGTTATTATTAATTTTTGATGAATTGAAAGAAACCTGGAACCATTGGAAAAGGGGGATTTCACTAATTATGGTTTAGAAAATAGAGAAAATTCCCACTTCCAAGATGATTCAACTAAAGGATAACCCTAGAGATCTCAATGCAAAATAGAAAGAGATCTTGCAATAGGGTTGTCTTAGGAGCTGGATAAGATCTAACGAGGGGTTCACCACCAAGTTTAGACTTGGAAAGGATGATGAAATGAAGGATGAAATGAAAAAACCTAATTGAATGCAAACTAACACTAAATGAATTAGAAAAGTGAATGAAATGCAATATAAAGTTGTATAACAAAAAGTGAACACATGGGAGTCTGGAGAAGGTAGAATGAAGGTCTGGAATTCTAGAAAATTTGTGTTTACTACTAATAGGGACCCATCCACCAATCTGGAGGAGTCAATCCAGTTTCTAGAAAACTGTATAGGAACATAAATTTTCCAAAAGAGTATCCATATCTGCAAAATCTTAAAATTTGAATGGAACGGGGACCCATTCACGAGAAGTGGTGAATCAGTCCAGTTGGGCTTTTCTGCAACTTCAAAAGTTGATCCTCCTCTTCTTGGTCTGCTCTTTCCTTTCTGACTGATTTCTTGATGTGAATCTCTAATTTACAATCTGTAGGTCTTCTCCAATGTTCTCCAAGGCTTGATGAAAAATTTGACAAAATTGAATGATTTGTAGCTTTTCTCTTATTATGCCTATATCACACATGCCCCGTTCAGACCAGAGACCCCCTCTTTTAGTTTCATCTTTACTGGGTCATTTTTTCCTTTTCCTCATCTTGTGTGCCTATATTTATGAGCTATATTTGGTCACATGAAGTAAAGTTATCACATTCCAATTGACCAAATTCACCTATCCAAAATTTTCTAAGTCTTTTTCCATTCTGGGTTTGGACCTATGGGTTTCCCTTAGCATTTTGTCACAACATCTACCAAGCCTCGCGGGCCTGCGATTGCAGGTCTCCCTTTACGCGCTGCCATTATCACTCTGTCGATAAGTAGCAGTGAAGCCCCAACATCCACTCTCATTTTAGATTCTACGCCTACCTTAGTTGGTCGCATCCTGACTGATGAGCGTGCCAACTCGGGTTTCCAAAAACCTACCAACCTAACCTATCATCATACTCAGCATTAAATGTGTACCATTAACGATGTTTTGTCTATAAAAGGGGGGGTAAAACCTATCATTTTCACCCCTTGTTTTCAAAATTTTTATGAAGAAAGCAGAGCTCTCACCATTGCGAGGCCTCCAACAAATTTGAGTCAAGGTTTCTTTAGATTGCCGCATCGTTCCAAGTAGGGTCACATTTAAACCTTTTCTTTACGATCTTCAATGGCTAGGGTTTTTAAAATATCAGAAAACTGCATAAATTAAACCCTAACTCCCTGTGACAACCTCATCAAATCCTTTGACACCACCAGCCCCGCACGAGCGATTTGCACATGCATTAAAATATATGAGAAATTGTCAAAACTACACCCCCACATCCATGTAGAACCCTGATTTCCTTTCATTGTTTATCATGCAATGGAAAAACCATTGTAGCTTGCACCATCTCCCTAGCCATCCTTAATAAATTTTCCAAAAACTCAAAAAATGGCTAAGTCCTCAACCTTGTGTAGGAATTCCAATGTAGACTTCTTGTTGTGAGCTGAAACCACCTCATTGTTGATGTTTAGCAGCCAAACATTGGTGCCTTTCTGCATTGTGGACTCCACCTGCACTATCATCATGAGATTATCGAGCCTAGTGTTTAGAAACTTTGCTAAGTCCAAACTATGTTGCAGGCCACTATGCGTGGCTCACTCTCCTTCGATTTCCATTGATTGACAAAAAAGTCACCTCATCATTTCGTAGTGCAGACCCCGTGACACATGTATTTGTATTTACTTCAAACCCTTTTTCGAGTAGAAATGCCAAGTCAAAGTCCTTGTGGAAAAATTATTGTGGGTGGCCACATATGGGTGGCCCTCACTTCACCGCCGCTACTTAGCACCTGAATGCCCACATTTGCCCACATGGCAGACTCCGTGAGAAGGTTTTCCTTCCATCAAACTTTGAGGCTTCTTAGTTCAAAACCTAAGTCTAAGCAAAGTTTGTGGACTCAATTATGTGGACTGTTGCCTGCAAACCACTGCCCCTTCGAGGTTGTTTCTTAATGAATAAAATATAGCTACAACCTAATTATTTACTTTTGTAGTATAGAAAATGATCAAAATCTATGGCCTAATACCCAATTTCCCAACAACCCATGGGTTCCACAATGTGGACTTTCATATGTGGATCGACATCCCTTCAATGCCGCTATTTAACAACTGAACTTCAAACAACAATCTACCTCACGATGCCTACATACCCCAAACCTATAATGACATCAAAGCATAATCTAACAATGCCAAGTACTCTATAGCATTTTTCCACATGTGCCTAATCATTCTACCAAATGTTTTCCCCTCAAACATACGATGTGGAAATATCAATGAGGGTAGTCATTTGCAAAAATTCATAGGTCCTGCGTCATCCTACTTCCAGTTGCTTCGAACGATTTCCATTAAGTGAAAACCAACATCCCTAGACCCACACTTGCCCAAATGACCCAAATCAACTCCAAATGATTGATAATGATGAATTTTATGATCTTTTGATGATGTATTAATGGATCTAACACTCGATTTGTAGGATTTGATTAACACTTTTCCCAATTTTTGCACTTAATACATCTTTCACATGTAGGATTTATGGAACCTACTACAAGCTCATTAGGAAGGCCCATTGAGAAATTTGACAAAGGAAAGAAGCCCACTCGTATGCCAAGAGGAAAGAAAGAAAAATTAAAAATGAAGTATCAATTCAATTGAGTGGAGTGTACCTCCAAGCTCTCCTCTACCTAGGAATTTGTGTTAGATACAAACCTAGGGCATATCAATATTGACAAGTTTAGGCAAAGGGTGATGGTTAACCTTAAAATAGAAAATGCACGAAAGATCAAGGAAAATGGTCTTGCCAAGGCATCTATGTTTCCTCCTGCATTAATTTCTTCAAAACTGGTCATGGCCTATCAGGAGGCTTACCACTCCAATAGGGAAATCATTGAAAAATATGGGAGAGTACTCGCAAACTTATTTTCCAGGTCCATTGGCAGAGAATTCAACATTCTAGTGTTTGATGAAATGGATGAGGTGGTGAAGGAATTTGTTAAGAACATGTGGAGACAAGACCCTCTGGCATATAAGAGAACAATCAACTAGCATTGGCTGAAAGACAAGAGGGTTAGCACCAACAAAGTACCCCAGGAGCTATTGAAAAGTGATTTCTTCAAAGAGTACCATGATTTGGTTACTCTATTAAGCAGAGTGATGGTTACTCTATTAAGAAAAGTGATGGGCCTTCCAACTATCACATTCTTTGAGGAGTGGATGTTTAATTTCATTGAAGAAACCATTGGAGGAGAGGGCAAGTTCCATTGGGCTAAGATGATCAGTGGCAACATTCACAACTAGCTCATTGTGGTGAAGAAAAACTCAAAATTTTGAATGAATTTGTACCTAGTGTACCTCCTTCCAGAGAAGTTCTTGTATAAAGAACTATTCTATGTAGGACGACTGGGTACAAAGAGAGGAGACCTTAAATTTTATGATTTCTATCCTAAAATACATTATAAAATATACAAAAGAGAATACAGAAGGGTGAATGATTCTTTCATTGCACACATAATAAGACTCCTAGGAGTAGATTTTGAGAGAAGTGTCTCACACAGCATGAAGGCCTACATAAAGCAGTTTGGGTATCTATTCATATAGTTCCCAAAGTTCACATACATGAGAGTAGAAGGTTTCTCAAGGAAACAATAGTGATTACCATGCTACCCCAATGATCACATCATCTTAGAATATTTTCGATAGTTCCAGACTACCCATGCATTGTTAAGTGATAAGCGTCGAGCTAGGATTTTGTATCCCCTAACCTTAAGGAAATGAATTTACTCCTACCCCGCTACCCAATGTACAAAATATTTAAAACAACTGGTGGAGTATAACTTGGATCTCCACACGGACCAAGGAAGAATGGACCCTCACGAAAAATTGAAGAAATGCATCAGGAGATAGTATTCCCATATACCCCACATCGAGGACTTCTGGGCCAATTGCAATGATGAAAAAAAGGTGTGAATGAGACACTATATGAGGATGATGACCGAGTTTGTGAAGTCGATAAATCTATTCCCCATGCCTAATCAAATAATGGAGAAAGATGATATTGTTCATGATAGATATAATTTTGTGGCCAAACTACCCTTACCTATCATTTATTGGAGAGAAGAAGAGGTCACCAAACTAGATATATTAACCCGACCTATTGAAAATATAACAAGATAGTGGGTAGGCACATAAATTTACCAACTCAAAGTATAGGGTGCAGAGTTGACATATGACAAGCTTGAGGATGAGCTTGAAATTCAAACCAACAATGGATCAGCTACCAGCTCATCAGAAGAAGCTTCCAAGTCCCCACCAGCCACAAGATCTAAAAGGAGGAAGGATGCACCCACACATAAGCCTAAATAAAAGGTTTACTCTAGAAAGACAATTGAGGGGAAATCATCTTAAAAAGTGAAGAAAATAGAGATATTTGTGGTTGAAATTCCCACCATAGAGGAGGATCCCCAATATGAAGAAGAAGAAGAAGAGACTGAGTAGCCACACTCACTACCCACCACTTCGGCTATTGCTATCACTGCCACCATCGCCATTCCTCCAACTTCTACCCCTCAGGTGTTGCTCATCTCATCTCCCCTATTGTGGACATCTTTGTCCATCTCACCTCCACCTCACCAACCGCGCTAGTGATGGTACTTGACTCCTCCTATTTTACTACATCCCCACTATCATCATCTTTGCTTTCTCCTCCACTACGTAATTTTTCTACTCTACCACCTACAGTATACACAACTACCATGGACACTCTTACTCTCTCACATGCTTCCATGATGTATATGTAGAACATTCCCAATGAAATTTTTGGGTAATCCTTGACCCCAAGGTCCAAGCTTGGATGGCTCAACTAATTGTTGCCCTACCTCTCTCTCCTCCACCTACCAAGCTACTAAAAATGGAGGCCATAATGTATATCTTAGAAGAAATGGAAAGGTACCATGTAGAGCAACATATATAGGTTGCAAAATATATAGTTGAGGAGCCCAAAGATTTTGATCGGGATGATTACTTCGAACACCCAAAAGAGGGATTGAATATAAACTTGGACAAGGTGGCTTATGATGAAGAGAAGTCACAAGATTCAAAAGAGAATGTTGAGGCTCTTAATGGGCATTATGTGATAGAAACATCATATCAGGAGCTAGATGAAGATCTACCCCAATGGTACAAAGATGCAAATGAAAAGGCTAATCCTAAAGAGCACCACTTTGAGGAAAAAATAGATACTGAAATAGATGTGGAGATACTCAAAGAGCCTCTGCTAATTGGCCAAGACAAGGGCTTGGTCCAAGAAGAAGAAGTACCTCACAAAAGGAGTAAGAAAAGGAGAAAGAAAATGAAGAAGAAAGAAATGCTCAAGAAAAGTATTATGGGTCTAAGCACCATGTTGAGATTGAGCACAAAGAAGGGAAAGCACCCCAGGAGGAAAAAATCATTGAGAAAAATATATCTTCTACTGAGATGAACAAAGGGAAGGCTATACTGATAGAAGGCTTATATGAGGGTGGAAAGAATGATGAAGAGGATCCTAGTGATGAAGAGGACCAACCTTGAAAGGAACAATGAGAGGAAGGTGATCATGAATCACCCAAAGGTAAAACTGAGATGCCTGACTAGTTGGAGCAATAGTTGCAGAAGAACGCTCTTGTCGTTGCAGACCCTAAGACAACGCTAGAGGAAATAATAGCTATGGTGCAAAAGATAACTAGAAAAGAGAAGAATCCCAAGATCCACAGACACATCCCAATGGATTCCTCCAAGTCCTGAATGATCCAAGTTGCCACTCCAATAGTCATTAGAGATAGAGGAGTTGCACAGGGGCAGGAATATTAGATCTCAACGATCAACCTAGGCTTGGAATCTCAAGAGAAAAAGATAGATTAATTTCAAGGGTTGATGTCTATTATAATGCAATAGATGAACAAATATCAATCCACCAAAGAGGTGTTGAAAGCACAAGTGGCAGACTTGACCACTTATATTCAATAGTGAACATCTACTAAAGAGGAGACTCCAAAAGAATCATTGGTGAGACCCTCCTTTCTCTCGAAGGAAGATATAAACAAGATGGAGAAAATAAATAATTGCACCAAGTCTTTGACTGATTGGTTCAACAAGGTGATATCCAGTGGCGACAGGGAGATTGACTAGGCTGTCGCAATGTATAACATGTATCATAGCTTAGGAAAAGATATAAAAAAGTATGATGAACACCTGTAAGGAGTTCTTGGAGACATACATGATCACCTACCCCAAGCTATAAAGCATCATTAGGCTTTCTTGAGATATATGGGAAAAGGAGCTAGAACTCCAGAAAGAAGACCACTGGTTGGAAAACACTTGGTTAATGAACTTAGATTGCATAAAGAATGTTCTAGAGAGGGTCTTGAATGAACTTGAAGTTGATCATGAGTGGAATGTCGAGAATAGAATGAATAGTGTTGAATAAATGAGGTTAATGACTGATTTTGAGATGCTCGGCTTGGAGCAAGATCCAGAGAAGATCAAGCCTTTGTTCCATAAGAAAATGGAGTAGGGAGCTGGTGATATTATTTTTTTGCAAAGGCTTTCATTCAAACAAAAAAAATGATCAAGGCTACCTTGAACTTTGTAGAGAATCAAAAGGAAATCATGAAAAGAATCAAGAGGATTTCCTTCTAGATCCTCAAATCCAAGCTCTTTGAGCAGAAGAATCTTATAGCTATGTTTGGAAAGTTCATTGTGTATGTCAATTCTCATAAAGTGGCTAGAAAACCCATCATAGATGATTATTACCTATAAAAATTGCTATAAAGGTTGGCAGTCACAACAAGACAAAACAACTGCAGTGTCGGGGCGGCTAAAGGACAAAATAAGGAAAAAGAAAAAATGTATTTTATATTGTCATATATTTGGGGGTAGGTGAAACCCTAATGTAAAATGAATCTGATCCGTACAGTGTAAATGAATCATACATGCATTCATTTTACTTTTTGAAAACTATAAATAGGGGCATCCTCTCATTTTCAAAGAGAGAGATGAGTTGTTCTATAATGGCATGTTGCAGAAAATTAATGAAAAAAGCATTTTCTTGATGGTTTCTTGTGTTTTATTCTCATGTGGGCATGATTCATTCTCCCAATCTTATATTTAAGCTTTGTTGTATATTTAAGTTTCCTTCAGTTGTTGGTATATGTTGTTATTTAATGGTGAAGAATTCTATAGTGTTTGTATCTTCTTAGCTCATACTTTTTGTTGTTTGTTGATGATGAAAAATAAGTGTAAAGTTAGTCTAAGTTGTGTTTATATTGTTGCAATTAAGTTCAAATTTTATTCATGCTTTAATGGCGAATGAATGGTTTTAAAATATATAGACCTTAGAATATTGCACTAGTTTCACAAGAAGGTTGTCTATTCTAGTATCCCCCATTGTTACTGTTAAACATTAGTTGCAGGTCTAGGAATTTTTTTATCCATTTTCCCTTTTAATCTTTCATTAAAACTAAAGTTAAAACAAATTTCTAGCATCAAAACAAAGCCAAATTTTATGAGTAAAGAGAAGTTTTAGATAGTTGTCCTGAACTTGCAGCAATTGTCCTCCATTTTTAGAATTTACAAAACTCCTTTTGTAGGACCCCTTCATGCTTAGTGAATCATAAATGACCTTTGTGATTACCAAAAAATCACATCAACCAACTGAATTATTCAAGCTTAGTCATGACTTGACACCCTAGAGACCTTGGGGTGATTTCAAAAACTTAGTTGTAGAAATTACCTTTCAAGAGAGACATAGCACTTATTCATTGTCTATGTTGAGAAGGTGCAAAAACACCCATCAACAAAAATAATTCTAAAATGAGGGAAGTCAAGATAAGCTAGATCAAATTGGTTCCTTCTCCCCTCAAAGGTTTCCTTGAGTGCTTAGATCCACACACCAGACAAGGGAGAATTTCAATATTTAAAGACCCCTACCAAGGCTAAAAGAGACAAGAGAGGGGAACCATTAGCTTTAACACCATCCACTCAACCTCCATCCCCTCCATCTCCCTCCATCCATCCACTTAATTCCTCCCCTTCACTCTTGATAGCACTTCCATCCTCCCCTCCACTCCAAACTATGTTTCTTCCTTTCACTTCCCATAGACAAGGTGATTCCCCCATTCATGCACTTCAATTCTAGGGCATTGTCCCAACTACAGTCCCACTTCAACCCCAAGTTACTATAGCACAACAATTACAACCTGAACTTCCCACAATGGCTTGTATGGGAAATAACCCATCCACATTGTCCTTCAATGACTACCATGACATTCCGAAGAATCTGGAAGGATTATACAAAAATTTCCATCCATGTGATTCACTAAGGACAACAAAAGAACATATGAAAATCTTCCAAACAACATTGAAGGATATATGAAGATTTATCACAAGGAGGTGGTGTGTAAGCTCATCCCCTACTCATTGGGGGATGAAGATGTACATTGTTACATCCAACAACCAATTGGATCCATCACTTCTTGGAACCTGATGAAGGAAAAATTTCTATAGAAGTTCAAGATTCGAATCAGTCCAACAAAATTATATCAGTAATTCATGTCTATCAGAAGAGAAGTCAACAAACTAATCAAATCATTCAATGAGCAATTTCATAGGGCTTACATGAAGTTGCAGCCACCTTATGTGGTAGATGATGCCTCTACTAGAGTGGTGTATTAGGATACCCTCGACAATATTACATCCACTTTGGTGAAAAGGATGCATCCATCGCCTTCCAGGTTGGTGGATGCATATGCGAAATTAGTTATAGTAAGCACAAACTTGGGGCAATATATTGTGGGTTTGTTGCCCTAATTAGGGGAAACTGCTAGCCCAACACAAATCCAAGGGATAACTCACACCTTAACACATCATACACCATTGTTGAATCAAGTCCCTCAGCTACCAATAGTGCCACATCCAGGGCAGCCTTTGAATCAAGCACCATTAATGCCACACTACTTGTAGCCCTTGCAATAGTTGGCTTATTATCAGTAGCCCCAAGTGCCATCATACCTATAGAGTTTATAATTTTCACTTGCCCAAGAAAATCAACTAGTGACACAACCCGTGTTCCTATAGAATTCAATTCCACCACAAAGTAATGTAGAGAAGGATCGAATCGATGAATTGACCGAAATGGTAAAGAAACTCTCCATAGAGATGAAATATTTGAGGAATTAGAATAACCAATTGTAGGCTTCCTAGAGGAGCTTCCAAGCCAACCTTAATTGAGAGAATCATGATGTTGGTACATCTTCCAAAAACAATTATGAGAGAGGTTAGGACTCAGGGTAGAATTTTGAAAGAAGGCCTTCTCAAAGGTAGAAAAAAACTTGGAACACTAGGCCAAACAACGGAGGTGTTCCAACATTTCTTTATAATATGAGTGGTGCCGAGAAGTAAACAAGTAGAGTTTACTTGGTTGAGGCTGCCTTATCAGGTTGGTGTCAAATCCAAAAAACGAGTAGGCATTCTGAATCAGATTTCTCAGAATTCCAAACCTTTGTAGAGATCTTCAAAGTGGAATTCCAAAATGGTGTTGATGGCTCGGGTTGTAGAGACATAGTCCCCTTAGAACCATATGAATCCTTAGTGTTGGTGGTTAATAGGGCTCATTTCTTACAAAGTGAGAGAAACTAACATGTAAAGGAGACCGCAACAAATGCAGTCACCACCAAGGAAGGAGAAACAAAAGAGGTAAGTCACAAGAGCTCCCTATCTCAGCTCTTTGATTCAATAGATAATGGTCTCATAGATGAGGGTTGTGTAGGATCATGATGGGCCAAAAAGTGGTGATATGTAAGCGATATGATGGCCCATGTGGCTGGACACTTTTTTTTTTTACCCAAAATTTATGAAAGGAAAAGTGTTTTTAAAGGAGATTCTCAGCTTTCCACCAATATAAATTATGATTTACTTTCAATTTAATAAATAATTATTATTCATTTTTTATTTGAATTATGACTAAAATCCTAATTGATAGGATGATTGAAAAAAATTTATAGCTTTCAAATGGTATCACATTTTTTGAATCTGAAATATGTGTCACATTCTATGCTTTGCATACCGTAGGATTTAAAATAAAAATTGAACTTCATGAAGTTTTGACCAAGTTAAGGTGGTCAAACATACAAGTTTTTCAAATTTTTAGAAATTTGTAATAAAAAATTCACAATGAACTATTTACTTGGGAGAAAGTTACAAAAAAATGTGCATCACATTAGGACATGAGTCGTCTACTTATATCTAAAATCTTATAAGAAAATATTATCATTTTATTGTGGTTAGGGTGGTCAGACAGACACCTACATCTTATTTTTTCCCTGAAATTTAAGTACTACTGCATTGAAATTTCAAATTTTCACCAAATAGATTTTTTTTTCTTCAAAATAAACCTAGTAGTTTAGAAACTACATTCAATTTTCTATAGATTCTATTCTTACATATTTTTGAAATAATATAGATAACTTATTCAAATTTTTTTGTCAAGTTGCCCAACTCTAATTTTTTGAATTTTCATCGCCACTTAAGGGCCTACTTTTACCATGATGATCCTACACATACCCATGAGGAAGAGCCATGTGAGTATGAGGTCCATGTGTTCCACCAAATAGCAACACCTTACAACTCGAGAAATAGGCAAGCTGGCGGACCGTTCACTACCTCTACTCCTAAAAAATTGAATACTTATCCTGATCCTAATTCCAACAAAAATCCAAGCTATCCTTACGTGCCTACTCAATACTTTAATATAAATAGGCATCCCAACAAAACTAAAGATCAGCCCACTAGTTCTTCCCAAGGAAAATTTTCTAAAGTAGAAGTTGAACAAATGGTAGAATATGTGGCGGATGAACTAAGGAAAGTCAAAATTAGTCTGTCAATGTTTGAATTGTTAAGGGTATCTACTATTAGAAATGATTTCTTTAGGTCACTAAATGGAACCACCCCCTCAAAACCAGCCCAAGAGGTACCTGCCAAAAGGGTTTCCTGTGATACCTCAAGTAGTGAGCTTGTGATTAGAGAAATCTTGGGGAAGAAACCCGATCAACCCGTGAATTAGAAAGTAAAAAAGAAATCAGCTAAAGAGAAAAACTATGTGAAAACTAAGGATAAGAACAATGATAAAATAAATATTAGGTAGCCCAAGTTGATGTTTCCATGGGATTGTTCCAAGGGAAGTTGGAGACTCCTCCCTTCTTAACAATGATACACATATTTGGTAAGAATTGGAACAACTATTTGTTGGATTCAAGAGCCTCAACTAATGGCATGCCATTGGTAGTATGTAAATCACTGGGGATAAATTTCAACCCCTCCTGATAGAAGGTAACTCAGTTGGACAAGACTGAAGTAAACATAGTCAGAGAAATGAACAGGATGCCCATGCAGATTTTTGTTGACCCAAGGGTGCAACAAGTAATTATCATCCAAGTTGCTGATATTATCGATACATATGGCATTATACTAGGATGATACTTCACCTATGATTTGAATAGGTATGTTTCCTTAGAATATTCCCATTTGTGGCTAATCTAGAAGTGACTACATAATTAAATCTGAATTGACAAGGAGGCCAAGATGAAGTTCATGATCACTAAATATAGCAATACAAATGAAGTGTTGTTTGCAGAAATAGAGCTGGGTAATTAGTGTCCTATTCCTTACAAGAATGATGAAGAGTCCCAAGAAGAAGGAAGCATGGAGGAGGTCCTCATGTTATACGATGTTCCTGTCAATTTAAATTCCCTCCCACATAGTAAAAAAGTATTGATCAATTCAAAAGATGAAGAATCCTACAAAGATGGTAACCTAGGATTGCTTGATGGATTCTAGTAGTTTATGTAGAAGTGCGTGTAATATCAGCTCAGTTTAGGAGATAAAATGAACTTCCAAGAGCTATTATTACCAAGCTGGTGCAAAGTACACAACGTGGGCCACTATGAACTTGAATGTTATTTATGTCAGACAACTATGGATCATATAACAAGGTAGGTCATTCCAAAAGAATCAACGGAGGGGCAGAAGGATCATAGCCAAACCATGTATACACAGTCCCCCAAAGGTACAAAAAAATATACACAACCAAGAAAGGAAGTATGCTCAACTGCTCTAAATGCAAGAGTTGATCCAATTTTTGGACGCTACATTTTGATGGATCTAAGTCCAAGAAGGGAGCAGGAGCTGGCTTTGAACTCATCAGTCCCATGGGTAAGATATATTTTTTTCTCACTAACTCTAATTTTATTTCACAAATAATGTAGCATAATTAAAAGAATTAGTTCATGAACTTCTAATGGGGAAATTAGATTGTGTGTGGAGTTCTAAAATCTAAATAGAGCTTTGAAAAAGGACAATTATTTGGTGCCCTCATTAAATGAGGTATTAAAAATTGTAAATGGGTCTGAAATGATGTCATTTCTTGATGGTTACTCTAGATATAATCAATTAATGGTGCAATATGAAGATAGGCATAAAATGACATTTACCACAAAGTGGCGAATGTCTGCATATAGAAGGATTCCATTCGAGTTAATTAACACAGGTGCCACATACCAATGTGCCATGGATATAGCCTTAAAGGATCTCATTGGTAAGTGCGTCAATATAGACATGGACGATATCACCATGTTCTCAAAGAAAAGAGGAGACCATGTCTCTGACTTGTACAATTTTTTTCAAAATGCAGAGAGTTTGGCATCTCACTAAACTTGAAGAAATGCATCTTTGAGGTGAATGAAGGGAAATTTCTAGGGAACATGATTCTAGAGAAAGGGAACTCTATAGACCCAGATCATATATAGACCATAATGAAAATTTAGCTTCCACGTAGCAAGAAAGAAATGAAGTCCTTTTTCAAGAAAGTTAACTTTTTCAAGAAGTTCATCACAGGCTTCACTGAAATTGTTAAGCCAATGAATGCGATGCCCAAGTAGGATGCAAAGGTAGAATGGACATCAGAAGCTAAGAAATATTTTGAATAAATTAAGAGGGCTATTGTTGATGCCCCAGTGTTGGTCAGTCTAGACTATTTGAAGTCGTTCTACATCTACTCTTTCACTTTAGATCACTCTTGTGCTAGCATGTTGACACAAAAATATGATGAGGGGAATGAGCACCCCATTGCATTTATGAGTGCTTCACTAAAGGATACAAAATTGCACTACCATAATGTTGAAAAAAATAATATGCCTTAGTCAGAGGAGTTAAGAAATTATGGCATTATATTCTATGGAACAAAGTGTTCGTAATTGTTCTAGATCCAAATATGAACACTTTATTGATGCAAAATGAATTAGGAGAAAGAAGGAAAAATGGGCCACACTGATATAGGAATATGACATGGAAATTCAACCCATGAAGTTGGTTTGAGGACAATCCCTCACATGTACAATAGAAGAAATTGAGCTAGATCTCGCACTGCAACAATATCACTTGGAGGAAATTTCTCGAGGTGAATGGTACGATGACATTTCCTATTATCTGCTAAACAACAAGTATCCACCTCAGTTTCAAGGAGTCCAAAAATGGGATTTAATATAGAAGAGTAGCAACTACATGCTACAAGGATCCATATTATACAAGAGAAACCATGAAGGCATTTATCTCAAGTGCCTAGGAAAAGAAGAAGCAACTCAAGTACTGAGGGAGTTTTATGAAAAGTTTAGTACTAGCATAGACCCGACCTCTCAATAGCTCATTAGCTCATTAGATGCTACAAGATGGATACTATTAGATAATTCTATTCAAACATGCACACAACCATGTCAAAACCTATCACATATGTCAGATAGCCACCACCAGGGAGAGGAATGTTGTTGTCCCACTCCAACCAGTCATGGAGGTAAGGCCTTTTGCTTAGTGGGGACTCAACTTTATTGGTTTGATAAGCCCACCATCCTTTGCAGGCCACAAGTATATTCTAACCGCTACTAATTATTGCACTATATGGACTGTGGCAATTACATGTAGGCAATGTACAACTGAAGTAGTTACTAATTATTTGGAAATTTTCATTTTAAATCGCTTTGGTCTCCCATTTTCTCTCGTTTGTGATAATGGTCTCACCTTTGCATCCCTTAAGTTTGCTAGTTGGGCCTTTGATTACAAGATTGTGCTTAAGTTTCCATCTAACTATTATCCCCAAGGGAATGGTTTATCTAACTCCACAAACAAGAACCTACTAACTGTTATGCAAAATTTGCTCGATAAGAATCCAAAAGACTGGCATGTCAAGCTACATTTTTCCCTCTGGGCAGATCACATGGATCATAAAGTTGCCTTGGGAAATTCCTCATTTCACCCCGTTTACAGCCTAGAACCTATTTTACTAGTCTACCTAAATATCCCCACACTCCAATTTGTTAACACATACTATGAGGAGGTAGAACAATAAGAGGCCTTTCTGGTTGAATTGCTCCACTTAGAAGAAGGCTGTAACCAAGCAATATAAATATTTTCCAAACACCAAGGGTGTAATAAAGAGGTGGTTCCATTTTCAAGCCAAATTAAATGCCTTTAGGATTTATAATTTAGTCCTATGTTGGGACAAGGCCCATGAAAAGAAAGGGGGACATGACAAACTCGACAAGGTCTAGCTTGGCCCCTTTCAGATTTATGAGATCTTAGGAGATAATGCCTTTCATCTCCAGACCCTCACTGGAGAGGATTTCTCATTTCCTATCAACATGGAATACCTCAAGCATTATTTCCTTGCTTGAGTTGTCTAATTACAACCCTTTGTATATATTTTTATATAGTTAGAGTATATTCTCTTTCTTTTCTATTGCTTTTGCTTCACTTTCACTCCTTTTTCCCAGCCTTTTTTTTGTTGAGGGTGTTGTCTAATATTGATGCAGTGGTTGTACTTGGCTTTGTGAAAGGAATCACTTTGTTGCATGCTCCTTTTGTTCCTTGGATAAGACTTAATTAGTTACTATGAGTTTCTGATTGCTTCTGTGAAGTAGGTTTCCTTACCTGAACTCTAACTTTATTTAGCATAGAACCCTTATTTGATTGTCTTCACATCTATCTTAGACTACACACAATATACACCTTAAATATTTCTGATGAGCTATACGATAGTTGTTATGAGGTTTTGAAAAGTGAAAAATCTGAAGTCTAATCTAATGAACATTGTCATTTCCAAGCCCACTATGAGCTAAAGAAAAGAGAAAATAAAAATTTGAAATAAGAAATTATGTTGGTGTGCGGGAAACTATATCAGGGCTATGGATGTTTGGCTGGCAATAGAGAAATGTTCGTGGGGTTCCAACAAAAACTTCATCAAGGCTATCGACACCTGACTAGTAGCAGAGCAATGTCCAAGTTAATTTTGGGGTTAGACAACTTACGTAGCTTGCCTTGGCTGATTGACTATTATCTATCATGGTCTCTAATGAAAGGAAATGAACTCACTGCACACACTTTTGAGATACATCATGATTTGATTCAACCAATGATTTTTTCCTCTCTTAAGTTCCAATTCACTTAAGGAAACTATCTTTTGGTATGTGAAACCAAAAATTCTCTGTTCTAGATGAATCCTTACCCTTGCAATGCTCAGGAGTGTTCCCTAGTGGAGTCACTATTTCTTGTGCCTATAGAACACATGCCCCATTGGGACCGGGGACCCCCTCTTTTAGTTTCATCTCCATTGGGTCATTTTTTCCTTTGCCTCATCTTGTGTGCCCCTATTTATGAGCTTAAGTTGGTCACATGCAGTAAATTCATCATAGTCCAATTGACCAAGTTCACCTATCCAAAATTTCCTAAGTCTTTTACCAACTATGGGTTTAGACTTGTGGTTTTCCCTTAGCCTTCTTTTATGGCATCCACCAAGCCTCATAGGACCATAGTTGTGGGTCTCCCTTTGTGGACTGACATTATCACACTTTCGCTAAGTAGTGGAAAAGTCACAATGTCCACTTGCATTGCGGGTTCCACACCTTCCTTCACCACTCATGTCTTGACCAATGACCATGCCAACTTAGGTTTCCACAACCCTACCAACCCAACCTGCCATTGTACTGAGTGTTAAATGAATTCCATTAATTATGATTCGCCTATAAAATTTGAGGGGGTCAAATGTGTCATTTTTTCCCCTTTTTTTCAAAATTTCAATAGAGAAAGAAGATCTCTCACTCGTGTGAGGCCTCCAATGAATTCAAGTCAATTTTTCTTCATATTATCATTTTGTTCTAGGTAGGGTCATGTTTAAAACCTTTATTTATGATCTTCAGTGGCCAGGGTTTCTAAAATATTGAAAAATTGCATAAATTAAGCCCTCCCTCCCCACAACGACCTCATCCGAGCCTTTGCAATCACCGACCCTACATGGGCGATTTTCCCTCTACGTCAAAATCTATGAGCAACGACAAAAACCATGCCCCCAAATCCATGTCGATCCCCACTTTCATTTAATCATTCATCATGTAGAGGATAAACTATTGTGGCCCACACCATCTCCTCATCCATCCTTAATAATGTTTCAAAAATATCAAAAAATGGCTAAGTCCTCAACCCTGTGGAGGAATTCTTGTGCAAAATTGTGCTTGTAAGTAAACACCACCCCATAGCCATTTTTTAGCATCCAAACCCTAGTGCCTTTGTGCACTGCAAACTCCACCTACATTGTCACCGCGAGATTATCGAGCCCAGTGTTTAGGAAATTCTCTATGTCCAAAATACATTGTGGGCCAGCATGCATGGATCACCATCCTCTGACTATCATTTCTTGATTGAAAATTTATCTCACTATCCCATAGTGCAAACCCCGCAACACATGTCTCTGTATTTAGTTCAAACCATTTTTCAAGTAGAAATGTCAAGTCAATGTCCTTGTGGGAAAATTCTTGTGGGTGGACGCATGCGGGTGGCCCTCACTTCACCACCACTACTTAGCACCCAAATTCCCACATCTTCCCGAATGGAAGACCCCACGAGAATTTTTTCCTTCCATCAAACTCTTAGGCTTCCTAGTTCAAAACCTAAGTCCAAGCAAATTTTGTGGACCGAATTATGTATATTGTCGTCTGCATACCGTTGCCCCCTTCAAGGTCATTCCTTAACTGTTGAACAACAAAAAATGTAACACTCGACCTAGGGAAAAATGATTCCATTTACTAGGCTATTAGGGTTTTTCACCCTAGGAGCACTTGGTGTGTGAGAATGACACTCGTGCCTCTAGGTGGTTACAAGGTTTTTGGTGGTTGCATTCAAAAGGGTAGGGTTGATTGATGAAGGTTGTGATGAGTGTGTGTATTGTGTGGCTAAAATTGAAAGTGAAATGATGCTAATCTAATGGATGCAAATGTAAACAAAGTAAATCTAAACTATTGCAAACTAACTAAACTATATGCCTTAAATGTGAGTAATCTAGAAATTAACAAAGAAGGACAAAGGGTGTGCACCTGGAGATGTGATGTTGTAGATGAATGGTCCCAAAATCCTCTAGAAAATGTCTGAAAATAGCACAAGGACAATTATGCCAAGTTGGGCGACCTAGTCCACTTGTCGGGAAACTTTTCCAAAATAAGTTTTAGGGAAATGGGTGCCCAAAAATATAGAAACCCTTTTTCGAGCTTAGCACAGGGATAAGGTTGCCAATAGGGGCGAGCTAGTACTCTTGTTACTTTTTGAGGAATTAGGGATTGATTATGTGGGTGTCGGTTGATGTTTCCCTTTTCTACAACAATCTATGTCTGAAACTCGCGAAAGTGACTTACAACTTGTTTTCTTGCTCTTTCTAGGGTTTGATGCTTGGATGTGACTTGAGGGGAATGTTTGTAATTTCTCCAACACTTTGTACTTCACCAAATTTGCATAAAAACAAAACCTTTTTTTTTTATGGTCTCTAATATGCAAGAGAAGGTCTAATGGAGGTGATTTGTGAAACCCTAATGCTTGTTTGCTTGCTTTGGAAGACTTGGATGCTAGAGTGCTTGTGAAGAGATGTAAAAATGAGAGCTTGGGAGAGAAAAATGAAGGTGAAAACCCTTTTTTATACATGTAAAACCCTAATTTTCCTAACATGCAACATGATAGGTCAACCCTAGGGTTTAGGAGGTAATATTCTCATTAAATTTTATTTTAAATTTGAAATTTATGCCTAAAGGGACTAGGTCGCCTAAAGTGGTG
Organism: Sequoiadendron giganteum; assembly: GCA_007115665.2. Classification (NCBI taxonomy): domain Eukaryota; kingdom Viridiplantae; phylum Streptophyta; class Pinopsida; order Cupressales; family Cupressaceae; genus Sequoiadendron; species Sequoiadendron giganteum. The sequence continues at coordinate 95,814,743 of CM021104.1, forward strand.
ACCTAGTGCACTTGGGAAATTTCAAGTGGTGGTCGGGTTTTAATTTGTGTTTAATAAAGTTAATTAGCTTTTCCTCCCAAAACACACTTAATTTGGGACTAAACATAGATTAAAGGGGAAAATTAGCATAGAAAAATGGTTAATTTAGGGATGATAAGCCTAGATAAGTGTGAAAATGCATCACACCACTTTACAACACTTTGTCATAAGGATTAGGAAGGTGTAAGAAGGTGTTATTTCGGTGAATTATGTTGAAAGGGTCTTAGAAAAGTAAGGAAATGTGTTACAACACTTCACAACACTTTAGTAAAACACCATTATGTTATTGTTGAATTGCAAGCTTACAAGACTAAATGAAGGGAAAAAAGACCAAAATCCAATGGAAAAGGCCGAAATGAGTGAAAAAGTGCCAAGGTATACACTTTTTGGTGACACATTTAGCCCCCACTTTAGTGAGAGTATGAACTTACTTCAAAATCACACTAAAGTAGCTAAATCATGTGTGTCGAGCAGGATCTAATGTACTCATCCTAGTAACGTGAGATGACTCATGATCAACAGGGATGACCAAGCCCTTAGGATCAAGATCCCATGGAAAACTAAACATAAGTATAAGGGTATGTGCAGGATCATCATGGAAAAAATAGGCCCTTAAGTGGCAATAAAAAGACAGAAAATCAGAGTTAGACAACTTGACGTAAAAATTTGAATAAGTTATCTATATTATTTCAAAAAAATGTAAAAATAGAATTTGTAGAAAATTGAATGTAGTTTCTAAAATACTAAACCTTTATTTTTTAAAAATAATCTATTTTGGTGAAAATTTGAAATTTCAATGCAGTAGTATTTAAATTTCAGGGTAAAAATAAGAAGTAGATGTATGTCTGAGCACCCTAACCACAATAAAATGATAATATTTTAGATATAAGTAGAGGACTCATGTCCCAATGTGATGCATATTTTTTTATAATTTTTTTCCAAGTAAATAATTAATTATGAATTTTTTATTACAACTTTTAAAAAATATAAAAACGCGTCTGTCTAACCACCTTAACTTGGTCAAAAATTCATGAATTTTTTCTTTTTTTTTTAATCCTATACTATGCAAAGCATAGAATGTGACACATGTTTCAGATTCAAAATTTTTGATACCATTTGAAAGTTATAGATTTTTTTCAATCAGCCTATCAATAAGGACTTTATTCGTAATTCTAATAGAAAATCAATAATAATTATTTATTAAATTCAAAGTAAAGCATAATTTATATTGGTGGAAAGTTGAGAATCTCCTCTAAAAACCCTTTTCATTTCATCAATTTTGGGTAGAAAAAAGGTCATCAACCACATGGGTCATCATATGGCTTACATATCGCCACTTTTTGGCCGATCATGATCCTGCACATACCCATAACAGATCGCAAAAAGAGTGATGTGAAAAGTAAGATCAAGCTTCGACCATTTGTCCATCTAGTTGTGGATCAGATCTAGGTTGTTTGTCTGAGAGAAAATGATGTACTCACTCTGGGCCGATGTGACTTTCAGTTGTCTATCAGGTGAGAATTAAGAAAGGTGGTGAGATACATGCATAAGATTGGTATGCACTCGCACACAAAAATGTGGCTATGGGGAAAGTCTTGCTGCTAGTTGGGCTTCCCACTCAACCATACCAAAGTTATACCTCTTGATAAATTTAATAAGGCACCACAAAATATAGGGTTGTGGTTCATAAAACAAGCAAAGCCTTGGATGATTAGAAGCCATGAACAAGTGCAAGATGGCACCATAGGCATGCAAGTTGTGTTATGCAATGTGGCCATGTATGCACAAAAAAAGGTACAAAATGCAAAATGCAAAAAGAATGAAAAATTCAAAAAGAGTGTTGTAAGGAGTCTTGTATAGTTCATATGAGGTCTTTGACTTAGGGAACATTAGGGTATGTGTAGGATCATCATGGAAAAAATAGGCCCTTAAGTGGCAATAAAAAATAGAAAATCAGAGTAAGACAATTTGACGTAAAAATTTGAATAAGTTATCTATATTATTTCAAAAAAATGTAAAAAATAGAATCTTTATAAAATTGAATGTAGTTTCTAAAATACTAGAGCTTTATTTAAAAAAATAAAATCCATTTGGTAAAAATTTGAAATTTCAATGTTGTAGTATTTAAATTTCAGGGTAAAAGTAAGAAGTAGGTGTCTATCTAACCATCCTAACCACAATAAAATGATAATATTTTTTTATAAAATTTTAAATATAAGTAGAGGACTCATGTCCCGATATGATGCATATTTGTTTATCATTTTTTTCCAAGTAAATAATTAATTATGAATTTTTTATTACAACTTTAAAAAAATATAAAAGGTCGTATGTCTAACCACCTTAACTTGGTCAAAAATTCATGAAATTCAATATATTTTTTTTAATCCTATATTATACGAAGTATAGAATGTGACACATGTTTCGGATTCAAAAAATGTGATACCCTTTGAAAGTTATAGATGTTTTTCAATCAGCCTATCAATAAGGACTTTATTTGTAATTCTAATAGAAAATGAATAATAATAATTTATTAAATTCAAAGTAAAGATTAATTTATACTGGTGCAAAGTTGAGAATCCCCTCTATAAACCCTTTTTGTTTCATCAATTTTGGGTAAAAAAAAAGTCATCAGCTACATGGGCCATCATATGGCTTACATATCGCCACTTTTTGGTCCATCATGATCCTGCCCATACCCATTACATTTAATGTATCCAAAAGAGGACCAATCAAAGGATAAAATATTCACAACTTAGGGGATGCGGTGCATCACATCAAGCAACTAAGAGGAATATAATATGCTAAGATAAGTCATGCTTATGAGGGACATTACACCGAATTTTGTCCACAAAGTGAGAAGGCATCATGTGAAGTGACAAGGCTACACTAGGAAGCATAGACAAAGAAAAACCAAATGAAAATTCAGGAAATAAAATAGAATAGTGCCAATATCAGCCCCTACTTTAAAGGGATTTCTACACAATTCTTTGTGGGCAATTGCTTTAAAGTAGAGAAAGGTAGAATGAAAAAGGGACATGAGAGCCTACTTGAAAAGCTTAATGTCAAGTGATAGGTATCCAAGAAAGGTTGCATCATGTGAAAAATAAGAAAGCAAGAGAAAAAGGAGGATATGCCCCCAAAATTAAAATTAATAAACACATAAGGGATCTATGGATTTGGGGTCAGTATGTTCATTGCTACAAAATTTTTTTAGAGAGCGCAAAACTTTCATCATTCCCCCAAATACATAGAACTAGAAGAAGGACACAAATAGAGCGAAAGGAAAGAAAAAAGAAGAGTCAATTTGGGTCAACATGGAAGAGACATGGGATGTCTCAACACTTTGCATCATCACCAAAAGGACAATAAAAATAAAAAGATAAAAGGAAAACGTAAAAGAGCTTCTTTCTTTGTCAACATGAAGGAGAAATTGCAGTCTCAATGCCTTGCATCATCCTCAAATGGAAAGAAAAAGGGGAAATGAAAGGGAAAGAAGTTCATTTGGGTCAACATGAAGGAGACATTGTTGTCTCAATTCCTTGCATCATCTCCAAATGAAAGTGAAAAGGAGAAAATAGAAAAAGAGATTCATTTGGGTCAACATGAAGGAGACATTACGGTCTCAATTTCTTGCATCATCCCCAAAGGAAAATAAAAAAGGAGAAATGAAAGGGGGAGAGGTTAATTTGGGTCAACATGAAGGACATATTACAGTCTTAATGCCTTGAATCATCCCCAAATGAAAGCGAAAAGGATAAAAGAGAAAAAGAGATTCATTTGGGTCAACATGAAGGAGACATTGCGGTCTCAATTCCTTGCATCACCCCCGAATGAAAAGAAAAAGGAGAAATGAAAGAGGGAGAGGTTAATTTGGGTCAACATGAAGGAAAAATTGTAGTCTTAATGCCTTGAATCATCCCCAAATGAAAGTGAAAAGGATAAAAGAGAAAAAGAGATTCATTTGGGTCAACATGAAGGAGACATTGTAGTCTCAATGCCTTGCATCATCCCTAAATGAAAAGAAAAAGGGGAAATGAAAGGGTAAGAGGTTAATTTGGGTCAACATGAAGGAGAAATTTCCATCTCAATGCCTTGTATCATCCCCAAATGAAATTGAAAATCCGTAAAGACAAAAAGAGATTCATTTGGGTCAACATGAAGGAGACATTGTGGTCTCAATTCCTTGCATCATCCCCAAATGAAAAGAAAAAGGGGAAATGAAAGGGAAGGAGGTTCATTTGGGTCTACATGAAGGAGAAATTTTAGTCTCAATGCCTTGCATCATCCCCACATGAAATCAAAAAGGAGAAAATAGAAAAAGAGATTCGTTTGGGTCAACATGAAGGAGACATTGCGGTCGCAATGCCTTGCATCATCCCCGAATGAAAAGAAAAAAGGGTAAATGAAAGGAAAAGAGGTTCATTTGGGTCAACATGAAGGACAAATTTCAGTCTCAATTCCTTGCATCATCCATAAATGAAATCGAAAAGGAGAAAAGAGAAAAAGAGATTCATTTGGGTCAACATGAAGGAGACATTGTGGTCTCAATGCCTTGCATCATCCCCTAATGAAAGCGAAAGGGAAGAAAAAGGAAAAGAGAAAAGAGAAAATGGCATGCACAAAACATAAAAGAAGGGAGATACAAATAGAAGAATGTCACAAAGAGTAAGAAAACATCAAACAAAATGGGGAATACACAAAACACAAATGAAAAAAAAAAGAAAAAGAAAAAGAAGGACTAGTAAGGTGCATGTGCATTACTTTATGAGCAAGTTATCTGCTTCCCAATCTTGCTCAGTATAAAAATCATGAGGGCAACTAGCGAAAGGAATGACAAAAATTTCTAAACTAGCGTCAAGATCAATGGTTGTCCTATGATAATTCTCATGAATGCACATGGAAGAGGAGAATAATGAATTCAAGGTTTGGTGGACCTCTTCATTGATGCAAGAATTTTCATCATCATCATCATCCAAGTTGATGACAATGGTAGGTCATATGAAAATATCAGTGGTGGCTTGTAAAAGGGGTGGTGTGGGAGGTATAGGATCTGGCTGCGGGGGTGGAGGAGGAGGATTGTTAGGCATGGCCTAAGGCATAGGTGGGTTGGTTTCTTCAGCTTGGTTTTCCTCACAAGATTGGTGGGCGAGAGCATGATGGTGATGCCTACACTATCTAGCCTCTTTATTCCTTTTTTATTTTTGGTCCAAGTGCATGGGGGAAGGGGCAGAACAATCCACCATAGTTTGTGTATCATCTCAGAGAGGAGGGGCATGAGGAACTATGGGTGGTTAATCCACCTTCTCTTTAGCTTTATGAACCTGTTTGGTGCGGGGAGGGAAGACAAAGTTACTATCATGATCCCTCGGCCTCTTGGATGATGTGGAGGAGGTTTTAGGTGTGGGTTGACTAGGCATATCAGAATCAGGTGGCAACATGGTTTTGTCAAGAATGGGTGAGTCTGAGGTAGAAGGAGGTATGTTGTATAGAGAAAGTTCAAAGATCTTCTTGGCTTTGAACTTTTGTTAGGAAATGAAGAAGAAGTCTCGTCTATGGGTGATGGGCTCCATAGGTTTAGGCCAAAATACATCCAGGGAAAAGTTACCCTTAGAGGATAATGGATTAAAACTACTATGGTGGACAGTGAATATGTTGTTGTCAATAGGAAAATTCACACACTTGTGGATGACAGACGAGACTGCTTTCATAGAACAAAGCCATGGGTGGCCAAGTCGTAAACAAAATTGGTCTGATTGAGGGATAATTGAAAAGGTAACATCCAATGTTTTTAGACCTATTTGTAATGGGAGGCTGATCAATCCAATCGTCGAGCACGCAAAACCATTGTCTATTTTGACCCACGCAGTAGGTTGATTATAGACATCTTGATCAATATTATGTAATACTTGAAACTCTTCTGTGATAAAATTCTCACCACATGCAGGATCTATGAGTATCCTATTAGTGGGCTTATCATAAATGAGACCATCTATGTAGAGAGGACCATTAGGAAGGTTTTGTAGTATATATTGTGCCGAAAAGGAGATCACAAAAGGTCCTTTTTCTGGTCCCTTATGATGAATAACATCTATTTCTCCTACCATTTCATTAATATGTTCGACATGGGTTACTGAGGGAAGAGAAACAAAATGTAAATCTTGTGAATCCACATTCATGACATCAGGTGGAAAATTTTCACTTGGTTTGACAAACGACACATTATGGTTGGGCATGGGGTTGGTGAATATTTCCAAGTTTTGATTAGGGGGTGCCATGGATTTATTCATTTTAACATTAATGCTTGAAATAGATAGATGGCCTGAATCAATTAGGTCTTGCACTAGGTGCTTTACACACTTGCATTGTTCAGTGTTATGTTCGTTTTGGTGATGAAAGTAACAATAAGCAGTGGCATTATAAGAAGGGGGTAATCATTTATTAGGATCAGGTGTATGGATGGGAGGTAAAGAAATCATTTGCTGCTGAATTAATTGGGCCATGGTGTTATGAAGGGTGTGGGGAAAGGGCATGAATGTATGCTTAGGATCTTCGTAATTGAAGGGAAATGTGGACCTAATGGTGGCCGCTTCATTATTAATGGGTGGAGGGTTTTGGCATGAAGGCTTAAATTGGAGAAACCCTTTGTTCGGTTTATGGAATGGTTGGGAGTTGGATTGGGAAGAGTTATCAGACTTATCATCATAACTAGGAGTGGACCGTGAGTCATGAATACTAGTAAAATTATGGTAGTCATAAAGTGCTTGACACATGTGCATAAAGGAGGTGAACTTCATGAGAGTAAGTTTATCTTGTAGGGATGTCACAAGGTTTTCAGTAAACATCTTTTGTAGATGGGTATCTGGTATCTTAACATCAATCAAGGAATAAAGAGCTTGGTAATGAGAGATGAAATTAATTATCTTCTCATTATTAGCTTGTCTGCATCTCATGAGGTCTGCTAAATTTTTATTTGTGGCCATATGAACTTGAAAGTGATTAATGAAGGCATCCACTAATTAGTTGAGAAAACTAATGGAATTATTCAGTAGGGAGGACAACTAGTCCAAGTCTTCATCTTTAAGAGTCCTTGGGAATAACTTAGCAAGAAAATTATTGTCAAGAGAGAAGTTGCTATAGAGGGTAGTATAGGCATTGACATGGTTAGAAAGGTCACCCTTCCCACTATACTTCTCAAATATAGGGATATCTATTCCTTGTGCTAAGGGAGTGTAGCGGATGTCAAGGGACAATGGATTACTATGAACTTAGTGGGGAGGGGAGCCATATTGGTTTTGGTTAATGGTGGATATTTGTTGTTGCATATAAGTTACAGTGTGAAATAGTTGTGTAATGAGAGGGTCACTGTAAGTGGTATGAGGTGGAAGGGAGAGAGGTGAAGGGGTGAAAGTGGTTGAAGGGGAAGTATTAGGGATAATAAGGGTGGGGATAAAGGAAGAGGTGTAGGGGTGGGATGCCACAAGAGAAGTAGAGATGCTAGTGGGGATGGTGAGGGGGGGTACCACATTACTAACTTGTTGCATACTGGTTGCTACACTAGGAGGGGTATAGGTTAGAATAGAAGCAATGGTTTAGGGGGGAGGAGTAGAAGGTCCTCCTTGGCCAAGCATAGGAGTAGGTGAATGAGATTACTTAGGTGCATGTTTTTTGTATATTTCTTTAATCCTCTTTATGACATGTAAGCCATCATCATGATCAAGTAAACGATGAAGGTTCTCAATGGCAGAAATAGCGGTTTTTGATATGGGTTCAAAGCTGATTTCATGCTGATAATTAGTGAGATCAGCATGGATATGTAAGATTTTATCATGTGGGAGGTCATTGTTATCACTAGTTGTATCATCTAGGTGCAAGAAATTATTAAGGATGGTTTCTAAGCCTAATGCACCATTGTCAATACCAAGAATTGAAGTAAGGGGGATCCCAAGATCTACAACAAGGGTGTTGTTGGTAGATGCCATGGTCCTAGAACTTCATCTCACAACTGAATTGGTAAAGGAACACTAAATGCTTAGATACGGTTCCCTAAGGCAATGCCAGAAAAAGTGACCAAAGGGCTTGTAACTAAGATTCTGGAACACAACACAAAAAGGAAAAACCAAGGATCTGTAAGACAAAAAATATTGGAAAATTGCTGGGAATTTAACAAAACATAGTGCCAAAGGACTAGGTTGCTCAGTGTGGTGACTTAGTCCTAGTAGTGTTGTTTTTGAAAATTTCTTGAATTTTTAGCTAATTTTTATGCTTTTTCTGATATTTAAATACAAACAAAAATTGGAAATGCAATTTTTTTTGTATTTTCTTGCTAAAAATGCAATGAAATGAGCAATTCTATCATGAATTTTCACTAAATGCACCTTTTTTCACTAACCCTAGGATGCAAATAATGCAAAATTTCAATGCAATGCAAGCTATCTCTAAGATGAAATGCAAAAATTATAAATATAGCTAATGGTCTACGGTCGGGTTCATCAAAATGAACTACCAAAAATGTTACACTAGACCTAGGGCAAAAGGATTCCCTTTACTAGGCCCTTAGGGTTTTTCACCCTAGGAGCACTCGGTGTGTGAGAATGACACTCTTGCCTCTAGGTGGTTATAGGTTTTTTGGCGGTTGCATTCAAAAGGGTAGGGCTGATTGATGAAGGTTGTGATGAGTGTGTGTATTGTGTGGCTAAAATTGAAAGTAAAATGATGCTAATCTAGTGTATGCAAATGTAGAAAAGTAAATTTAAACCAATGCAAACTAACTAAATTATATGCCCTAAATGTGAGTAATCTGGAAATTAAAAAATAATGATAGAGGGTGTGCAATTGGAGATGTGATGTTGCAGATGAATGGTCCCAAAATCCTCTAGAAAATGTCTAAAAATAGTAGGACACTTATGCCAAGTTGGGCGACCTAGTCCACTTGTCGAGAAACTTTGCCAAAATAAGTTTCAAGGAAATGGGTGCCCAAAAATATAGAAACCATTTTTCGAGCTTAGCATAGGGACAAGGTTGCCAATAGGGGTGACCTAGTCTGCTTGGTGCTTTCTAAGGAATTAGGGCTTGATTCTGTGGGTCCCAGTTGATGTTTTCCCTTTTTGCAATAATCTATGTCTGAAACTCTGGAAAGTGACCTGTAGCTTGTCTTCTTGCTCTTTCTAGGGTTTGATGCTTGGATGTGACTTGAGGGGAATGTTTGTACTTTCTCCAACACTTTGTACTTCACCAAATCTGCATAGAAACCAAACCTTTGTTGTTGATGGTCTGCAACATGCAAGAGCAACTCCAATGGAGGTTGCTTGTGAAATCCTAATGCTCGTTGGCTTGCTTTGGAAGACTTGGATGCTAGAGTTCTTGTGAAGAGATGTAAAAATGAGAGCTTGGGAGAGAAAAATGAAGGTGAAAACCTTTATTTGTACATGTAAAACCCTAATTTTCCCAAAATGCAACATGATAGGCCAACCCCAGGGTTTAGGAGGCAATATTCTCATTAAATTTTATTTTAAATTTGAAATTTATGCCAAAAGGGACTAGGTCGCCCAAAGTGGTGACCTAGTCCACTTAGGCAATTTCAAGTGGTGGTTGGGATTTAATTTGTGTTTAATAAAGTTAATCAGATTTGCCTCGCAAAACACACTTAATTCATGACTAAAGATACATTAAAGGGGAAAATTAGCACAAAAAAAGAGTTAATTTAGGGGTGATAAGCCTAGGTAAGTGTGAAAATGCATCACAACTCTTTGTCATAAGGCTTAGGAAGGTGTAAGAAGGTGTTATTTAGGTGAATTATATTGAACAGGTCTTAGAAAAGTGAGGAAATGTGTTACAAGACTTCACAACACCTTAGTAAAATACCGTTAGGTTATTATTGAATTGCAAGATTACAAGACTAAATCAAGGGCAAACAAGGCCAAAATCCAATGGAAAAGGCCAAAATGAGTGAAAAAGTGCCAAGGTATACACTTTTTGTTGAGATAAATACAAACATATAACCACATTTTGATGATTTACTTCCCCGGTCTAGAAAATGATCAAACTCTAAGGCCTAATACACAACGTCCAAAAAACCTGTGGGTTCTACAATATAGATTTCCATATGTGGGTCGTCGTCCCTTGAAAGCCCATATTTAATGGTCGAACTTGAAATGAAAATCTACCTCATGGTAGCCACATACCCCAAACTCACAATGGAATCAAAGAATAATGGAACAACACCAAGTACCATGTAGAATATTTCTGCATGTGCCTAATCATTCTGCAAAATGTTTTCCCCTCAAACATACAATGCAAAAATATCAATGTGTGTGGCCATCTACGGAACTCCATAGCTCCTACACGGTCCTACTTTTAGTTTTTTTATATGACTTAAATTCAAGGCAAACCCTTATCCCTAGACCTACACTTGCCCAAATGACCCAAATGAGCTCCAAATGATTGATACTGATGTATTTTAAGATCTTTTGAGGATGTATTAATGGATCTGACACTCAATTTGTAGGATTTGATTGACACTTTTCCTAATTTATGCTCTTACTAAATCTTTCACATGCAATATTAATGGGAACTACTATAGGTCCATCAAGAAGGCCCATTCAAAAAGTTGACAAAGGAAAGAAGCTTGCTCGCATGCCAAGAGGAAAGGAATAAAAAGAATAAATGAAGTATCAATTTCACAAAGTGGAGTGTACCTCCAAACTCTCCTCTAGCTAGGACTCAGTGTCAGATAAAAACCTAGGGCATGTGAATATAGATGAGTTTACGCAGAGGGTGATGGTTAACCCTACCACAAAAATGCATAAAAGATCAAGGCAAGTGGTCTTGCTAAGGAGGTTGGCTTTCCTCCCGCATTAATTTCCTTGAAACTGGTCATGGCCTACTCAGAGACCTACCACTCCAATAGGAAAACCATTGAAAAATGGGAGAGTACTACTAGACCTGGCTACCAGGTCCATTTGCAAGGCATTCAACATCCTGACGTTTGATAAAATGGAAGAGGTGGTGAAGGAATTTTTTGAGAACATGTGGAAACAAGACCCTCTAGCATGTAAGAGAATAATCAAACATCATTGTTTGAAAGACAAGAGGGGTAGCGCTAACAAAGTACCCCAGGAGTTGTTGAGAAGTGATTTCTTTGAAGAGTACCATGATTTGGTTACTCTATTAAGCAGAGTGATGGGGCTCCCAACTGCCACATTCTCTAAGGAGTGGATGTTCAATTTTTTTGAAGATATCATCTGAGGAGAGGCCAAGTTCCATTGGGCTAAGATGATCAGTGACAACCTTCACAACTAGCTCATGGTGGTGAATAAAACCTCTAAATTTTGCATGAATTTGTATCTGGTATACCTACTTGCAGAGAAGCTCTCGTACAAAGGGCTATTCTATGTAGGCCCACTGGGGAAAAAGAGAGGAGAGCTTACAATTTATGACTGCTATCCTCAGCTACAATATAGAAACATCAAAATAGAATACAGGAGGGTGAATGATGCCTTCATCGCACACATAATTAGACTCTTGGGAGGATATTATGAGAGAAGGGTCCCACATAGTGTAGAGGCCTTCATAAAGTAGTTTGGGTATCTGTTTGTATAGTTCCCAAAGTTTGCATACATAAGAGAAGAAGGGTTCGTAGGGAAACCCTACTTATTGATGTGTTACACCAATGATCGTATCATGTTGCTAGAAGTTTCTTACCAGTTACAAACTACACATACATTGTTAAGCAATAAGCACTGAGTTGGGATTTTGTATCCCCTAATGTTCAGGCAAGGAATGTACTCTTGCCTTACTGCCCAATATATGGAATATTCAGAGAAAGAGTTGGTGGAGTATAAATTCAATCTCCACATGGACTGAGGAAGAATAGACCCTCACCAAAAATTGAAGAAATTGGTTTGGAGATAGTATTCCCATCGACCCCACATCAAGGACTTTTGGCCAATTGAAATGATGATAAAGAGGTGAAAATGAGGCACTATATGAGAATGGCAATCAAGTTTGTGAAGTTGATAAATCTATTCCCCATGCCTAATCAGATAGTGGAGAAATATGATATTGTTCATGATAGATATAATGTCATGGTTGGACTACCCCTACCTATCATTGATTGGAGTGAAGAAGAGGTCACCAAACTCAATATATTAACTTGGCCTATTGAAAATAGAACAAGATAATGGGTAGACACGCAAATTTACTAACTCAAAGTGGAGGGTGCAAATTTGACATATGGCAAGCTCAAGGATAATCTTGAAAGTGAAACCAATAGTGGTGCAGCTGTCGGCTCAGCAAAAGAAGTTCCCAAGTCCCCACCAGCCACAAGATCTAAAAAGAGGAAGGATTCACCTAAACATAAGAGACACTAGGAGTGCACAAGAAAGATGACTGAGGGGAAATCATCTAAAAAGAGAAGAGAATGGGGAAATCCATGCTTGAAATTCCAACCATAGAGGATCATCCCCAACATGAAAAGGAAGAAAAGACTGAGCAACCACACTTTCCACCCACCACTTCCTCTCTTGCTACCGTTTCCACCATTGCCACTCCTCCACCTTTCACTCCTTAGGTGTTGCATGTCTCATCTCCGTCTACTATGAACATCTCTATCCACCTCACCTCCACCTCACCAACTGCTCTGATGATGGTACTTGAATCCTCCTCCTCTTCTACTACATCCCCACTATCATCCTCTTCACTCCCTACTCCATTGCCTACTTTCTCTACTCTATCGCCCACAGTATCCAAAACTACCATGGACCCTCTTACTCTTCCACATGCTTTCATGGCTTATATGCAAAATGTTCCCGATGAACTTTCTGGAGTAATCCTTAACCCCAAGATCCAAGCCTGGATGGCTAACCCTTGCTTCTACCCTACATCTCCCTCCGCCACCTATCGAGCTACCAAAAATGGAGGCCACAATGCAGATCTTAGAAAAAATGGAAAGGCACCATGTAGAGAAACATACATATGATGCAAAAGATATAGCTAAGGAGCCCAAAGGTTCTGATTAAGATGATTACTTTGAACAACCAGAAGAGAGATTGAATATAAATCTAGACATGGTGGCTTCTGATGAAGAGAATTCAAGCTTCAAAAGAGGATGTTGAGGCTCTTAATGAGAATTATGTGATAGAAACATTAGATCAGGAGCTAGATGAAGAGGTGCCCTAATGGTACAAAGATGAAAATAAAAAGGATGATCCTGAAGAGCACCACTTTGAGGAAAAATAGATACTAACATAGATGTGGAGATACTCGAAGAGGCTCCGCTAATTGGACAAGACAAGGGCTTGGCCTAGGAAGAAGTAATTCCTAAAAAGGAGGAATAAAAGGAGAAAGAAAATGAAGAAGAAAGGGATGCTCAAGAAACGGATTCTAGGCTTGAGCATTATTTTGAGATTCAACATGAAGAAGGGAAAGCACCCTAAAAGGAAAATATCCTTGAGGAGAATATAGCTTCGACTGAGCCATACAAAGGAAAGGCTATACCGATAGAAGGCTTAGATGAGGGTGAAAAGAATCATGAAGAAGCTCCTAGTGATGAAGAGTCCACCAACCTTGAAAGGAACAAGGAGATGAAGATGATCATGAATCACCCAAAGCTCAAATGGAGATGCTTGAATGGCTAGAGTAATAGTTCAAGAAGAAGGCTCCTGTGGTCACAAACCCTAAGGCAAGGCTAGAGGCAATAATAGCCAGGGCGCACAAAAGAACTAAAAAAGAGAAGAATCCCAAGATCCACTCACACATCACCGTGGATGCCTCTGGGTCCTGAACGATCTAGGTTTCCATTCCAATAGTCACTAGAGATACAGGAGCTATACAGGGGCAGGAATATTGGATCTGAACAATCAGCCTAGGCTTGGAAACTTGAGATCAAATGATAGGTGAATTTCAAGGGTCAATGTCTACTATAATGCAATAGATGAACAAAGATCAATCCACCAAAGAGGAGCTAAAATATCAAGTGGTAGACTTGGCTAATTCTATTCAACAATGGACATCTACTAAAGATGAGACTCCAATATAATTGTCGACACCACCATCCTTTCTCTCAAAGGAATATATAAACAAGATGGAGAAAAGAAATAATTGGACAAAGTCTATGACTGATTAGTTCAACAGGATGATATCTAGTGGTGACAGGGGGATCGACCAGGAGCTCGCAATGTATAAAAGGTATCAAAAGTTAAGAAAAGATATAGAAAGAATGATGAACACCTATAAGGATTTCTCAGAGACATACAAGATCACCTACCCAAAGCTAGAAAGCATCATTAAGATTTCCCGAGATATCTAGGAAAAGGAGCTGGAATTGCAGAAACAAGACCATTGGCAGGTGGAAAGTTGGTTAATGAACTTAGATTATAGAAAGGAAGTTCTAGAGAGGGTCTTGCATGACCTTTAATTTTATCACAAGTGGGTTTCCAAGCATCAGGTGGATGGTGTTGAATACCTGAAGTTAATGACTAATTTTGAGATGTCTGCCTTGGAGCTAGATCCAAAGAGGATCAAACCTTTGTTCCATAAGAAAATGGAGCAGGGAGTTGGTGATTTAAAGTCATTAGACTTTATGGATTTTTTTGCAAGGGCTTTCATTCAAAGAAAACAAATGGTCGAGGGTACCTTGAATTTTGTAGAGAATCGACATGAAATCATCAAAATAATCAAGAGGATGTCCTTCTCGATCCTCAAACTCGAGCTCTCTAAGGAGAAGAATCTTATAACTGTGTTTGGAAAGTTCATTGAGTATGTGAATTCTTAGAAAGAGGCTAGGAAACACATCATAGATTATGAGTACCTATCAAAATAGCTATAAAGGTTGGCAGTCACTACAAGAAAAAACGACTACAGTGTCAGGGCAACTAAAGGACAAAATAAGGAAAAAGATAAAATGTATTTTATATTGTCATATTTGGGGGTAGCTGAAACTGTAATGTAAAATTAATTTGAGCCACACAATGTAAATGAATCCTATCCATTCATTTTACTTTTGGAAAACTATAAATAGGGGCATCCTCTCATTTTCAAAGAGAGATGAGTTGTTGTGTAAAGGCATGCTGTAGAAAATCAATGAGAAAAGAATTGTTTTGATGGTTTTGTTTTCTTCTCATGTGTGCATGATTCATTCTTCTAATATTAGATTTTAGCTTTGTTATAGCTTTAATTTTTCTTTAGTTTTTAGTACATGTGCTTTAATGGTGAAAAATGCTCTATTGTTGATATCTTCTTAGGTCATATTTTTTGTTGTTTGTTGATGATGAATAGCAATGTAAAGTTAGTCTAGGTTGTGTTTATATTTTTGCAATGAAGTTTAACTTTTCTTCATGCTTTAGTGATGAATAAATGGTTTGAAGATATGTAGACCTTATAAGATTGCACTAGTTTCATGAGACTATAGGCTACCCTTGGTTAAGTGGAACTTAGTTTTAGGAAGGTTGTCCACTCCATTGTTACTGTTCAACATTAGTTACAGGTCCAGGAAACTTTTTATCCATTTTCACTTTTGACCTTTCTTTCAAACTAAAGTTAAAAAAACCTTCTAGCATCACAACAAAGCCAAATTTGATGAGTAAAGAGGAGTTTTAGATTGTTGTCCTGAACTTGTAGCAGTTGTCCTCCATTTTCATAATTTACAAAACTCCTTTTGTAGGACCAACTCCCTTTGTGCTTAGTGAATCATAAATGCCCTTTGTGATTACCAACAAATCACATCAACCAATTGAATTATTCAAGCTTAGTCGTGACATGACTCTCAAGAGACCTTGGGGTGATTTCTAAAACTTAGTTGTAGAAATTACCTCAAACTGAAGGATCTAAAAAATCCTATTTTGAATGAGGTGAGGATTATTGAAAAAGAAGATTGAGTACTTTCCTTCATTGATCATTTGACTATCCATGTAGATATCTAATGTATTCCTTTAATTCACTACCTCTTGGATCCTTGTCATACCCATCAGAGCAATAGCATCCACAAATTGCAAATGATAATGAGGAGGCACCCAACCACTCCAACTCCAACCTTGGAATAGTCCATGAGTAGCTTGAGACTTAATAAACCTTCCCAAGTCCTCAACCATAATAGTGAATAGATATGGGGAAAGAGGATCCCCTTGGTGAAGATGCCGAGGGCTCACCATTAATGAGCATAGAAAAGGAAGAAGAAGAAACATAGCTCGTGACCCAATCAATCCATGCACTAGCAAACCCCAAAGGCATGAATAGGATTTTATAAGAAATACCATTTGACCCTGTCAGAAAACTTAGCCATATCGATTTTGATGAACATGGATTTACCCTTGGAAGTTTCCATAGAGTGAATAGCCTTAGTAGCAATCACCACTCTGTCCAGAATTTTCCCTCCAACAACAAAACCCCCCTATTCCTCAAAAATCCAAGAATGGAGCCAAGGTTTTAATCTCTCGACAATCAATTTAGTGATAATTTTGTGAAGCATATTACAAAGATAAATAAGTCTAAAGTGATCCAGGTAGTTAGCTCCTTCTTTCTTGGGGATAAGAGATAAAAAAGTAGAATTCAAGGCATGCAACATTTTCTTATTGTTGTATGACTCATGAACCACCTCAAGGAGGTCCAGATTGATAATTCCCCAATACTATTGGAAGAACTCAATAGGAAATCCATCCAGACCTAGGGCTTTATCTTTCTTCATTTGGAGCACCAAATCCTCCAATTTAGAAAGTGAGATAGGGTGCATAAGGTCCTAATTAATATCATTAGAAATTAAGCAGGAAATACAATCCAAAATAAGGTTCTCCTCACCCAAACAGCAAGAGTATCCTTAGTAAACAACTCAAAAAATAAATGAGAAGCCTCCCTTGAAATCTCACCCCTAGAAGTATGTTGCTCCCCCTTCAGTGACAACAAATAAGGGATAGTATTCCAAATCCTTCTAGTCTTGACAGATTTATGGAAGAAGGAAATATTACGGTCCCCTTCTTGAAGGACGTATGCTTCCAAAAGATCTCCTCTTGCAACTCCCATTCCTCAAGTTCCTTAATAGCAGCAACTTTCACCTTAAGTCAGTATTTAGTAAGACAAGGATCAAGGATCTAGCGAGTTATAGTATCTAATCCAAATTGAGCCATCATTTTTTTTAAATGAAGGTTACCACAAAATTTTTTGTTCCACCTCTTGAGCCTATATTTCACATACTAAATTCTCTTGGAAAATGAGTACATAGCCCTACCATGATTAGGCTTCCCTTGAATCCACCAACCACTCATAAGATCCTAAATATAGGATTCTTGCAATCACATTAACCAGAACTTAAAAGATGGGTTCCTAGCTGCTTAGAATGCAACAACATAATTCAATGAAAACCAATAATTTATGCGAGTGGAAAATAATAAAAGAGAACTCGATAAAAGGAAATTTGATAAAATATGGGTTCACTATTCTTATATTGTCATGAATTGCAATCTAACGAATTGCCTTTTATTTAGGGATGGTATTCATACTGCTCAGATTTCATGAAAATCAATATTTTATGCAAGTGGAAAAAGTGGGATTCAATAGTCTTCACTAATCTTAAGCCACTAGATTCTCCCCAGCCATTTTAACCTTCTCCAAGTCTTGGTGACTTGCCTTGGAAGCCCTCTCCAAAGGCCCATTTTTGAGAGATTTCGACTATAAACCCAAAACTTGTATGGATCCACTCTTCTTTGCCACATCTAGAGTCTTGCTTTCCTAAGAAGGAACTGAATCCACCAAGGTAGCCTACCCTTGTAAGGCTAGAGGTCCACTTCATTCATTCCCAACTAAAATATGAGATGGCGCATCTAGAACCATATGCTCAACTTGTGCTTCTCCCAAAGACAAGTTCAAAAGGTCATTCCTCTTATCCCCTAACAAATCCACTCCCAAAGAACCCACACCGACTGACAACTCGATCAAAATCCCCTCCTCTCAAGATAGATCCTCTAAAGCATCAAACTGATTGAAAACCCCATCATATTACCTGTCCTTCAAGGTTCTCTTCAGACCTCTCCCTTTATTGTGAGGCTTGGTTGGGATGAAACCCTCTTTATCTGCCCCATCAATAGCCATAGGAGCCTTCCCTTTATCATTCTTAGGAACCGCGCTAGGATTCAAGCTAGCCACCCCAATCACCTTGTTGAAACTAGAACAATTCCTTTGCAAGTGTCCATACTCATGAAAAAACTAACATTTGAAAGGAAGTGTTTCATAGTCTAGCTATTGAATCCAAGAATCTAATCTAAGGCACAATTCCATAGAATATGGCAAAGGGTTATTTAGATCTGTTTCAACACAAACATGAGCATAAGTAAGTACCTTTTGGTCGAAAGTCTATTGAGCCAAGTCAACTACCTTTCCATGAAGCAAAGAAATCATTTGCAATATGTCACGATGCCAAAACATCAATGGGAGTCGTGGGAGATGAACCCAAACCATAACTCATGTAGGAAGCTCCTTAGTCGAATTGAAACCCACATGCTAGGGTTTCATGAAAGGTCCCACCTGATTGAGGAAATAAGGACCACCTTCAAAGGCATTATTTTAGTCTACCATGCATTAAAACACAACAACTAAATAATTATGAGCAGCCAAATTTATCTCCATGTCACCCTCAGGGTTCCAGACTTTTCAGATCCATGATTCTAGAACATGCAATGAGAGACGGATCCCCATAAATTTACAAATCAATGCACAATTTCTCTAATAGGAAACATCTTCTACAACCGACTCTGATTGATTCACCAAAACATGATGCTCAAGGCATTGCTCCAAACATTCATTCACTTTTTAAAGCCTGGCAAAACTCTTCTCAAAAAAAGAACCATTACCATCCGAAGACAAATTTGAGAACTCAATATTCTTTACATGCACAAAAGAGGAAGGATCTACACAATGCATAGCTCCAAGAAACATCTAGCATGGATAGAAAGAATCCCCAAAGGTAGAAAAACCCTTTCAGCCACCCACATAGCCAAGAATATAGCAAGAAAAAACAAAGATAAAAACCATGAAACACCGCACAAACAATAAAGAGAATGCTAAAAAAAAAAAAAAGAACCCACCCCTACACAAACACCCTAGCTTTCCCCCAACACTCCACCCACATGCGAATACAACCAGCAATAAAAAAATGTGGCTAGGGTTTCCCCTAGCTTGCACAACCTCCACCACACAATTGCGCCATCTTCAATCAATCACTCTCCCAACATTATTAATTGATATTTATATTTATTAAACATATATGTAATACTTTAATACATCTCTTTAATAATTAGTTGAATATAACATTACCAGGATAATCTAATATTATAATTATTATTATATATTTATATCATTGGTGATTTCAAAATCTTTAATCTAAATTACTAAAGAACTAACATATGCATTTGTTACACGTGTGTATACACATACATAACTATTATCAACACGAGTAATAAAATGATATAATTATTTAATACATATATAAATATAAAATACAAACATTAAATAGAAATAATCTTTATTTCCAATTCAACCCATACATCATAATAATTAAATTTGAGCCTATAAACATATTTTCCTTAATAAACCCATAGTCCTAAATATATATTTCACCTTTAAATGGATTTATTGATAATATGATTTTAACCCAAGGAATAACCCTAAACAAGGCATCCCTCTAACACTAATATCTCAATATGCCCCTTACGGATATTTATTTTAATTTTTCCTATACCTAGAATTGCAAAAAGTCAAATATAGCAGTCAAGGCAAAGAGGGAGATGAGGTTTGGAGGAGGCATTGAGCTAATACGTCTGGCATTTCCTGAGATAGTGTAGATTTTCTCACAAGAAAATTATTCTATTTCTTTTTTTTTTTTTGTTTATGCTACCATATTGATTTAGAAGGTGCATCCAACTTACCCCGTGAACTTGCAGGAGCAAGATGAATAAAAATGTCGAGCCGAGGGTCCAAGACATATCACACCACATGCAGTACTACCAGAATGAAGTTCTAGGTCAAAATAAAAATGGAATAGCCTTATATATGTGTTATTCTTCTATATGATTCTATGCATAGATACCGATTATGACAGACAAGGCAAACATGGAAGGAAATTTGCATCCATTCCATTCTAGGGTAGCGGCCAACATTTAGAGGAACTTGAGTATACATTATTATTGCTATCATCTCTTCCCATTTGTATTTTATTTTAGATCAGATGTGGGATCTGGGGCATGAACTGGTGGGCACAACCCTATTACTCGTGCCTTCCTGACATAGTTGGTGTTGTAGTCCTCTTTGGTGGCAGTGGTCACCATAAAGAGCCGCCCCTGAGGAGAAAAAGGCTACAGTCATGAAACCCTCCAATAGCACCCTTGGCATAATATTTCATTTTCATCTAAGGAACAATAGATCTCTCAACTTTGGCCCTACTGATTATGCTCGGCTTGCACACAAATTCTTAATACATTCCAAAATCTATGATTATAATATTTCTATTCTCTTTTTTGCCTCCTGTTTTTCATCTATATTAGTAAATGGGTTTTTAAATCTTTCCTAGGATGCTGGAGGGAAGTCAATACCAACTACTTAGTACACAATATTAAGTCTAAATATGTCCATTAACATGAAATTTTGAACTTTACAGAGTCTATAGAAATACATAGAGCATAAGTTATAAAAATAAAATTCCCATTTAATTGCATTCACTCGTGAAAACAACTTTCATAGAAATCAACAATTTAAGTAAAACACAATAGAGGATTAATTACATTCTCTAACACAAATAAATGTATATGTCTGCAGAGGTATATGTACTATTTCTTTCTCAGAATTAGAACATTGTAAAGATGTGCAACTAAGGTTCAAACCAAGACATTTATTTCAACACCTAAAAAAAATGTTTCTATTGCCTTTCATACTAGCTTTAACAATTATTTATGTTCAATTAGTAAGACTCATGTTATTCACTATAATAAAATCATTAAAATCTATATGCATCTGTAAGTGTGAGTAAGTAGAAAATAATAAAACACTTCTTAATGAAACATTGTATCAAAGATTAAGCAAATAATCTACTAAAAGTGTCTCATTGTCTCCTATCTTCAAAGATTTATTAAGTTATTGCACTCTCATATTTAAATAACACTATAACTATTAAAATGACAATCTAAAGAATGGAATGATGTTGATGCAATGATATGAAGCTATATGATAATGCTAAATGATAAAAGAAGTTACTGTAACATGAATTGATATGAAAATTGATAAATGAAGCTACAGGAGGCAACCATGATGTGAAATCTCAAATGATTTATGCTTGAATTTCTTAATGCTTGATGCTTGATGTTTGAATTCTTGTAGAGCAAGATTGCATAAACTTGATAACTTGGATTTTTTCCTTGTTTGAATGAAGCTTTATTTATAGATTTCCCAGGAGAAGAAATGCACAGAGATAACAAAGAGAGGCTTGGATTCAATCTAGAAGATTGAATGGTGAGAGATGGAGGAGATGGAGAAGATTTTGGGGATTGTCTCTACCCATGAAAACACAAGGAAAGAGAAGAGGAAGGATTGATGGAAGAGGATTGAGAGATGAATTTGCAATTTGTCTCCAATTTGTCTCCAAATCTTCCAATGAAGTTTGAATGTATTAATTTTGACATATTTTGACATAAATTAGACATAGGATATCTAATTTGATTTTGAGGAAATATAGAGGAATATTCTTTATGCCTTTATTTAAATAATTTTGATTTATTTAAATTAGCCAAAGAGGGATAAATGATTTAATAGAAAAAACTATATAATTTGTTTATTAAATCAAAATAGAAGAATATGGTAATTAATCAATAAAGTGTTTAATATTTATTTAATTAATTTAAGATTGATGTGATAGAGTAAAATAAGAAATGATAATCAAATCAAACAAAGTATTTAATTTTGTTTATTTAATTAAGGTGAGATAATAGAAGAAATAGAAGAATTTAAATGTAAATGTAAACATGAGCTATATATATTTCTATTTATTCAATAGTAGAGGAATTTAGGATAATTAATCAAATAATTTGTATTTAATTAATCAATTTTTCTAGATCAATTTTAGGTGTATACATTCTGCACCTCTTTGAAGTGATGTCTTTACACATTGCTTCAAAGAAAATTTTGCTGCTACTGTCAGTATTGATGAAAACAAATCAGTATGCCCCAGACATGCCCCGGATATTGATTTTCAGATGTTTGTATGATAATATGCTCCCTCAGGAGATAAATTAATGATTTTATGATTTTTTTGGATTTTTAGAAAATTCATGATGATTTGATGATGATTTGATGAAGATTTAATGAAGAAATAATTTCTCTCGATATTGATGAAGAAAATATAGTGTGTGGATAAATTTCAATTAATTTCACAAATAAAATTAATTAAAATAAAATAAATCCTCAAAAATCCATTTTGAAAAACCTATATAAGGTCAAAAAGGTCCTTTTCATCCTCATTTGTACTTTTTGACTTTCAACACCTAGTGAGAGAGACATTTGAGCTAGCTGGAGGAAGATGTCGATTTCATACCACACTCACCAGTTCGAGCGTTGTCGACGTCACCAGCGGGTGACCATCTATGGACCTTCGGTACGTTCCCGTAATCCACCTCAAAATTTGTGCTTTCTTGATTTTTGTGTCCTTTTTGTGTTTTAGAGTGTTTTTCTTAGTTTAGCACATCAATTTCACATTGTAGCACTTCGCACTCTGGTGTAGCACTTGCATTAGTTGTTTTAGCACTTTGAGGAGTTAGCACTTTCATTAATTTCTTTAGCGCTTTCATAGAATAGTTTAGCACTTTCAATAATAAGTGCTTAGATAGTTTGATTTAGCGCTTCGATGCCTGATTGTAGCAACTCAAAAGTTCTAGCACTTTGATGCAATAAGTTGGCACATTGATGGTCTATTATAGCGCTTTGATTAAAGTAGCACTTTGGATTCCTGTTACAGCGCGTAGATGGAATGAAATTGCACTTTGATTAAAGTAGTGCTTTGGATTCCTGTTACAGTGCATCGAATTTATGAAATAGCGCTTCTGGTATTTAGTGCTTTGGATGCCTATTTTAGCGCATCCATGTCAGATTTATAGATTTTGACATTGTTAACCTTGATTTCGTCAATTTTGATCATGTCCATTCTTTGGTTTGGCATGATTTGATTATCCAAATTTCCTAATGACTGATTCTGATGATTAATACGAATTACTCTCATGATAGGCGAGAAATAATCCCATTTGTGATGATCCTCATGATAGGTGAAGAATTATTTCATATCTGATAAACCTCACGATAGGTGACGTTAGATGATGTTTGTCATGAACCTCATGATAGGTTAGGTTAGTTGATGTTTTTTCATGAATTTTGATAAAAAAATTCATACCAAATTTTGATTGGATCTGATAGTAGAATGACTTGTGATTTTTGATAGTGTACTTATTGTTAAACTTTTTATGATGATAGGATATTGCAGATACCTTTTATTGGAGAGGTCGTAGTCTATGATTCACATGAGGCTGGTGGGAGAGAAGCACTCCGTAGAGTAGTACAGGATCAACATATTGTAGGACTGAGTGTTTGGTGTTAGATGATGGCTAATTCTTACACTTCTCTACCAGTAGTATTATTTAGATTCATTGGAGGCTTCCTTTGTCCTGATTGTAGGTCAAAGAGATTCTTTGTGGGTTGGGGCCGTATTCTCGAGAGCATGGTCATGCACAGGACCAGATTTGCATGGTGGATGTGTATGCTAGCCTAGCTCTATCATGATTTACATTTAGTGGTGTACTTGGGAGGATGTAGACTATCAGCAGGGATGACTCTATTATAGGTTTTGGCATGGGAGAATCTTTCCATTATGCAGCCATTTCCAGTACTTGATAGACCTGTAGGTAGACCATATGTTTTTCGATACAGACGTTGACTTACCCAGTCTCGAATGGGTAAGTTAGAGCATTGGAGATGATTTTTGGATGACTTGGAGAGTGTCATTTGGTGGCCTTATGTGGATTGTGAGGAGTGAGAGGAGGATGATTGAGTGCTCATATTTTTGTGTGATTCCATGTATCTGATCGGAAGGAATCCTTTTATTTTAGAGAGATTTTTACTATGGCGGGTTTATAGGTAGTATAGTATTGTGCAGTGTATGCCTCAAGGGGTTGCTCATTATGCCTGACAGTGGAGTGATACAATAGATTTGGGGCTGTGTTTATCTTTATGAGACATTAGTGGAGGGATATCGGACTCTATAGCCATTAGCTTGGGATATGCATAAGGATATTGCAGAGGCACCTATGACAGATGAGTATGCTGTATATTTGTCTTTGCATCAATTTTCTCGAATCACCATCCCAGATGTGCCAACACCATTACCTATGGAGGAGGACGCTATTGAGGATCCTATCATAGCTGTTTAGGGTGAGGAGGATAGCAGAGATGAAACTGATTCAAGCAGAAGTGTTGATAGAAGCAGCGGGGATAGCAGCAGTGATGATGGGGATGGTGGTGGTAAAGGTGGTAGAGGGGTAGGGTCAGGAAGTGTCAGTCCATCATCGAGCAGGCCTCGCAAGAGGTGAGCAATGGAGGTACCTTCCATGGATTAGCAAAGACAAATTTCTAGTTTGTAGGTGTAGGTACAAACTCTACAAGGACAGGTAGTGCAGGCATAGGGTTTACTCATGCAGACACAGACACAAATGCAGACTCAGGCATAGGTTCATACATATGCATTGGCACAGGTCTAGTGATAGTTGGCAACTGTTCAGATGCAAGTTGGTACTTTGATAGGTGAGCAGGCATAGGAGACTATTGAGACCTTATAGAGGGTAGTTGATGGTAACTCTATTAGTGATTATATGAGGGAGGTACTGCGGGCTAGCCGAGAGGCAGAGTTTTACAGGGGTAGGTATCATGATGTAGTTCCTACCGATCGTAGAGTCAGTTATTCCCCTTCAAGATCTATTAGGACATGTACCTAGCTAGTCAACAAGGGTGTGACACAACCTACACGAAGAGATCCCAGAGATGCTAGTCCATCTGGGGGTGGTGGTGGTGCTGGTCCTATTATGCCTGCACCATCTAGCAGCAACAAATCTTAGATGCCATTTGTGATTTTGAGACATATTCTTTTGAGATATTATGTACACCTCAAGGAAACTCATTTTTGATGATGTATCTTTTCTTATTTCAGACTTCATTGTGTAATTGACATTTGATGATATATATGATTATGGAGTTGATTTCTATTGATCTATGATGGTTATCTATGACTCTATGATGGATGCATTTATTTAACATGTTATATACCATGTGATGATTCTATGATGAATGCTTTTATTTTATGTGATGATTATTATTTTAAATGTTTACATACAAATATATGATGTATGGATGTATGATATTCTAAATGATGATTTTTGTTATGAATGATATATTGATGACATGATTTATATTTTATTTTAATATGATGAAATGTATGTATGGATGGATGGTGCTAATTTTGTGATATACTTTATGGATGATAAATGATGTATGGGTTAAAATGCATATGATAATAATGTAATGAATGATAATAATGTAATGAACATGATGTATTTATAAAAATGATAATTTCTGACAGATGATAATGTAATAAATGATATAGTGTAATGAGCATGATGTATATGATAATAATATGATAATTTTTGATGGATGATAATGTAATGAATGATATGGCGCAATGAACAAGCTGTATTTATTTATGATATGATGTGGAAAATATGGTACAATAAATGCATAACTATTTGATGTTAAATGCATGAATGATGAGATGATAAATGCTTTTCCATGATGAGATGATTCTCCTATATGTTTTTGATGATTTTTGGTTTATGTCAAGTATACTCAATCATATTTGTAGAAAAGATAATCATTAATTAGAATCCATTATGTAACAAACACTCTTCAGATGCAGAATTTATTATGAATGCAGTCTAATTTTATCATGCAAGTATATGAAAACCATTGTCATTTTAACAGTACTTTGTGCTTGGTATCATCATAGAGATGTTTAGGATGTTGAAAGTGAGTACAAGAGTTAATGGTATATGTTAGACTAATGACGACCTGAGTACTACTTTCATGATTTTTTATATTGTAAGCGAACACAAGCAAAGGTTAATCATTTTAATGTGTGAATTCTTAATGTCATAGGTATACATTTGTATAGCACATCCCTCAAAAATTCACATATTTATATTATTAACGTACAAACAACTGACAATAAAAATATCATTCTTCTTCCTTGTTTCTCTACCCATGAAATAACCAGGCAAGAGAAGAGGAAGGATTGATGGAAGAGGATTGAGAAATGAATTTGCAAATTGTCTCCAATTTATCTCCAAATCTTCCCATAAAGTTTGAAGGCATTTATTTTGACATATTTTGACATAAATTAGACATAGGATATCTAATTTGATTTTTAGGAAATATAGAGGAATATTTTTTATGCCTTTATTTAAATATTTTTGATTATTTAAATTAGCCAAAGAGGGATAAATAATTTAATAGAACAAACTATGGAATTTTTTTATTAAATTAAAATAGAAGAATATGGTAATTAATCAGTAAAGTGTTTAATATTTATTTAATTAATTTAAGATTGATGTGATAGAGTAAAATAAGAAATGATAAATAAATCAAACAAAGTATTTAATTTTGTTTATTTAATTAAGGTGAGATAATAGAAGAAATAGAAGAATTTAAATGTAAATGTAAACGTGAACTATATATATTTCTATTTATTCAATAGTAAAGGAATTTAGGATAATTAATCAAATAATTTGTATTTAATTAATTGATTTTTCCAAACCAATTTTAGGTGTATACATTTTTCCCCTCTTTGAAGTGATGTGTTTACACATCGCTTCAAAGGGAATTTTGCTACTACTACTAGTATTGATGAAAAAAAATCAATATGCTCTAGACATGCCCCAGGTATTTGATTTTTAGATGATTGATGATAATATGGCCCCTCAGGAGATAAATTAATGATTTTATGATTTTTTAGAAAATTTCATGATGATTTGATGAATTATTGATGATTTGGTGAATAAATAATTTATCTCTCAAAATTGATGAAGAAAATATAGCGCGTGGATGAATTTCAATTAATTTCATAAATGAAATTAATTAAAATAAAAGAAATCCCTCAAAAATCCCTTTTGAAAAACCTATTTAAGGTCAAAAGGTCCTTTCCATCCTCATTTGTACTTTTTGACTTTCAAATATCTAGTGAGAGAGACATTTGAGCTAGCTAGAGCAAGATTTCTATCCCCTACCACACTCATGAGTTTGAGCATGTGCGATGTCACCAGTGGCCAACCATCTATAGACATCCGGTACATACCCATAATCCACCTTGAAATTTGTTCTTTCTTGACTTTTGTGCCCTTTTAAATTTTTTTAGCATTTTTTTGTAGTTTAGCGCATCAATGTTGCACTGTAGCGCTTTGCACTCTGGTGTAGCACTTTTGTTAACTATTATAGTGCTTTGAGTAATTAGCGCTTTTGTTAATTTCTCTAGCTCTTTCATAGAATAGTTTAGCGCTCTCAAGAACAAGCGCTTAGATAGACTGATTTAGCGCTTTGATGCCTAATTGTAGTGCCTAGAAAGTTCTAGCACTTTGATGCAAGAAGTCGGCGCATTGATGGTCTGTTATAGCATATTGATTAAAGTATCTCTTTGATGGACTCTTATAGAACATTAGTGCAATGAAATAGCACTTTTATTAAAGTAGCACTTTGAATATATGTTTTAGTGCATCTAAATGATGAACTATTGCTTTTGATTTTTAGTGCTTTGGATGCCTATTATAGCACATCCATGTCATATTTGCATATTTTGGCATAGTTAATGTTGATTTCTTCAATTTCGATCATGTCCATTCTTTGGTTTCATATGATTTGATAATCCAAATTCCCTAATGACTGATTTTGATGATTAATAAGACTTACTCTCATGATAGGCGAGAAATAATCTCATTTGTAATGATCCTCATGATAGGTGAGGAATGATTTCATATCTGATAAACCTCATGATAGGTGATATTAGATGATTTTTTTCATGAACCTCATGATAGGTGAGATTAGTTGATGTTTTTTTATGAATTTTGATCAAAAATTCATACCAAAGTTTAATTGGATCTGATAGTAGAATGACTTGTGATTTTTGACATAGTGCACTAATTTTTTTTATTATGATAGGAGCATCTGGGTAACCTCCAGGTGCGAGAGCGATTTCCATGGACTACTGATTTGATTCCTCATCTGACTCCTGATGATATTTAGATCATAGCTGAATGTGGTCTATCTAGTCTTCTTGATATGCCCTAGATTAGGATCAATCGAGGTCCCCTTACTGCTTTGTCCGAGTTGCAGCATAGCGATCATAAAACCTTCCATCTACCCACCAGCGAGATTAAAGTCACACTAGAGGATGTGTGGTGGATATTGCAGATACCTTTTATCAGTGAGGTTGTAGTCTATGATTCACATGAAGCTGGTGGGAGAGATGCACTCTGCAAAGTATTTCAGGATCATCATATTGCAGGACCAATTGTTCGATGGTAGATAATGGCTGACGCTTATGCTTCTTTACCAATAGTGCTAGTTGGATTCATTGGAGGCTTCCTTTGTCCTAATCGTAGGTCAAAGGGATTCTCCATGGGTTGGGGACATATTCTTGAGAGCATGGTCGTGCACGAGACCAGATATGCATGGGGGATGTGTATGCTAGCTCACCTTTATCATGATTTACATTTAGTGGTGTACTTCGGAGGACAGAACCTATTAGCAGTGGTGAATCTATTACAAGTTTGGGCATGGGAGCATTTTTCCATTGCATGACCATTTCTGGTACTTGACAAACCTATAGGCAAACCATATGTTTTCCGTTACAAAGGTCGACTTACCCAGTCTCGGATGGGTAAGTTAGAGCATTGAAGATAGGTCTTGAATGACTTGGAGAGTGTCATCTAGAGGCCTTATCTGGATTGCAAGTAGTGGGACGAGGATGTGTAGTGCTCGGGTATTTATGTGACTCCATGTATTTGATCAGCAAGACTCATTTTGTTCTTGAGAGATTTTTATTTTGGCGGGTTTATAGGTAGTACAGTATTATGTAGTGTATGACTTAGGGGGTTTCTCATTATGCCCAACGATAGAGTGATATAGCAGATTGGAGGCCATGCTTGTCTTATGAGACATTAGTGGAGGGATACAGGACTCTACAACCATCAATTTGGGATATGTGCAAGGATATTGCAGAGGTAGCGGTGAAAGGGTAGTATGCCACTTTTTTGGCTTTTCATTCATGTCATCGGATTATTATTCCCGATGATCCAACACCATTACCTATGGAGGAGGATGCTACCGAGGATCTTGCAGTAGCTATTGAGGGTGAGGAGGATAGTGGAGATGACACTAAGTCGAGCAGCAGTGATGATAGTAGTGGCGATGATGGGGATGGTGGTTGGGGAGGTGGAAGAGGGGTTGGGCCAGGTAGTGTTGGTCCATCTTTGAGTAGGTCTCGCAAGATGCGAGCAGTGGAGGTGCCTTCTATTGACCATTAGAGACAAATTTCCAGTTTGCAGATACAAGTACAGAGTCTCTAGGGACAGTTAGTGTAGGCATAGGGATTTACTCATGGAGACACAGACACAGATGCAAAGTCATGTGTAGGCTCAAGCACAGGTTGAGGGATGGTTGGAAGTTGTTCAAACATAGGTTGGTACTTTGATAGCCGAGAGGGACAATGCCAGAAAGATTGTTGAGAGGGCATAGGAGACTTCCAAGACATTACAGAGGGTAGTCAATGGTACTTCTGTTGCTGACTATATGAGGGAGGTTTTGTGGGTTGGATAAGAGGCAAAGTTCTACATGGGTCGATATCATAATGCAATTCTTGCCGATCGCAGAGTTAGTTATGCCCCATTAGGATCTAGTAGGACACGTACCCGAACACTCAGTGAAGGTGTGATGTAGCCTTCGCAAAGAGATCCCAAAGATCCTTGTCCATCTGGGGGTGGTGGTGGTACTGGTCCTATTATTCTTGCACCTTCTGGCAGCAACAAATCTTAGATGCTAATTGTGGTTTTGAGATATTCTTTTGGAAATATGATGTACACTTTGAGTTAGCTCATTTTTGACGATGTATCTTTTCTTATTTCAAACTTCATTGTATACTTGAAATTGATGATATATATGATTATGCAGTTGATTTCTATTGATCTATGATGGTTATCTATGATTCTATGATGGATGCATTTATTTAACATGTTATATATCATGTGATGATTCTATAATGAATGCTTTTATTTTATGTGATGATGGCTATTTTAAATGCTTATATATTCATATATGATGTATGGATGTATGATGTTCTAAATGATGATTTTTGTTATGAATGATATATGAATGACATGATTTGCATTTTATTTAAATATGATGAAATGTATGTATGTATTGATGGATGGTGTAAATTTTGTGATATACTTTATGATGATAAATGATGTATGGGTTAAAATGCATATGATAATAATGTAATGAATGATATGGTGTAATGAACATGATGTATTTATAAAAATGATAATTTGTGACAGATGATAATGTAATAATTGATATAGTGTAATGAACATGATGTATATGATAATAATATGATAATTTTTGATGAATGATAATGTAATGAATGATATGGTGCAATGAACATGATGTATTTATTTATGATATGATGTGGAAAATATGGTACAATAAATGCATACCTATTTGATGTTAAATGCATGAATGATGAGATGATAAATTCTTTGCAATGATGAGATGATGCTCCTATATGTTTTTGATGATTTTTGGTTTATGTCAACTATACTCAATCGTATTTGTAGAAAAGATAATCATTAATTGGAATCCATTATGTAAAAAACACTCTTTAGATGTAGAATTTATTATGAATGCAGTCTAATTTTATCATGCAAGTATATGCAAACTATTGTCATTTTAACAGTACTTTGTGCTTGGTATCATCATAGAGATTTTTAGGATGTTGAAAGTTAGTACAAGTGATAATGGTATATGTTAGACCAATGACGACCTGAATACTACTTTCATGATTTTTGATATTGCAAGCGAGCACAAGCAGATCTAGGTATAATTCAACTGAGATGACCTGAGCATTTTTTGTGGAAAAAAGGTAGAGATTAATAATTTTATTGTGTGAATTCTGAATGTCATCGGTGATACATTTTCATATCACATCCCTTGACAATTCACACATTTATATGATTAACGTACAATCAACAAACAATAAAAATATCATTCTTCTTCCTTGTTTCTCTAGTTCAATACATCATCAAGTTTCTCCAAAGAAAATGATAATAATTAATCAAAAATACAATTTATCCATCTTTTACTTAGAGTGTTACAATCATTATTCAGATTAGATCATCCATCTTGATTTTGTGATGTTTTTGTGATTTTGCAAGATTGTGACCAAAGACCTAACCTACTAACTTATCATAGGGGTCTTGGGGGTTCATCAAAGAGAAGCCTTGTCTACGTTACACACACAAAGACCATGTAGTTTGACTAACATAGATTCATGTGTTTTTTATTTTTTATTTTATAGACTGAATTTTTGACTTGTTTTTGGATATTTTGATATGATACAAATGTTTGATGCCTTTCCGATGGTGATTGGCATCACGCTTTGATAATTGTTTTTGTTTTCTTGTCATATTGTTGTTTTCCCATTTGGTGAAGCCGATGTTTTTGTTGACCCCAGTGATATCCAGATGTTGTCCCCAAGCTAGAGTGAGACATGACCATGTGAAATGATTTGATAAATGGATGTAATGATGGCAAGAATAATAATATGATATGAAATGGTAATGACGGTCAGACTAATTATCCTTATATGTATTATAATAGATGGGAAA
The DNA here is from genome assembly GCA_007115665.2 of Sequoiadendron giganteum. Taxonomy (NCBI): domain Eukaryota; kingdom Viridiplantae; phylum Streptophyta; class Pinopsida; order Cupressales; family Cupressaceae; genus Sequoiadendron; species Sequoiadendron giganteum. The sequence continues at coordinate 95,846,776 of CM021104.1, forward strand.
GTTGGTTTAGAATCACATACAATGCCTGTTTCTAGATTTTCACCACATGTTTTGATTACACCATTTTTTTTTTCTCATTTTTCTTTTTGTATTTTTTATGTTGCCAAGATGCCCGTTTGCCAAGTTTTTATCAAGAAAACCATTTTCTAGAAGTTTGACCTTTGCACTAGGAAATTTAGGTATAAAAATTTATGAGATGGACACTATTGATAGGTTCATCAAATAAACCCCCTTCTGACATTGATAGTTGATAGGCCCCTGATCCATACACTGATATGATGAAAAAAGGACCTAGCCAGTTAGGTTCAAATTTCCCTTTCTTTTCCCTATCCTGTTGATTTCTAGGGTTCTCTTTTAGAACCAAATCACCAACTTGAAAGAATCTAGGTTTTACCCTATGATTGTACCTCCTTGATATTCTTTGTTGGTAGGTTGTTAGATGATTTATAGTTTGTTGATGATACTTATCCAAAAATTCTAGTTCTTGAAGTCTAAATACCCTATAGTCCTCATCTGAAATGATTCCTCTTAGTGGTACATAGAGTGATGAAATATCTACTTCAATGTGTAGTATAACCTCTGATCCATATACCAAGGCATATGGTGTAGCTCCTATCGGTGTTTTGATACTGGTTCTGTAAGCCCACAGTGTAGGATTAAGCTGAACATGCCAATCATGTCCAACATCGTTAACCATTTTCTTGAGTATTTTCAAAATGGTTTTGTTAGAGGCCTCTACTTGGCCATTTTCTTGAGGATAGTACGATGTTGAGAAACAATTTTGGATATGAAACTTCTCACATAATTCTTGGACATCATGGTTTTTGAAAGTTCATCTATTATTAGTGATAATATATTGAGGTATGCCATACCGACAACTTATATAATTCAATATGAATGATGAGATCTATTTTCTAGTGATAGTTGTAAGAGGAACTACTTTTATCAAGTATTTCATTGTTGTGATTATGAACTTGTGTCCATTGAATGAAGATAGATTTATCTTTTCTACCAAATCTAGTCCCCATTGAAAAAAGGGCCATGCTGATGTGAATGGATGCAATTCTTCAGCTGGTGCGTGGATCAGATTACTATGAATCTGAAAATTTTAGCATATTTTTACAAATTGATAAGACTCTTTCTCCATATATGGCCAATAATATCCTAAATGAGGGAGTTTCTTCGCTAGAGTTATTCCACTCGAATGAGTTCCACAAATACCCTCATGAACCTCATGTAAGGCCATCTCAATTTTTTCATGTTCTAAACATCAGAGTAAGGTACCATCAAGACCTCGATGATAAAGGATGTCAACGATTAAAATATGTCGGGCGGATTGGCAGATGAAACTACATTTTGGTTCTTGGAAAGATCGGGAGGGAGGATATTGTCCTTTAGGTAAGCATAGGTTTTCTCATAGATGGAGGTTTAAATGGTATCTAAATTGAATATGGTATTGGAATCTGAACCATTATAAGAAGGACATGATACTTGTTCTACCATAAACTCATAACAACCATGTTTCTCTAGCAATTGTAAGAGTGAAGCAATTGTTGCCATAGCATCTAAAACTTTGTTTGCTACCCTTGGAATTTGATCAAATTTGACATTGACAAAAAACTATTTTAGATCATCTATTTGTTGTTTATAGGGCATCAAATTTTTATATTTCCTCTGATACTCATCATTTCCTAGATAAATGACTAGTTAAGAATCCCCATATACCTGTAATTATGTGATCTTCCATTCAATTGTGATCTTGACCCCAATGATTAATGCTTCATATTCCACCACATTATTGGTACATTGAAACATCAATCTATAATATTTTGGGATGGTCTATCCCTTGGGAGTGATGAACAAAATCCCTACTCTAGATCCTCGCTGTGTATATGATCCATCAAAATATATATCCATTGTTGTGGCATCACTATCAGAATTTTTGCATCTAAAAAATCCATTTTCATACGTCGATCATCTGGTAAAGGAGCCTCAACCAATTGTTCAGTGATTGCTTGACCCTTGATGGCTTTTCTCTCAACATATTGAATATCAAACTTACTTAAGAGCATGACCCATTTTTCTAGTCTACCTATTAAGATAGCCTTATTGAGTAGATATTTTAAGGGGTCAATTTTTGCTATAAGCTTGATTGTATGAGTCAACATATAATGTTGTAGCTATTGAGTAGAAAACACCACCAAAAGGAAATATTTCACAATAAAAGTGTAGTTTATTTCATATCCATTTAAAGTTCTACTGATATAGTAGATGGCGTGTTCCCTTCCTTCATAATATTCTTGTGCTAATAATGCTCCTAAAGAGATATTTGTTGTTGCAATGTACAATATCAAAGGTCTTCCTTCTGTAGGATGCATGAGAATAGGTGGTGACATTATATATTGTTTTATTTGATCAAACATTGTTTCACACCCATTACCCCATTTGAAAATAACATTTTTATGCAATAGATGATTGAATGGATGACTTTTGTCTGCCAGCTGGGAGATAAATATCCTAATTGATTGGAGCCTTCCCTCTAGTGACATGAGTTGACTGATATTTTTGGGAGGCAACATCTCCATTATTTCCTTGACTTTTTCTAGATCTACTTCAATGCCCTTTTCTGAGACAATGTATCCCAAAAGTTTTGTTGATGTGACCCCAAAGACACACTTCTTGGGGTTTAACCTAACATTGAATTTCTCTAGCCTTGTGAAGATTTTTCTCAGAATATGCAAATGTTCTTCCCTAGTACAAGATTTTTCCAGAATATCATCCACATAATCTTCCATGAGGGTGTGAATCATATTGTGAAATATTGTGGTCATTTCTCTTTGATAGGTTGATCCTGCTTATTTCAAACCAAATGGCATGACATTCTAGCAGAAGGTTCCCCATGGACATGCAAATGTCATCTTCTCTTGATCTTCTGGAGCTATTGTAATTTTATTGTATCCGAAGAAACCATCCATTATTGACAACATGGCATGCCCTTTCGTTAACTCTACAATGATGTCTATATTAGGTAATGGGAAATCATTCTATGGGCATGCTTTATTCAGGTCCCTAAAATATGTACATATCTTGATGCTATTGTCTGGCTTTGAGATAGGTACAATGTTTGGTATCCCTTCGGAATAATCAATAGACATTATTAATCCAACATCTAATAATTTCTTTAGCTTAGCCTTTACCATCAATATGATATGGGGATGCTTTTCTTTCAATTTTTTCTTTACAAGCTTGATTCTTGTAGGTAAAGACAAATGCTACATGAGAAGGTTTGGATCCAAGCCTAGCATATCAGAATATGACCAAGAAAAGTTAATGCTTCTTTTGTTAAATAATTTGATGAATTCTTGTCTCTCTTGATCTATCATAGATTCTGCCAGATGTAAGATTTTTCCTCTTTCTTCAGTGCCAATGTTTATAGACTGTGTTGGCTCCACTAGAATTGATGATCGTTCATGATAATGCTCTGGAAGAGTATCAAATCTCCCATATTTTAGTGCTTCAGAGAGGTTTTCACCATTAGATGTGTTCTTTATTTTTTCTTTTTCAAGATCTAATATTTCCATAGAATGGTTTTCACCATTAGATCTATTATCCTTGTTTTTACTTTTGCAATTGGAAGATTTGACATGCTTCTACCGAGTCACATTGTTATGAAAAATATAGATAGAACTTGTACTAGTTTTGTCACAACATAGGACATTTACGATGGCATCATCATTTGCAAATATGGGTACATTTATAGGATCAATAGGTTCCTAGTCAATAAGTTTGGGATGTACTAAAGGCATGAAGTCATCAAATTGATTTAGGTTAATGGTGGTAAGCATTAGGGTAGAAATTTCATCATAGTCATTATTAGGGATGTCGATATCAATGATGGTACCCTCTTCAAGATCGTCTAGTTCACTTTATGTTTGTTCATCCCCACTTGAGTCATCAATCTTTAGTGATCCTGATACAAATGGTCTAGACCTAGAGCTTTGTCCCTCTTCATGCATAGGTCCATATTTTTTTATTACATCAATTTGGATATCTATGTAGGATATATCGAAACAAAAATCCCATTCATATTGATTTGAATCCATTTTAGATCTATCTCTAATCTGAAGGATTCTTTCAACAACCTTCTTTGTCATTTCTTGTTTTTGTTCTTCAGAGTATCCTAGTCCTATCTTTTCTTTTGAATGAAGAGTGATGGGATGAATAGGTTCTACAATGCCTTCCTTCCTTTTTCTGATAGGTCCTTTTCCCTCATAACCCATTTTTTCTAGGATAGCCTTCCCTTTTCCATATTTGTATGTATTGATATTGATATTATTGATATTTATATTTGATGTCGATGGTTCCTCATCTTTGTATAACCAATCAAGGATTGCTTTGCTATCTGATTCATCCTCTATGGTACCAGATTTTGCAAACCTTTCTTCTAGAACTATGATAGATAGTGATGTTTAAGTTTTGACCATTGACGGTTGGCCATATGTCTTTGGAGATGGCATTAACTATGAAAGATTAAGTGATTGATCCATAGAATATTGCCATTGTTTGTTAGCTAGACCTGCTCTTGAAATTTCTATGATAAAGAAGTTTAGGGATCTGGATTGTCTGTTAATTGCGTGTCAAAAAGACTTGTATCTTTCGATTTATCCTTCTTCTCTACCCACTTGGTGGTGATATTTGGACGTTTTTCCTCATTTGATGACTCTATACTGGATGCTTCCCTATTGTGATTCACAAAGGTATCTTGAGAGATTCTAAGTGTGTCAGAATGTTGAGGATGATTATAATCGGTAGATATAGTCACCTCCTATCCATTTACAGGGAAATTTAAGCATTGGTGATATGTGGAAGGTACTACCTGGATTTCATAGATCCATGGGCATCCTAAGAGTATGTTGTAAGATAACTCTTTTTCCAGTACTTGGCATGCTATGTGTTTCATCATTGGTCCCACTTGAATGGGTAACACAATCAGTCCCTTTGAAGATCTCTCTTCTTCATCATATGCCTTTATTGTCATTTTCCTTCAGGAATCAATAGAATCATCAGAATACCCTAGTACACGGATTAACTTTAGAGTGCAAATGTTCAAACCAGCTCCCCCATCTATTAAGACTCTTTTGACATGATGATTGTGGATCAAGACTTCAATATGGAGTGTAGTATTATGGGGATGGTTAAGTGACACATCATCTTGTTCAGAGAATGATAGATAATGCGGTGTAGTCAAATGCCCCACCATATCCTAGAACTAGCAAACATCTAGAATTTTTGGTACCGTAGTGGCTACTAGTGCTTGTTCTAGAACCTCCTTATGTGATGGTGATAGTTTGAGGAGTTCTAGAATTGATATCTTTGCTGGAATTTTTTGAATTTGATTGACAATATTATAATTAGATGGAGGTGGATATGTTTTTTTAGGCCCAACTCCCTTTAAGACTACCTTGGATTTCCCCCTTGTCATTACATTTGGTGGTTGATAGTCCTGTCATTCTTTGATTTTTAAAATGTTTATTTGGTTTTTAGAGACTTGTATGCTTGGGAGAAAATCCAAAGGGGTAGTGTCAATGGTTTTTTATTAGTCCATGTTATGACCAATGGTATGATCACTTTCTACTTTGGTAAGAGAAAGGACTGTTTTATCGTAGACATGATTGATATTTTTACCTTTGTTGTTTGTGGAAGATGATGCTCCTTTGTCATAGTTTTGTAAAGGGTCCTTGAAGGCTGTATGATCATTTTGTTTTTGGTGTCCCTCTACATATATCTTTTTATTTCCGATCAAATCTTGAACTACGTGTTTTAACTCCATGCAATCATTAGTTTTGTGTCCTCTATTATTGTGGAAGTTGCAATAATCTACGTCATTCCACCATGGTGGTTTGACCTTTGGATCCTAGAATCTTGCTTCTCGCGTAGTGATAAGACCACTTGTGAGTAATTATTTCATCATTGAATGTTTGGCCTAGAGATGTGACCCAATGTCGATTTGATGACTTTTGGTATGGTTGTGATTTTGTGATTTCGTTGTTTTGAATGGCATTCAACTTGATGATTTGATTGTTGTTTTGATTTTTTTTTGAAGTAGATTCTATCAAGTTGAAAACTGGTTTGGCATTTTGTAAATCACTTGTTGTTTCATTGGTAGTCGTATTCCTGTTCTTTTGCCAAAATTTTGGTTTATCACTATTGGGGTATTGATTTGAGGAGTTTATGTTATTTGATTTGTCATTGAAATGTTTAATAACCCCTCTTTTGACCAGCTCTTCTTCAATCTTAAGGCCATTTTCTATCACCTTTTTGAATGTAGGAGGACATTGTAATTTGAGTATGTAACTCATCTCCTCCATCAAATTGTTAATGAATAACTCCATTTTCTCTTCCTCAGGAATGGAGGGAGTGTATCTAGCAAATAGTCATCACCATCTTTGTAGAAAGGACAAGAATGTCTCCCCTTTGTTTTGTTTCATGTTATACATCTCCTTTATCGTGACAATGTGCTGGATGTTAAAAGAATACTGTGAGATGAATCTATTGAAATTTTCTTGAAAAGTCCTTATTCTTGGTTGTAATTTGGAAAACCATTCCATACACGAACCTCCCAAGCTTCTTGGGCATAATCTCATCAAGTAAGTTTCATCTTGAGAAAACTATAGGCTCATGGTTTTGAAATCGTAGATATGATCGATTGGATCTATCTTTCCATTGTATTTTTCATACTTGGGGAATTCACAGTGACAAGGAAAAGGTATCATGTCAACTATTGAGTCAAAAGGATAAGGACAAATGTCTTGTACTATATACCTTTTGGTGTTTCCTTTTGTCATGTCTTGTATTTGTTGTTGTAAGATCTGCATTTGGGATGACCAAATCTATAGCTTGTGTGTGTTGTGGTATTTCAATTTCACTTGCTCCACATGCTTCTCTTAGGTGATTTATGTCAAAGTCTTTGGGAAGCTTAGCACCTAATTCAACAAACATTAAGAGGTATTTCTCCATGTCCTGCTCTAAGATATTTTCCATGAATTTATGGAATTTTGGATATTGTTGGGTTGTTTGTATGTCTTCTGGAGTTATTTACTTTTTGTCACTTTCATTTAGACTATTCCAAGGATTTTATTTTGCCATTGTATTTGATGTTTCAAGTTCCTTTTATAAGAGCCTTTGTTTTTTGTAACCTGGTGAAGATTGGCATCCAAGTGTTTTGTTCTTTCTACCAAACTTTGATCTTCTATGTTGGAAAATTTCAAGTGAATTTTTAACAAAGTCAAATAAGATGATATATATTACTGATAAGCCTAGGTTAAAAATTGATTACTATGCCTTGTTTCATGATAATAGGATGATAATATCTCGATCATGAAAATTTAGCGTAATAATCAGGATTTTCTTTTGATTTGACACTTTATGATTTGCAAGATCTGCGTTTTAGTTAAAAATATTTGAAACTTGTATGAACCTATCTTATTTTGGTTTCTAGACAATGATTATGATAAAAAGATACTTTTGATTTGATAAAAATCCATGTTTATATGACAGACAAACTAACTGATATGATTTTGGAACTGTTTGTTTTGAAAGCGCTAAAATAGAGTTTAGTAGTGCTAAAACAGGTCTTGGAAGCGCTATTTCATAGAAGCGCTAGAACAAAGTTCAAAAACATTGAAATAGATGATGGAAGTGCTATCTTTACAGATGCACTAAAATAGTGCTCGAAAGCATTGAAATAGTGCTCGAAAGTGCTATTTTGTGGAAGCAGTATAACAATGCTTGAAAGCATTGAAACAGTGCTTGGAAGCACTATAACAGTGATCGTAAGCGCTAAAACAGTGCTTGGAAGTGCTATTTTATGAAAGCACTAAAAAATAGTCTCGAAGCGCTGAAATAGATTTCCAGAGTGCTAAAACAAAGGGTTGATGTTGAAGATCCTTATTGAAAAATTTGACTTGGCCTTGTGGCGTATTCTATCATGGGTTGTGGGATGTAGGATTAACGTATGCGTCGACTATGATTGTAATATTGTGTGAGGTCTCTCTTTTGGAAGAAAGCTCATGAATAAAGAGGTTCTATAGCATAATCAAGAGTATGACCTCTAGAAAAATCATGATACCTATGAATGAAGGTTCTATGTTGTAACAAGATCTTTCAACTGTGATATAAGAAACACCTTCTTAAAATATCCCAATAATCGAGTGGTCTCTTGGGTTTGTTGACTTTGATGGTTTTCTTGACAAACTTGGTTGATTTCCACTCTTGAATCATGAATTTTTCTAACCTGATTTGATTTTCTATTTTTTGGATGATATTTTATCTGATTTTCAAAAAACAACAAGCAAATTGTGGAATAATTGTTTTAATCTAAACAAATAGTGTATATTCAAGAACCACAAATGGCCCTTATTGATTTTCACTGGTTTTTTTTGACAAATATATACTTTCAGACAGACTCACTCTTAAGGTCAAAAAGGTCATCATTATACTCAAAAACCCACATCTTGAAATTGTGTTGACTCAAACAGGCATGTCACCTCCTAGAGAGTGCCCATGTTTTTTGTTGTTTCTAGGTGCGTACTCATAGTTGGATTTATCATCCTCTGAGAAAATAGTCCTTGGAAATTATATGGTGAGTGTGTTGGGGGTAGATTCTTCCCTCCCCTTGCACCATGAGTATTACAATGTCTAGTTATTGACTCAGCTGGATACTACACTATGGTTTGTAGATAGGGTTTTCATTCGGTGTGACAATTGATAAAATACCTCAGGAGACCTCCCAATCTTTAGAACAAAGATTTTGGGGATGGTTATCTTGCACATTACCGTCAAGTTGGAATTTCATCAACAACTTGCATTTTGATTAGAGTGGGTTGGAATCCTTGGCTTTAGGCATTCCCACTTAGGTCGTTCCCATAGGGTGAGTACTTTTTCCCACTGCGGTAGGCCTTCTAAAGGTTTTAACAAAAGTGTAAATTTGCATGTAAATAAAGGGTGAGTCTGGAACTTTGATCACCTAGTTAATGGGAGAGCATAAGCCTATTCACTAAAAAAGCACAGTAGATAAATGAATTTTTTTAAGCCCCAAATAAAAAATTTCCTAATCTATGTAAAGATTTTTCTTCACAAAAATCATGGTGTCCATTTTAACTGATATAACAAAAAGTGTGATGGGTATCCTAGGATTGATAAATTTTAAACCAAATTATTATCCTAGGATTGGTTCATTTTAGTCCAAATGTATCAAAATGAAATTTTGGCTGTAGTCGTGTCAGATCCAGATAAATAAATACATAAGCGCTAAAATAGTCAATGAAAACGCTATAGTTTTTACCCGATGTGCTAAAATTGGAAGTGCTGAAATAGAGTACTGAAACGCAAAGTTTTTCATTGAAGTGTTATATCAGCTATACTGGAGATTAGTGATCGATGGACCAAAACATTTCATGGAAGCGCTATAGTAGAAGCGCTAAATTTTTTAATAGATGCACTATATTATCACGGAAGCACCAAAACAAACCATAGAAGCACCACATTTTTCCACAGATACACTATAGTTTTTTACGGAAGCACTGAAACAGAACATGTGAAGAACCTGCATGACACTTTTCAGAAAAATTGATAAAAACTGGGGTAAACACTTCTTAATGAAACATTGTATCAAAGATTAAGCAAATAATCTACTGAAAGAGTCTCATTGTCTCCTATCTTCAAAGATTTATTAAGCTATTGTGCTCTCAGATTAAAATAACACTATAACTGTTAAAATGACAATCTAAAGAATGAAATTATTCTGATGCAATGATGTGAAGCTATATGATAAAATCTAGATGATAAAAGAAACTAATATAACATGAATTGACATGAAAAAATATGGATGAAGCTACAGGAGACAACCATGATATGAAAACTAGAATGTTGGATGATTGGATTGCTTGATGCTTGATGCTTGAATTCTTGCAGAGTAAGAGTACATAATCTTGATAATCTGGATCCTTTCGTTGTTTGAATGAAGCTTTATTTATAGATTTGCTGGGAGAAGAAATGCATAGGGATAGCAAAGAGAGGCTTGGATTGAATCTGGAGGATTGAATGGTGAGAGATGGAGGAGATAGAGAAGATTTTGGGGATTGTCTCTACCCATGAAAACACCAGGCAAGAGAAGAGGAAGGATTGATGGAAGAGGATTGAGAGATTAATTTTCAATTTGTCTCCAATTTGTCTCCAAATATTTTCATGAAGTTTGAAGGTGTTAATTTTGACATGTTTTGACATAAATTAGACACAGGATATCTAATTTGATTTTGAGGAAATATAGAGGAATATTATTTATACGTTTATTTAAATATTTTTGATTATTTAAATTAGCCAAAGAGGGATAAATAATTTAATATAACAAACTATGGAATTTGTTTATTAAATTAAAATAGAATAATATGGTAATTAATCAATAAAGTGTTTAATCTTTACTTAATTAATTTAAGATTTGATGTGATAGAATACAATAGGGAAATGATAATTAAATCAAACACAGTATTTAATTTTGTTTATTTAATTAAGATGAGATAATAGAAGAATTTTATGAATTTAAATGTGAATGTGAACGTGAACTATATAATTAAATATTTATATTTATTCAATAGTAGAGGAATTTAGGATAATTAATCAAATAATTTGTATTTAATTAATCAGATTCTCTAGACCAATTTTAGGTGTATACAACATCTATAATAGTAGACAATATATACTTGTTTGACCATAGGATGACCCACTACCAATAATGCATTCACAGGCTCACCCTATGTTTTAACTAGTTTTTTTTATTTAAATATGATATTGTTAAGTGGGCAAGTTATCTAAGATCTAGATATCAAGTTAGTCTAGATTTAACTTTCCATTTGTTTTAACATTGGAACAAAAATCAATTAGGGTATAATGAATGAATAACTATCTAAAAGGAGATTCAATCTTCTAGGATTTTGTTCATCTCTTGCAAAGAGGGTAGATTTAATGCGAGTGTAATTGATTAACCTGATTGATATAACCCTAGATATAAAAAATATAAATCATCACATATACAAAAATAAAAGAAATATGAAAATAAAGATCTAGAAGGTGTACTTGGAGAGTTAGCTATAGATGAAATATTAGCTAGAAATAGAGGGATAGGGTTGTGGGCACCCTAGTTTGGGTGTTTTGAATGTTTTAGATGTAGATTCTCTAGTATACTTTACTCTCTATTCTTGTGCAACATGTTGTTGATGGAAGTTCCCAATCTAACCTACACATATGAAAATAGGAGATAGGTTGTGTTGTATAAGAGTTTTCCTCCCTTAGACCCTAGTATTGGTGTTTTCATGTCCACAATAGCAATGATGATGGTGGTAAATAATGTTTACCCTTAGTCAACTAGAGACAAAGTAAACAATAAATGATTGTGATAAATGAACAAAATTGATAATGTTATCTTAAAAATGAAAACCATGCTGAAGTGATGTGACACCCTAGGTTTTCATAAAGAGTTGATGAATAATGCATAAATTTCCTTGAAGACCTATAAGAGGTTATTCCACATAACACAAATAGATTGTCATAACAAGCATGCAAAGAATAATTTTCATGTGTGTTCACTATTAGAGCATAAAAGTACATGATTTGTCACATTACTTCCCATTTAAAGATCCTTAATGTTTTTGAAAGAGGAAAAAATGAGTTTTATAGGGACCCAAAACCATAGATTTTACAAGCCATATTAAAATAAACCATTAGAGTAACCAAAGATAGGAAGGCTGCGAAACAACACAAAGAAAAAAAAGACAGCAACCACCAACCAAAAGCTAGCAGAATGTCAGCAAGAAGCCAACAATAAAAAACACAACCTAAAATGGGTATGTGCAAGATCATCATGGAAAAAATAGGCCCTTAAGTGGCAATAAAAAGACAAAAAATCATAGTAAGACAACTTGACATAAAAATTTGAATAAGTTATCTATATTATTTCAAAAAAAATTAAAAATAGAATCTGTAGAAAATTGAATGTAGTTTCTAAACTACTAGACCTTTATTTTAAAATAAAAAAATCTATTTGGTGAAAATTTGAAACTTCAATGCAGTAGTATTTAAATTTCAGGGTAAAAATAAGAAGTAGGTGTCTATCTAACCACCCTAACCACAATAAAATGATAATATTTTTTTATAAGATTTTAGATATAATTAAAGGACTCATCTCCCGATGTGATGCATATTTATTTATAATTTGTTTCGAAGTAAATAATTAATTATGAATTTTTTATTACAACTTTTAAAAAATAGAAAATCTTGTTTGTCTAACCACCTTAACTTGGTCAAAAAATCATGAAATTCAATTTTTTTTTTTTATGCCTATAGTATGTGAAGCGTAGAATGTGACGCATGTTTCAGATTCAAAAAATGTGATACCGTTTGAAAGTTATAGATGTTTTCCAATCAGCTTATCAATCAGGACTTTATTCATAATTCTAATAGAAAATGAATAATTATTATTTATTAAATTCAAAGTAAAGAATAATTTATATTGGTGGAATCTGAGAATATCCTCTAAAAACCCTTTTTGTTTCATCAATTTTGGAGAAAAAAAAAGTCGTCAGCCACATGGGCCATCAAATGGCTTACATATCGCCACTTTTTGGTCCATCATGATCCTGCACATACCCACTAACCAAGAGAATTTAAAGTCTCACCAAGTTCAGCTTCCAGGTTGCACATTTCTTGGATCACCTTCTTGAGGTCCTGAGTCTCTAGAGGTGAATAATCTGCTTTTCTCTTTAGATTGTCTCTTGTTCTCTTCGAAGGGCCAAAATTGTCCTACTTACTTTTATTCTTATCACCTTCCAGATCCACGATCAGCGACCCCTATTGTGTGTTTTCCATTTTCTCCACCAAAGTTCTCAAGATAGTGGCATTATGTTTGACAACTCTGTGGTTATGATCAATGATGGTTTTCATAGTATCCTTGATCTTACCAATTTCCCTTTCTAGGTAATTAACCTTATTCTCGTTGTCCTTCTTCAAATTGTCCATGAGTTCAACCACTCTTTGAAAGCATTCGTCCATTGCCATCTTCTCTTTGATAGTCTATAATACCTTAATAGAGTTCTGAGAGGCCACCTCCATCTTGCTAGTGAGTGCCCTATTTTTTAAATTGACATCCTTTATCTCATGGAAAGCCCATTTAAAAATTGTGAAATAGTCAACCACACCATTTATGGCCATTGCTAGAGTATCTTCAAGAAATTCTCTATCCAGTGTGAAATAGTGGTCATTAGGGTTAAGGTCACCAGGGGAATTGGGTCTTTTCTCTCAATTAGTGGTATGAAAAGTTGCTAAGGACTCCTCATTATCTTTTGGGTTAGTAGAATTCTCATCCAGATAATCCCCCGAATAAGAAACCAACTTATTAATAGGGGGCTCCTTCGTCATGACCTTCTCCACCTAAAAATTACCAAAAGGGGTATTCATAGAGCTAGCTTTTTTATTCAAGGGTTTAGTGAGAGGGGTATTCTTCTTTTTCTTACTAGCAAGGGGAGTGTCTTTCTCAACCTACTCAGGGTCTAAGTCCTCTTTTCCCTTAGACAAGATAGACTAGGTATCATAACTATCTGAGGTCGAGGCCGAAAGAGGGTTGGACAAGGCCGTCATATTTTTAAAGTGCTTATGGATAAGCCGCATAAGGCCAACATGCAGGACCGAATTCTTCTTATGGTTTTTTCCTATATTCCTCAATACTATTATTCATGGAACAAAGCAAATAATGAGGAAAAGAGACCCTTACCTTATGTCAAAAATGATTGAGGACGACGAAATGGTAACTGTAGACTCTAGTAAATCTACCATCAAGTGTAATGTACTCCATAAGAATCCTGAGAGCCTCTCTCCAAATCTTCTTGATCTTATCGACATCAAAGTAACTATTGGAGACTTTGAACAACTTCTTTCTTTCCTCCTCAGACTTAGGGAAACTAATTACAGCTTCATCCGAGAACTTCCTATCATGATAGAACTTCACTGCATCAGTAGAAAGACCTATGATTTCCCCAATAAGAGCTTCATCCCTAAGAGAATTATATCACCATTATTCCAATGTTTGGAAAAATACTCAATGACCTTAGGGTAAAGGCCATGAAGCTTATCAATGAAAGGCTAAAGCCCTCCCCACTCAATTTTCTTTGAGACCTTCGAGTTATTCTTGTTCTTCATGTAGCTTGTCAGCTCCACCCTTTCTCTACTTCCTCCCATGGTTGCAATTATTTTTTTATGTTAGCTCACACCATGAAATAATAGACTAGAGAGCCCGTAGCATACCCAACGCAGCCACAAAATGTTCCAACCCTTACCATTTGCCAAAATTATTACGACTTTGGTAGAATATCGAATGATGTCTCGTTACTTGGATCCATTATTTTTAATCATCATTAAATGCAACATCTCTCACATGGGTGATATCATAGTTGATAAAAGCTCTAACATCAACATCCAATTCATCACAGTTTTTCCACATCACTTGCCCATTATGCTTAATCCTCTCTTAGAAAATTACTCGGCCACACTATTAGCTTCCCTATAGACATGGGAAATTTTCAATTTTTAAAATCTAGATAAAGTAGCCCTAGCTTCATCTATCTAATATTTAGTTTTCCATGAAGGGGGGACTTCCCTAGGAGACAATCAATGATAATTTTAGAGTCACCCTCAATCCATATTTTTTTAAAGTTCATTCTACTCGCCATGTCAATGACCTAGAAAGCTCCAATGGATTCGGCTAAATGATTAGTTTGTATGACTAAGGAAATAGCCACCACATAAATAAACATGCCATTATTATCTCTTATCACACCCCCACTACCTCCCTTCCCCAGATTCCCTTTCACCGCCCCATCAAAATTGGCTTTTATCCAACCCCTAGGAGGATGATACCAAATGACACCTTCATGGTTCTTTTTTGCAGATTTAGAGGCTTTGGACACATCTATTTTTATTTCCTAGTCTTTAGCCATCTTGAGGTCATAAATCGAGCAAACCACAGGCTCCAATATGTTCTCTTGAAAATGGAAAATGTTGAAGTTTTCCACAATTAGCCTATAAATTTTCTCAAACACAATATTCTCTAGAATTTCCTTGTCCCTGAAGATTCTATTATTTCGCTCCCTCCACACTCCCCAAACTATATAGGGGAAAGTAAGGGACCATCATCTAAAGATATAAGGATTCAAGGAGGGATCCATCCACTCAATAAATTGATCTTTGATAGAACTGGGAGACACCCATGAAATGTTCTAGAGAGAATAAAACCTACACCAAATAGAAGTCACATACGAACAATGTATGAATAGATGGTTAGCAGTTTATGCTTCTCCCTTACAAAGGTAGCAATGATTGGGGATCTAAAAACCCCCCTTATAGAGGTTATCGACCATTGGAACCTTATTTTTGAGGAGAATCCAAAATAAAATATTGACCTTGGGGGTTAGGTGATTAATCCAAGCTTTAGCCCAAAAGGGAGGAGGGGTAGGAGAAAAGGATAGCAAAGAGACAGCCGATGAAACCGAGTAGCTACCCGAAGGATTGGTAGTCCAAACCAAAAGATCCTCCTACTAGTTCAAACCCATTCTAACTGCCATCAGAGAGGATCAAATCAGAGTGATCCAAATTGATCTAGCTTAGATTCACCCATTCCTAATTTCTCCAGTAGTCTTTGACAAAGATCCTATAAGTAGCCTTACAGGTATCAGCCCACCCTTTGAAACTATCAAGAGAGATTAAGGGCTCCTTCATAACCCATATGTCTTCCCAAATTCTAGCTTGATTTCCATTTCTAATGTTCCATCCCACACCCAAGTCAAAATTGTTCCTCCCTCTAATCATATCATTCCATAGAGCTAAACTATGTGGCAGGAAGGGAGACTCGAGAAAAGTTTTGAGAGAGCCAATATTAGCTAGATATTTTCTCTTTAATATGTTGTTCCATTCTCCATTTAAAGAGAAAATTCTCCATATTTTCTTTGCTAGGAGAGCTCTATTCATCATTTGGATCTTTCTGAGACCTAGTCCTCCTAAATTTTTTGGTTTACAAATAGAATCCTACTCAATAAGGGGCATTCTTTTCCTTTCTTTGACCCCTGACCAGAGAAATCATTTTTGAACTTTTTCAATAGCCTCCTCATATTTGGAGGGGATCTTAAAAATAATTAAAGCATAAATCAGAAGGTTTTGAAGAGTAGCTTTGAGAAGCTAAATCTTACTAGCTTGACTGAGAAGAGCTCCTTTCCACCCTGTAAGATTTTTGCTAATTCTATAAACCAAATAATTCCAAAAATATTCAGAAGGCTTCAGGCCCAAGGGAAACCAAAGATAGATTGATGGTAAAGAATCCACTTTGTATCCAACAATTCTAGCAATGTTATTTTGCCTTGGCTTCGAAGTGTTGAAGAAGAATAAACATCTTTTTTGTATATTAACCTTCTGACCAGATGGTCCCTCATAATCATCCATAATTTTTTTGACATTCCTAGCTTTGGCCATAGTAGACCTCCACATCAAGATGGTATCATCCACAAACTATTGGTGAGAGCAGACCAAATTACTAGAAGAAGGCCTCAAACCCACTAGGGATCCTTGAGAAATCAATTTTTTCAAGTTCCTCCCAAGGCATTCCACCATGATGGTAAAAAAAATAGGAGAAATGGGATCTCCCTACCTTAGCCCTCTAGAATTCTTAAAGAAATGTGAAGGAGATCCATTAACTAATATTGAAATAAAAGCAGTAGAAATGAGTTGGCTAACTAGCTAGAAAACTTTATTTCTGAAACGAAACACCCTCATGATTCTGAGTAAAATGTTCTAGTCAACATGATCATAATATTTAGACATGTCTAGCTTAAGGAGGAAACCTTCAATCTTAGACTCTGAGAGAGAATGAAAATTTTCATGAACTATTATAATTGAAATCATAAATTTTCTTCCAGGAATGAAGCCATTTTTCTGGGGTGAAATCACGAAAGGTAGCACAGTCAAAATCCTAGAGGTCAATACTTTAGAGAGAATTTTGTAGAAGGAATTACAGAGGCTAATAGTCTTGAAGGATTCAAATTCTGTAACACCTATACATTTAGGGATAAGGATCAGGAAGGTAGCATTCAATTTCTTAAGGATGCTCCTCAATCCAAATAATTCTTTAAAAAAATTCACCACATCCTCTTCGATAATCTCCCAGAACCACAGACAGAAGAACATAGGGAAATTGTTAGGTGCAGGGGCCTTATTGTCATAAAATGAGAAAAAAAATCTCTTAATTTCTTCTTTAGATGGAATAGCAGTTAACATTTTGATATCTTCATCCTTAATAAGATCAAGGATGGCCTCAGAAAGATGATCTTGAATGTTTTGATTAAAATCACTAGCCAAAAGGAGATTACTAAAGAAAAGGATAGCTTGCATTCTTATATCCTCGTCCTTCTCAACGAAGTCTCCATTATACTCAATGTGAGTAATAATATTATCATCCTTGTGTTTCAAAGCAGACATGCAGAAATATCTAGTATTTTTATGAACAACTGAGAGCCATAGCACCCTAGATATCTATCTCCAAAAGTCCTCCTCTTTGGCTATTATATCATGCATCTCCACAAGTAGCTCATTTTATTTCTTCTTCTCAACATTGCAACCCTCCAATTGGATTTTATCTTGAATTTCCTTAAGATCAATCTGTAGCTTAGAATTTTTTATAAAAATGTTACCAAAGGATTCTTTGCTCCAAGTTCTTATCTTATTTTTAACTTTTCCTAATTTTTTGGCATCCTAAATATAGAAGTCCCAAAAATAGAGATACTCCACCATTTCCTCATCTCCTCACGAAGCTGACGGTGGGACAACCACATGCGTTCAAATCTAAAGGGGAAATTCATCTTAGCCAAAATAGGGTCTGCCAAAAAAATGATAGGATAGTGATCAGAGCCCACCCTAGAGAGGGATTTTAAAGAGAAAAAATAATTTAAAAACCATTGATCAGAGATTTAAGTCCTATCTAATCTTAATTGAATCAACTCCTTACCCACTTTTTGATTAGACTAGGAAAAGGAAGCCCCTTGCAGCTCCAGGTCAATCAACACTTGATTATTAATGAAGTCCATTAGGTCCATTTTTCTTTTTGTATTCACCTGGGAACCTCCAAATTTCTCATTTTCCTGAAGAGGGGAGTTACAGTCTCCCATTATAACCCAAGTTTCCTTAATGAATTTCTTATGAAAGGTCACCAACTCTTGCCAAAATATCTTTCTAGCCCCCTTCCCATTGGGGGCATAGATGTTAAAAATGATGCAACTAAAATTATCTCTAATACAAGTAAATTTGGTGGCCACATGATTAGATCTTTCAAACAGTGGATCACCTTTTGATAAAATTCAAATTCCAAAAGGTGACAATTCCCCGTGAGGCACCTTCATAACTATTTCCCTGAACCCCATAAAACTTAAACAATTTAATCTTTTCCACTCTCTTTAGGAATTTTAGATTCTTGGACAAGTAAAATATTAGGTTTTTGATCCCTGACAAAATTATGCAAAAAATATTTCTTATGGAGGCTATTCAACACCCTAATATTTCATGACATAATCTTCATATCTTAGCAGGGGAGAAATTGCAAATTTTGAGAATGGTTTTCTGAACACCATCTGCTATTGACTAAAGGCTTCCATGCTCCATAACCCATCAAGAAAATATGTTTCCTTGACTACCCTTTGTGGCTCCACAATCTTCCTTAGCTCTAGTTCTTGTAGTGACACCTTTCAGTGTACTCTTCTATTGGTTTTTCTTTTTCTTCTTCATGGTATAGGAGTTGACATCTTCTCTATCAGTTTCCTCTTGACTTTCCTCCTCTTTTTGAGACCCCCAATCTTTATTAGAAAGCCCTTTTTGATCTAGTGGAAGGGTTTCCATCAAACCATTTATATTGTGGGTTAAGTTCATTCTTGATTTCACCATATTCTAACTCGATTCCACCAAGGAATCCTTAACTATCTCCAAAGAATCAACTGATTATAGATTATGAGGAAAAACATGGCTAGAAACTCCCACGCCACCAAACAAAGGGGGAATCCTTGTTTCTAGCATCAAAATACCTTCCTTTTCTAGTGCACTAAATCCCTGGGAAGGAATATCATCCAAGCCAATATCTTCATCCTCATTTCCACACATTTTGTTCTCTGGCCTTTTTTCAAGGGGCTCTTGAGACTCCAAGACACACTCTGCAACCTCCAAGCTAGCCTCATTGTTCTCATTCCCTCTAGTTACCATCTCTAATTGTTTTTAAAAAGGTTCAAGGCATTCTAAAATATCTTGAACCCCAACATCATCTTTATTTTTAGGGGCTTTCATAGGATCCTTAGAAATCTTACTGTCTTTCTCTTCAACATGTTTTTCTTTGTTCACTTTTCCATCCCCTTTAGACTTATTTTTCCAAATAGGCATCGGTCTAGCTTGGGGCTTCTCCTTTGTATTGCTGGCATTAAGCATACATTTATTTTCCCAGTGCCTGGATTTTGTGCATTTAAAGCATGCAAAAGGAAAATATTTAAACTCAATAGCTTGAACCCAAGTGCCCAACATCGATTGTATCTCAATGGATGACGAGAGGTCAACATTCTAGGACACACCCACACAGATTCTAGCAAAAACAAGCCCTCTCCTAGCTATTGTCATCGGGTCTATTGCAAAGAGCTCACCAAAAGAGTTAGCCTATCCACTAAAGACATCATCATTCCAATATTCTAAAGGAAGTCTAGGGAGTCTCACCCAAACTGGGAAATTTTCAAAAATTGAGTCTGAAAGATGCAAGTTTGTGGTCCATTTCTTAAGAACTAAGGAGGAATTTCCAATGACCCAAGGGCCACCACTCCTCACAACCAAAATATCCTCCTTACAGGAGAACTCAAAATTAAAATAGCCCTTAGGAAGAGCCAAAAAAAGAACTTGGCCATTAGTTCTCCACTTCTTTTTAACAAAAGCCCTAACAATTTTAATATTTGGTCTAGGGGCCATAAATTTTCCAACCAACACTCTATCCATTAGAGAGATATTATGATCAATGATTAGATCTGGGATAGAAATAGAAAACTTACCCTTGGTCATCTAAAAAATGTTGCAAACTAGGGGGAAAACTGATTTACCATTTGGTTTGACTCCAAAAGGACACAACCACAATTTTCACTTAGCATCATCCCCACTAGTGGCCCCCACCATTTTTTTGGTTTTGTCCAACTCATGTCCTTTATTACATTTAACATGAATATCAATTGGGACAACATTCCCCCCGGGTCCATCTAAATATTTCTTTTGGGGCCAGCCTTTTTAGAGTCATCCTTACCTTGCTTACCAGTCAAATCTTGTGCTGATTCTACCTATGAATCTTTAGAGCATGCTCCTCCATGGCCTGCTCCATTGTTTGAAAATTCAAAATTCTGCTTCTCCCGCCCAAACTACCACTCGCCAATTGTTTCCCGTGATCCTTAATGTTAAAATGAATGGAATTATTTTTATATATGCAACCCAATTAATTTTCTTGGACATAGGTCAACCTAAGGTAATTTTAAAACACACAAGGCTGATAGCCAAGGTGATAGATATTTAGGAAACACATTCTTAGGAATAGGGCACTACCACCTCAATCATACTAATGCCCATTTCTTGATTCCTAATGGTAAAATAAAAGGAAAACTTATTTATATGAAACCCAATTGATTTTCTTTGACATATGCAAACCTAAGGTAAGTTTAAAAAACTCAAGCCTAATATTCAAGGTGATAAATATTTAAGAAATACATCCTTAGGATGGTCCAAGTATTTTTGGCCCCAAAAACTAGGGATGTTAGGCAATTAAATGTATTTTCCTAATATACACCCAAAATGAATAAATTATGAGTGTATGCAAAATAAGGTGTCAATATAGTGTGAAATTATGAAGGGTGACAATTTATGATGTTAAATTTATCCCCCATAGTCAAAGTAAAGCAATGGATAAGATAAGTTTCATTATCAAAATACTGAAGAGGTGGGATGACAACAAGATGAGAGATGTGCCAGCCTCCAAAATTAGCATCCTATTAATCCAAAAAGTCAAGATAAATATAAAGTAGATAAATCACACACATGACAGGAAAAGTTTAATTATGCATAAGACACATAATGTAAAAAAAATAGAATATACATGAAGTATACAACCTGAATACAAGAAGCATATAATGAATGCACGAAGAAAAAATATGGAACACATGAAGGAAACAAATGAAATACATGGAGAAAAAATTATGCACACATGAAGAAAACACAACATACACATGAGGTAAAAATGGATCAAGCATAAAGCATATAACAAGAATGTTAGCACACACTAAAAACTTGATTCGACAAGGGGAAGAGACCTAAGTATGAAAAGTTGTCTCAATTACACAGTTTCATCTCTTGAATGTACAAACACATAGATGACTTCTAAAAAATTTCAATACAAAAAAAGGTCATGCAAATTAAAAAATATTTGATGGATCACAAGTTAGAAATTTGTGTTATGCTAGGTGACTAGGGATATGATAAATAAAAATCCCATAAAGCACACAATCTATCAAGTTGTGTTATGCTAGGTGGCTCATGAGATACATGGATCCAAAATATAGAAAGATATGCTATTCTAGGTGAAAATGTAAACTATACACATTCACAAGATAGAAAGTTATGGTATGTTAGGTGATTGTGTATTGCTAACACTTTCATGAGCACATTAAGGTTTAATCTCTTAGGGGATATTTTCACATCTCAAGGGATGATTTATTGTCTTAGGGGATAGATTGATAACCATGCCCTAGGGAGAAATTTTAATAAAAAACACCATGGATGGGGCACATCAATAATTCAAAGCTCAAAAGATGTGAATATGTGTTTGGATGAATAAAATAGATAGGTGATATCCCCCCTTTAAAATTTTGGCATACTCACTATGCTAATATTTTAAGGAAACAAAATGGGAAAGAGAAGAGGGGTCCTCAAGAAGGATGTACAACTCTAAAACTAGTTATTCTTTCCCCCTAAGTGTATAAGAAAGGACAACCATGATAGAGACTATCATGTTGCTACCATAGATGAAATATGGTTGTACATAGTATTGTACCACCATTAATGGTAATGAGAAAAGACATGGAGCTACAAGTGTCATATAGTGAGAAAAAACACAGTAAAAGAGATTTTATCATTTATAATAAACAGGTGCATCAACACATGGAAGAGTGATAACACCACAATATATAATTTATTGTATTTTATTTTTTAAGGCTTGACATTCACTAGTAGAATGACCAAGAACTCAATGATATGCATATAAATATTGATTTATGTGACTATTTTATGATATTTATCACATGTCGATGGAGGAAGAGTAATCAAGTGGGCCTTGAGAAGCCTCAACAAAATATTATCTTTCTTTGATAGAGGATAAGCATTCAAAATCAATCCTTTCTCTTGTAAATAAGATTTTTCTTTCCTACCAAAGGAAGTTGTAAATACATTAGAAAATGGAGAAGGTTGGAAACCTAAACCCCTTTTATTAAGGTGTGGTGTAGGCTTCACATGATCCTTAACTCCTTGTTCCATATTTTCATTGTATCCAAGTTTATAAACAATTTAAGTCCAACCCCACAATGTTTTCCTGACTTATATGGAGAAGGAGAAGTTTTGTTTAAATGAGAAGTGTGATTATTTGTTGAGAGAGGAGTAGCAATATTGACATGATAAGAATTGATTCTTTTGCAAGAATACAAATCCTTTTTGACTGTTGAAATTTTTGGAGGTGGTGGATCATTGTTAGATTTTTCCAACATACAATGGATGAAAGCTAAAGAGCCCACATTTCCATAATGGGATGACTATGTTTATTAATTTTTCTATGTAGGAGGAGTTATAATAGTAGATTTGAGTTGTTTAGAATATTATACAAATAAAAAATAAGACTCTTTAGAATTATATTGTGATATTTTGTACTCTCCAACAAAGTAGGGTATAAAATCTAATGAACCCCATTCATCACCACAATGTGTGTTTGAAAATGAAGCAACATTCAGATCATATTTGTTATTAGAAGAAAAGGTTTTAGTATTGAGATTATATGTTTGAGAAGAAGAAGGAAAATATTGTGTGCATGCCATTAAAACAAGCTTTGGTTCTTCAGACTTTGATGGTGAGATTTTATACTCTCCAATGAAGGAAGGTGTAAAATCTAATGATACCCAATTATCACCTAAAAGCACATTTGTAGGTGATTTATTATTATGATTGGAAGGAAATGGGCCAATTTTTAAATATGGATTCAAAGTGATAAGATATGTGTAAATAGGAGGTTGATGTCAAAATTTATCCTATAAGAAAATTTTGGGATTTAGATTCCCTTCAATAGTATAGATCTATCTTTTTTTGAGTATTCCATGTGTGAGAAAATGTATCATAATTAGATAGTTTTGACACACTTTAACCAATATTATTTTTATTAGTAATTTCTTTTGCAAAGTTTAGAATGTGACCAGGAGGTTTAGGTTGTTTGAAACACCTCCAATAGTGAGAATGGGTTTATAATTTTACATGTGAGAAATTGCATGGTAATGAGTTTGTTGCGAAAAATTAAGTGGTTTTATAGAATTTGGGATACAATAATAATGGTTTTAATTAATGGTTGAGGGACATTAGGATGTAGATGTAGTGCTATTTCTGGTTTAGGACACATCTTCATAGAGGGTAATGGGCCAAAAGGAAAAGTCTTGTGAACTTAATTTTGCAAAAAAAAAAATTTTAGGCAAGAATCAGTCTTTGATCACTATTACTATGAGGAATAAGTATATTTATGGTGATGTAATGGATTAAGTGAATTAGGGCCAAATTGAGTGAATGTGACAAAATCAAGATGTTTCAAAATAGGATGTTAGGAATAGGAATCAGATATGGGTAGAGGCTACAAAGAAAAAGCTTGGACAAAACATTGAAGTTAAATTGATAGGAAAAGATTGTGGGTACCTTAGTCCAAAAGTACAAAGGTTTCAAGTTTCAAATGTTGCATAGCTAAAAGCAGATTTTGTAGGTTCTTTTTTTGTGAAACTTAAGTTTTGAAGTCTAGTGGATTTCAAGAAATCAATGACCTAATTTGATGATAAGAGGGACATAAAAGCATGAAGTAAAATTTTTAAGTATTCAAAGGATCTGATAGAAGAAATCAAATTCACACATGAGGGCTTCTAAGAGGTGAAATGTAGGAGAAGGTGTTGACAAGATGGATATACTGATGATATGGTAGAAGAATTTGTTTAAGGTTTATGTTTTTCAAAGTACAAAGTTTATAAATTATTTACTTTTTCAAAGTGAAATGTAACATTTTTTGATAAAAATGAAATAATTCAAACCTAATTCCCTAAACAAGGATAACCAAATTTTAAACTATGATATTAAATTAAAATATTTTTCAAAATGTGATCTAGATTGAGTTTACCAAAATGATTAGTATTTAATGAATAAGGATTTTGAGTGTGTTTAAAAAATTTAAACATATGATTAATATATATGAAAATAAAGATATTAAAATTTAACCTAATTATTGATCAAATTACAAACTAAATATGCCATGTAAATAAAAAAATATTCAAAGTATAAGAAGAATTAGGTTCACCAAAATGTTAAGTGGGAAAGTGATCCAAATTATAACTCTCAAAATTATCCCAGATCTAAGATTGCCTTTACCTTTACATTGGAACATAAACCAACTAGGGTTTGATGATTACCTAACTACCTAAAATGAGAGACATTTTGCTAGGGAATCCTTTATTAAAAAGAAAGTATATTTAATGTGAGTTCAACTGATTAACCTAATTGATATAACCCAAGATCTAAGAATATAGATGATCGAACAAATAGAAATGAAAAATTATATAAATGGATATAGATATAGAATGTATAGAAAAAGAGGCACATGTAGATGAAATTTGAACCTCAAATTGAGGTATAGTGGCATGGGCATCCCAGGATAGGTATTTTAAATGATTCAGATGCAAGATCACTCTAGTATAGTCTATTTTTTACTCTCTTGCAACCTATTATTGATGGAAATTTAAAATTTAACATTCAAACATGAAAAGAGGGGAAAGGTTTTTGTATAGAAGTTTACCTCATTCAAATCCTAGTGTTGCTGTTTGCACCTCAACATAAAAATGGTGATGATGCTAAGGAGTGTTTACCCTCATTGGGTGGAGGAAAAGTAAACAATAAATGATTGTAAAAAATGAACAACTAAAAGTGTTACCTTAGGCATGAAACTCTTGTCAAAGTGATGTCACACCCTAGTTTACCACAAAGAGTTTATGAATAATGCATTAATTTTCTTGAATACATACAAGAGGTTAGTCCATAAAACACAAAAATATTTCTATAACAAGCATGAAAAATATAAGTTGCATACATCTTCATAATTAGAGCATAATAGTGTATGATTGGTCATAATAGTGCCTAGTTCTTGATTATTAATATTCAAATGAGAGGGAAAATTATTTATATCTGCATCCCAATTGATTTTTTTGGACATAGGTTGATTTTGGGTCATTGAAAGAACTCAAGGCTAAAACTCAAAGTGATAGATATTTTAAAACCACATTTTTAAGACTAGGCTGCACTCACCCTTATCTAAGGTTTTTTTCCCCAAAAACTAGGGATGTTGGGGAATTAAATGTATTTTCCAAATTTATATTCAAAATGAACAAATTATGAGCGTATGGAAAATAAGATGTCAATATCTAGCGTGAAAATGTAAGGGTGACAATTTATGACACTACAAATATATCCTATAACCAATAATTTTAAATGATAAATGAGCTCATAGGAGTGTTTGATATGATTAAAAAAATTCATTTATAATCTATGTTTATAACACATTAACATGATGCAATAAAAAATTTGTTTATACTTTCCTTCATCTCTATCTTTAAGTAAAAATAATATTTCCTCTCTGAATAGGAACCAGTTCTTGTAACAATTGTTCTCCCTTTTAAAAAAATAAATTATTAATATATTTTAATATATTTATTGAAATTTTTAAGAATATAATAACCACATTATCTACATGTTTTTTCTCACATATCAGTAACATTTAACAAATAGGGTTCTCTATGTTGTAATATATCTACTACAAAATATCCTCATAGAAGGAGACTATTGTATTTAAGGTTTTAAGCTTTGATTAGTTCAACCAAAATACAAAATGATACACAATTTCTTTTTATAAGGCCCTCATCTTGATCACCTTCCAAACTTTGGCTTTTAAACAAGCCACCCTTGAGCTAAGAAGTCTCCATAAGAACTAGGTTTACACTCAAATAGCGCAAAGAAACACATAAACAACCATTGATCAAAATAAAATAGTAATTGTGTAATGTAGGAAAATGTAGCCCTTTACATTTTCACACTTTTTTGGGCCCTACCTACTAAAATTGGGCTTCTTTATGCCTTATTTGGTCCTATTTTGTATACACAAGCCTTAAGTAATCCATCTTTCCAGGGATAATCCTGACACATATGTAATGATCAATCATAATTAAGTGATTTAAGATTATATGGCCTATATTTAGTGATCTAGGACTCATACACCACCTTTTTCATTTAAGTCTCACCTAGGTTTCAAGGCCTAGTCTTTAATTTAGCATCAAACATAGCATTTATTGAAAAATGTGTCCCAAGCTTAGCCTATTGGGACTTATATGCCTGAATGAGTATATGAGTCCCACTTAGCTTAGAACCAGATAAAATTCAAATTCTTAGTGGGATTTTATTCTCCTAGATCTGATGTCGACTTGTAGTGTTTTAATTTTAAGAAATTTGGCATAAACAAGTATAAATACAGCATTGTTTCAAATATTTTCTCCTAGTAAATTTTATGAGAAAGCATTAGAGAAAGTTTGTGATTAAAAGAGAATTCAAGAGCTAATTATCAAGAATTTTGGAGTATTATTCAAGATTCAAGGATCATTTCAAAGTCATCATGCATCATGTTTTTTTTTGAGTTAACATTTGTGATGTAGGTTCTTATGATTCAAGTAAGCATTCCAGTCAAGATCTAAAACATTAAATCACAAGTAAGATATGCATTCATGATAGCCATTAAATACAAGATTGCATCCTTTTTTCCTAGTTTTTTGTGAGTTGCAACATTAATTTTTTATTCATTCATCATTCCTTCATTCTATTTGATTTTATTTCAAGGTTTGATTACCAAAACAGGGTTTGACAAGGGCAAACCCCTATCTACTTAAAAAACAAAATTTATCTCTCTCTTTGATGTGTGATTGTAGATCTAGGTGGTTTAGGTTTAAGATCCATTGAAGAGAAAGTTTGGAGAAATTTTTTAAGTTGTCAAAGTTTTCATTTACATTGCAAGATCACAAAAAGTCATCTACAGGTTGCAATTCAGTGTTTCATAATTAGAGATTTGGTAGGAGAGTAGCTATAAAATAAAATTAGAGGATATAAATTTTTTAGATCAATGCTAATATTGGGACTAAATTTCCACTTGTGGAATATGAGTCCCAATATACTAGATTTCAAGCCTTTTTTTAGATCCCAATTTAGTAGTTCTAGATTCTGGTTTCAACCTGAAACCCTAAATTGAGACTAAATCACCCCTACTAGAATATGAATCACATTGTGCATAACAATTCACCATTTCTGAGATTTTAGACCTTCATTCAAGCCTCTTTAGTTTCAAGGTGAACCTTTGTTTATCTCCAATTTTTTATTCTAATTTGAGTTCATTTTATAGGTTATATCATTAGGTTTTGCATGTCATTTACATTTATTATCTTTCAAAGCCTTGCTTGGTGGTGAACCCCCTTATTTTCATTAATGACAACCTAGGAAACCTTATTTCAGATCACTTTCCCTTATCCCATACCTAGATTGGTATCTCTAAGGTTTCCTTGAATGAAATAGAGTGAAATAAGGTCCCCTAAGTTTTTCATCTCCTAAAAGGAGAAACCACCCTATTTTCCCTCCATTTAATTTTGGTGAACCTATCCTTTAGAACACCTTATATTATGATTTGGAGTGTACCATAGTCCTATATCTAGCTTACATTAACCTTACTTTAGGTCCTACATTAGTTAATTTGCATCTAGGGATTTTAAAACTTGTATTAGTTAAAGTGCATATAGGTTGCATTTTTGGATCTTGCATCATTGAATTTAATTTTAAATTTGTAATTGCACATATTGTAGACATAATTCAAACTAGAAAAAATAACATTCACTCAAAATTTGCTAAAATTAGGGTCAAACCCTAATTTGGGACTCATATGCCCCACTGGGCGATTTAGTCTCAGTGCAAGTTATCTTACCTAATTTATAGGTACTATGTGTGGATTGTTTTGCAACATTTAAATTCTTGAAAAAAACTAAGTAGGAGTGGTGTGATCTAGTCCTGTTTTAGATTTGAATCTACATTTTACAATATTAGAGACTAAGTTTCTATGCTTTTTTTTGTTGTTATTAATCTATGTTTTAGTTTGCAGAGTTTTTGTTTTATTTTAAATCTAGCTTAATTTAGTTAATTTCATGCATTAATTAATTTTAAAATTTCATTTACACCTCTCATTATATATTATTTTATTACATTGCATCATGGATATGTTCTTTGGTATGATTTTGATGTCCTTAAAAATATTAGTAGATGTGTCAAGTTGTGCTTTTGGAAATGATCCTAATGAAATTGAGTTTATGCCAAATAAACTCATAATGCATGTCCTCCTCATGATTTTGACATCATTGGAGAATATGATGATAACATGAATAACTTCAAAAATTATTTCCTTAACAAACTTGAGACTAATGTATCATTTTATCCTTCTATGAAGTGACCAACAACTCTTGAGATGTTTGGTATTTTGCATCCTAAAATTGAAACACAAGTTGAACCTAAGTTCATTACAATAGGTGAACCTAGTTCCTCTAATCAAACAAAAATTCAGCTATCTTATGTTAAGAAAGTGATCAAAACTACCGTCAACCTCAAAGAGACATATGGAAAATAATTCACAATCTTAAGTAAAAAAGGATGTGATACAACAAGTGAACATGAAATTCATCAACTCTTAGAGAAAAATCCAATTGAAGATACCAAAGGGTTAGGATATCAAGATCCTCCTCCTGACATAAGTATCCTCCATCTTGAAGAAAAACCAATTCCTTGTAATGATTATAAGGATGATAGAATTGTATTAGGTCCTCCTCAACATGTAACTCAATAAATTGGTGAATCTAGCAAGCAAAAAAGGCCTTACAAATTAAAGAAACTATAATTCACTTGTCTACCATCTGCAACCGAAATAACTTTACACATAATTCTAATCCAAGGAATAGATACATTACCACTCATGCAAGAAAATCAATTTCCAAATCCTAAGAACACAAACAATTGTAAATATCATAGAGTTTATAGACATAGTACTTGTATAGTAGTGAATTTTCACCCCTTATGCCAATTCCCCTTCCACACATCCTCACCTTAGAAAATAAAATCCTAACATGAAATTCCACATCACCCAACTACCTTCCTTACACTTGGAATCTATTTGCTGTATCAGTGAGAGAATATTTTTCAGGGATGCATGTGCAACGCAAAGATGTTTGTGTGGCATGTTGTTGTCTTTGACGGATTCTTGTGTCTGAAGTTGGCATAGGTGTTACACTCCCAATTGGGGATGAATTGTCACATCCCTCTTTGACCAACCAACTTGAAAATTCCTTATTATTCCTTATTCTTACTTCAAATGTATCCATTCTCACTTCATTTGATCTCTTCAAGCTCTCTACACATATTCTCAAGCTATTTGTTAGCATTTACAACATTGACTTCACTCTCAAGAAACACTTCAACAGTCCATTGCAGTAGCAACACTCCATTAACTCCACATAGAAATTGTGAAGAAATTCATAGAAGCATGGTCTTGGAGTCTTGCAAGACCTCCCTTCATAACAATTGAGACTACAGTGACCTTTCCAAGTCAATATTCTCCTCCATTGGCTAGTGAGCTTTTGGCTAGAGATGTTAACATTTTTCTCCTATCCTTTGTGATTTGGTTAAGTAGCATTGTATTGTTTTGTAGTTTTTTTATTCTCTCTTCTTCCTTTGATCACATATTTCTACTACATTTCTTTCTAGCTTTACGTGGAGGTGGAAACACCAAAACGAGGGTTTGATTGAGGTAGGCCCCTATACAGCCCCAAAATTTTTCCCTCTTTCTTGTGTGTACGTGAAAGTACGTGTGGAGCTAGCTGGTGAATAGGTGTTTTGGTGAGATCATATTCATCACCCTAGCTTTTATTTATTTTCTCTATTATCATTTATACTTTTCATATCTTATATATTTTTTTGTTCATTTAAGAATATCCAGCTAGGTTGTTAGTTCATTTTTAGGTAGTTTATATTATAATTCCTATTTTATAGTTGTATGGATGCCAATACACCAGAGAGATTCCATTACATTGTTTTTTCATCCTAGAATTGCACTACAATCCTTAGACAGAGATTTCTCTGAGGTGTAGTATTGACTTTGAAAACCAACTCTCCTAGCCTAAACTTGGGTTTCAAGTCTTAAAATTGACAGAAGTAATTTATAGTGCTCATCATTCTCAACCCCCATCTAGAACACCCTTTTAGAGTGAGGTATGTTAGAGAAGCCCTCCGCTCTCAGCTCTTCATGACTTGGAGCCTTTGCTTGGTTGGACCCCCTCTCTTACATTTTTTGTGACCCTGACGTGAACCATCTTAGTTTCTCTTTGTGATATTGGAAGATCATTTCCTCGTGTTATAGGAGCATTTTAGGTGTGATTGTTTTGATGCCCTTACCTTACGACCCAACCTATGGCCCCTAGTAGGCGTAGTTTGAAGGTTTTGTAAGTTTTGTGTAACAAAACCTTAGTTGGGTCACTGTTTGATTTTGAACCTTTGGGGGGCTTTATGAGATGGTCATTTAGTGCACATGATGGAATATTTATTGCATTTATCTATCCACTTTGAGAAGCTTGAGAGTAGTCATCCAAGTATAACCTTCACCTTGCAGGACCTACCGATGGGCTTCAATAGAGAACCATCTCCCCTTTTATCCTTATGAGAATCAATCAAAACACTGTAGCAGGTGTTCTTGTTGATTCAATGTCCCAAGTAAATATCATAACTGAGGAGATTATGTTAATTAAATTCCTACACAAAGATGGGTATAATGCATCTATGAGCACCATTTGTACACATAACATACTTTTTATACCTCCCCTTGGTAGTATCATTATGTCAGTCCTTGTCATACCTAAGTCCATAAGCCTGTTGTTTGACATAATCCCAGGGTATGAACTCTTGAGAGTGAAGTTGGGTATCCCCTAGCTAGTAGCTATGAGCGTAGTTCCCTTCATTGTGCACACATTTCTAAAGTTTATTCATGGGGGTTCATTGCATGTGATTCATGACACTCGTTATAAACCACTAGTTGTATGTGATAGCTATTCCTTAGATAACTTTCAACCTGCACCTCTTGGTCCTCTCCCACCTATGAAGGACCTCTTGTACCACACATATCAAAAGTACAAGAAAGGGCACTTAACGCCTACAGTGAGGTACTCACCATCTCCTTATGTTGTCTCGCATAGGACCTACTTAAAATATGACGATGATGATGCCAATGCACATAAGAGGGAAGAAAAGAAGTGCTATCAAGGACCCTCTCTCTCCTCTTTTTATATTCAACATGATGCTCCCTCTGGCCCTACTATGACACCATAAGATTATGTTTCATGCTTGCGAGAGAATCCTATTATGCCCACTTGGAAAAATTCTAAGCATCCCACATTTGAATTTCCTATTCTACCCACAAAGCCTAGGCTCATTCGATATGGCAAAAGAAAAGGTCCCTATGGGAAATCCTCTATGTCTCAGCCTCCCACTGCTTCTACTCCCAAAGTAGTAAATAGGAAGAGGTCCACTATTGAGGCACTAGAGTTGACTCCCCCTACTATTTTCTCAACTTGCTCCTCATATTCTCATTCAGCAGTATTTCCCTCCACCAAAAATGGTTGTGGTGGACACTTGTATGGCTGAGCAAGAGCCTTCCATCCCTTCATGACTCTCAACCTCTAGCTCAAAGATTTAGATAAACCAACTTGCACCTAAGAGAAAGTGTTAGTGAAAGGATATGGTGGCTGAGCATGTGGCTTTACATAGAAAGGAAGTCGATTCGACCACCCCAGTATCAGGGCCTCCTGTTGTGTCCTCCTCTCTCTTCCCTTCTATTTTTGTTTAATCTAGTTTAACTATCACCCTTCCAACTTCTATTGTGAGTACAAATGCACCTAACCCCAAAAAGGTGCAGGTGTTTATCACTCCTTCAGGTGAGTCACCCTTGTTGATGTCCCCTATGAAAATTCTACCATTTCCTAAACTCATGGATATGCCAAATACCTCAATGGTGTCCATTGCATTTTTCTCTTCCTCCTCTTATGTGCCTCTTTCCTTATCTATGGGGAGTTCACATCCCTCGACAAAGAAAGAGGTGGAGGTTTTCCCTTCTAGAAATGGATGGTATAAGAGGATCCCACCTTCTCCAAAAGGTGGTCCTGCATTAGCTTGGTTTTTCCTTATGAGGAAGCCAACTTCGACTTCTCCTAAATTCATCACCACTCCTGAGTCACTCAGTAAGCCAAACGATGAATCACGGGCACCACCCTCTCCATCTATTGAGGTACGCCATGGAACTCTTGTAAAGTACATGTTTAACTCTCTAAATGAATTTTTATCCTTTTCAGAGATCTTTACGAAATTGTTGACCATAGCTCCATAGGAGTAGAGTGAGGAAGACCTTGCATGTGCTTCTTCCTTAGCCCTTGTCATGAGAGGATCAAAAGCTCCTCCCCTTAATATTCCACCACTGTAGGCTCATTCTCCTTCCCCTTACATTGATCTAGATTGGGAAGTAGATGACCTCTTGTTTGATGAATGTTAGGGGGAGGCTTCTTCTTTATCTATATATTAGAAGTGTGTATTTCTAATGTGTTCCCACATACTTGTGCTATGTGTTCCTGGATGAACCTTGTCACCCTTATTGGTGCTTGGATACATGAGTGATTTTTTTATCATGAACCTTCTTCTATCTATATCATCATTCTTCCATTTTTTTGTTTGATTTTCAAAAAATTGGGGATGATGCAAAGTGTTGGGGGTATTTAGGCTTCCCTTCCATGTTGACCCATTTTTTTATTTTTACTTTTTTTTTTCTCGCATTCTTCCTGACCTGGTGGGGATTGATGATCTTTCACCTTGCACTATGGTTACCTATTATTTATAAATGAATGAATAGATCTGACCCTCTAAAACTACATCCCCTTGTGTCCTATGTTTGTGATTATTTATCTTTTTCTCTTTTCTTATCTTTCTCTCTTCTTTGCTTGAGTTGTCCCTCTTATGTGTGACAATGTCTCCAATTTTTGAAAATGCATTTGAAACTGATGGATATTTTCTTAAAAACCTTTGCAAAATTCTTCAATAAAATCATATTCTCCAATTGGACCCCTAACAGGATGTGTTTCCTTCATCATGGGTTCATAAAGAAAGAACTTGAAGAATTTCCTCTAAGGTGGGAACAACATTGACCTTCCCCTCACAAGGAGGAATTTTCTTCCTTTCAAATTCCTTGATGAAGTGAACATCTTTCAAAAGGATTCCTTGATGATGAATCGATCTCTTTTGATGGTATGCATAGCTATCTGCTCAATGGCCTACATGGTTGCTTTGTTTTTCTTGACATTTTTCATCTATGGATAGACATGTCACTTTCGAAGTGTGCCTGTATAGCCACTTTCTAACTTTGCAGAGTCACCTTACTTTTTTGGGTTTCCTCCATTTGAGAGATCTTGGGGGATTCCTCCTTGTAGGTCCATAGGCATCTAAGGTGCTTAAATCTCTAGGCTTCCTCCATGTGAGAGATCATGGGGGTCACCTTATTGTAGGTTTACGAGCTTGTGAGGATCTTGTTTCATTAGGTTTCCTTCATGTGACAGATCTTCGGGGATGCCTCCTTGTAGGTATACGATTCAATAAAGTGCTTGATTAATGTGGATTCCTACATGTGAGATATCTTGGGGGTTTCCTCCTTGTAGGTCTACAAGCTTGTGAGACACTTTCATCCTACGTGATTTTTCGATCATTGGTTTGAGGACCTTCAGTGTACTTTGTGTAGCTTCATTTTGTGAGGCTTTGGAGTCTTTTGTTTGAAGATTGTGACAGAGAGTACCCATGGAGTCCTTTGGATCTCCTATGCTTATGAGCTCGTTAGATCACAGTCTACTTCCTCAATAGTTTAGGTACAAATTTCTAACCTATCTCTTTGATCTACTTTAAAGAAGCATTCATCAGTATTTATGCTCGCTAAAGTGGGGGAAAAATGTATAGGAGAAAATTTTCACCCCTTACACAAATTCCCCTTTCACAAATCCTCACCTTAGAAAATCAAATCTAAAGGAAAAATTCCACATATCTCAACTACCTATTGGAATATGGCTTTTAGTCTTGTCAATGATGGCAACCTAAGTTGTTGATCCGATCCATAGTTTAGTATTGGTTCATACCAGGAGAACAAAATGAAGAACAAGGTATCCGGTTAAAGGTAAAGATGTTGATCTATATACTTCACCGAACTATTATTTTGAGTTATGGATCTCAGAGAAAGGTATCTTGATGATTTTACTACCTTATTCAAGAAGTATCGAGGTTCACATTTATTTGTGTATGATCTAGGAGATCTGGTACATTGATTTTTTGGTTATCTGTGCTAGAAGGCCGACTTGGCAAATATAGTCATTGTGGATGTTTAAGGAGTAATTGGTTAATTTTTTTTGTGTTTGAACATGTTTATTTGGGTCCTCACTATTATATGGCTGACTATGGGTGGTATGCATAAAGATTTAGTTGTGTATTTAGCCAATAGTTGATAAGTATTTTATGTTTTATGAAATCCAACATACGAGTGATCAAAATATTTGGTAGCAGATATATATATGAGATCGATTGTATCATTTTAGATAAGAGAATGTGTGTGATGTAAATTATATTAGCTTTTTGTGTGAAATGAAGAAGGATAGTGATTCAAATTTGTTTATATATGGATTTATGATGTGAACTGCAGAGCAGAGAAGAGCATAGCGAAGAGAAGAATCACACAGAAGGTCCAAAATCTGATCTATGAGCCTAATCAGAACTGTAACCTAGCATAATTAGATGCTATTAATTCAAATAAATATTTCAGATGGTCTTAATCTGAACATTTTGTAAGGTAGTGAGCCTTTATATTTTGAGCAGTGAGCTCTAGGTAGTGAGCTTGAATGCAAGTGCATTCCCTTGTTTTAAAACTTATATTTGAGTACTCAAATTGTGAATTGACCTCCATCGTGGTTTTTCCCCTAATAGGGATTCCAAATTAAAATCCCTGTGTTATGGTGTTGTGGATGATTACTTTGTGTGTTTGCATATTTACTTTGGTTTAATGTTGAAATAGTTTAAATATCATATTAATAAAGTTCAGATTTGTAGAACATTGATTTACCCCTCCCTTTTAATGTTTCCTTGAGTCCAACAATTGGTATCAAATCCTAGTTCCTCGAAAGAATTTTAGCAACTTGAGGTAGATCTTGGAATGTAATGGACTCTGGTAGTCTTCAACAACAAATTTTTGTGGCACTTGATAACCTTGATCAGTCTATAGAAGAAGTCTATGAATTGACAGAAAATGTTAGGGATGCTGATAAATTGATTCAAACATTAAAGGATTAAATTGTTAAATCCAGGGAAAAGAGGAAGAAAATTAGTGATCAGATTAAGCAAAAAGAAACTAGAAATATGGATGATGCTCACCTCAATCAGATCTTGAAGGAAATAACTGAATAATATGAAAATCTTGCCAGAAACAATGCTACCCTAAGACATGAGATGGAATCTATGGTGATGAAGCTGACTAAGGAGATTGAAGAAAGGAAGAAGAATGAGGAAAACCTTTCTTAGTCCTTAAAATAAAAATTTTATGAATGCATAAGAGTAAACAGAGAATTCATTCAGTTGGAGGGTATGTGCAAGATCATCATGGACAGAACAAGCCCTTAAGTGGTGATGAAAATTCACAAAATCAGAGCTAGGAAACTTCACGTAAAAATTTGAATAATTTATCTATATTATTTCAAAAATATGTAAGAATGGAATCTATAGAAAATTGAATGTAATTTCTACACTACTAGGTTTAGTTTCTTAAAAAAAATATTTGGTGAAAATTTGAAATTTGAATGTGGTAGTACTTAAATTTCAAGGAAAAAATAAGTAGGATCTCTTTGACCACCCTAACCACAATAAAATGATAATATTATAGATATAAGAAGAGGACTCATGTCTTGATGTGATGCATATTTTTTTATAATTTTTTTCCAAGTATATAATTAATTATGATTTTTTTTATTACAAATTTTTAAAAATATAAAAATTTGTATGTCTGACCACCTTAACTTGGTCAAAACTTCATGAAATTCAATCTTCTTTTTTTAATCCTATAATATGCAAAGCATAGAATGTGATGCATGTTTTAATTTCAAAAAATATGATACCATTTGAAATCTATAGATTTTTTTCAATTAGCCTATCAATCAAGGCTTTAGTCATAATTCAAATAGAAAATCAATAATAATAATTTCTTAAATTCAAAGTAAAGAATAATTTATATTGGTGGAATGCTAAGAATATCCTTTAAAAACCATTTTCAATTCATCGATTTTGGGTAAATAAGACATAATCAGCCACATGGGTCAACATATCACTTACATATCGCCACTTTTTGGCTCATGATGATCCTACACATACCTTGGAGAGTGAAGTGCTACAATCCAGAAATAATGAAGAACTTGAAAAATAGATTATTGTCCTCAAGAATGAACTTACTACTGCAAATGAATACAAGGAGAATTTTAATATTAGTTTTTTTAATCTTGGTGAGCTCTCTCAAGGATAGAAGAATTCTAAAGACAAGTGAGGTATTAGATATGAGAAAGGAGAAAGTTTTGGATCTGGACAAAGGAATTTCAGGCAAGGAAATCGGATGAACAAAGATGGAAGGTATCTGGTAAGACAACCTAATCTCAAAAATTTAATGGATACTTTTTTTCTTGCAATAAATTTAGTCATATGGCTGATCAATGTAGAAGTAAAATGAAATCCAGCAATCCATCATTCTCTAGTTAGTGTTTCAATTGCAAAATTTTTTGTCATAAATCCATTGAATACATAAATGTGTCAAACTACTCTATCATTAGAAGGAATGTTAAACGTTATACCTATGGAATAATTGGGCATATTGCTAATCAATGCATATCAAGAGGAAATCAATGGAATGATTGGTCTGGACAAGGAAGTACTATGTGCTACAACTGCAATAGATACGATCGCATTGCAAGATTTTGCAGAAACAAAAATGTGGGTAGAAAAGGTCTGGTATACAAAGTCAGAAATACACAAAAAAATGATAAAGAAAAAGGAAAAATGATTGTGGATGAAATAAGAGATCAAATGAAGAATACATGGGTAAGGAAGAATGAATCTGATGATGGAAATGGTTCTACACTCGAACCAACTTCTGGTAATTCCTTTGGAAATTGATCTCAGACCATTGGCCCAGGGAGAATTTATTTTAAGAAAATCCTTTTCCCCTATCTGTAAGCTAGTACTGGATCATGAAAATATTGTTAAAAGGTGTACTAATGATATAAAAAGCTTTGGAAAACACTCACAAGGAAATTCAAAGAAATCATAGGTCCGTAGAAGAATTTTTCTCTTGCTGTCTGAGAAAATAGGGTATTTGAAATATCTAGGGAAAAAAAAATTATTACAAGTGTGCGAGCTATATAAGGAAAGATGAAAATATCATTTGTCACTTTGCACCAAAGTAGAGAATAAGGAGAGCACTCAGTAGCAGAATTTTGAAGGAGTGAAGTTAATTCAGCGGTGATTCTCAAAATGCATAAGGTATTTTAGTTACTTTTCAATTTCCATATTATTTAGCATGTGGTTGTACGAAAGGAAAAATGGAAAAAATCAAAGGGTCAATAAATTTAGATGAATACAATAGTGAAAATATTAGAGCCATAATAAAAAAAAATTCACTCGATGAATTGAAATGGGTGAGAGAAGCCAAACACAAGAATTTGGACATTTGGAATGAGTTTCCCTATTTCAAGAACATAAAAATTGTTAAATTCATTTTGAGCAGATTGAGTAATGACACTTTGATTTTGGACAAACCCTACATCATTTCGAAAGAAGTAGTTGAAAATTTAACTAGATTATGCAAATTTGGGAATAACCAGGAAAGAAATCCATCCAGAATAAATAAGTTGAAACCCTAACCAGAGTTATTGGAGATCAAAGGGCACTGATAATCTTGACAATCAAAAACCTTGTGAAAAGGTACATTGTGCATGAAGTATTATATAAAATATTTTTCAAAAACAAAGAAGGAGCAACTTCGGTAGGCGTAGTTTACATCTCTCTCAAAATGATAATGGAAGGTCGAGACTTTGACCTATGTGGACCTCTAAAGGATCAATTGATGGAGAATGTACAATTAATGAATATTTCAAATTACCATTTCAGGTTTGGTACTCTGTTCATATGTCTAGCAATGTAATTTCTAAATTGTTTACCGATGAACAACAATGTGGTGTGGAAAGAAAATGAATTGGTGCACAAAAAAGTCTACACACACTCTAAATTTTGGAAAACTGTGATCAAGAATATGCAAGTTTCTTTAAGAGTTTTCTAGAAAATTTTGGCTCAGTTGGTACTTCTCTTCTAGTAAAAGCACTTCAAGTTGGTTCATATTCCAATGAGATGGAGAGAAAGAATAAAAGAGAAAAATATGTTTTTGTCTGTACTCCTCTGAAATGCAAGATTTTAAAAATTGAAGGGAAAGGAAAGGAACAAGAGATTGTGGATATACTAGATGATAAATCTAATGAGGAAACCGAGGACACACAGGGAAAAGAGAAGGATTTAATTGAACTAGAACAAGAAAAGGAAATGATAGAAGCAAGTGAGGAAGAAGATGACTTGACAAAAGAGAAATTGCAACAACTTATTCATAAAGAAGGTGAAATGGAGAAAATTGCTCAATTATGGTTTATAAAAACCCTCATATGATCAGCATATGATCTTAAGTGTACTAAGTGCTCATGTTGTGCACATTAAGATCAAATTGGAGAGTTTTCAAAATATTTTACTTGAAGAAATAATTGAATGCATTAAGGAAACTATGGACTCTGAGTTTCAAAATAAAGAAGAAGGAGAAATAATATCTCATTTGAAGGAGTAGTTCAGGCTACAACTTACCAAGTTGAAAAATAAAATGAATAAGCTTAGGTAATGTATAAGTGAAGAAAATAATATCTATAAATATTGCATTTGTTGGCCTCATGCAGTTGGAGAATACAGAGAGAAGTTGGAGTAAATTGAAATAGAATTAAGTGGGATTGGAAAAAAAATTGATATGTTTCATGATTAGGATTCTACAATCAAGAAAAGAATTCAAGAGCTGCAGTCTAAGCACACAAAATTTTAGCTCACAAAAAACACACTCTTGGAAACTTTTTGGAAAGTGAAGGACCTAACTGAATGTAGACTAGAACAAATGGATGAGATATTGAGGAAAGGTGAAAAATTAGAGGATACGATCACAATCCTATAATCCCTCATTGAGATTGTCAATAGGACATCTAAGAATAATAGTATGATCGTAATAATTAGGATTGTAATAGAAGCTTGTAATAAATTTATTCCGGAGATGAAAGAAAATCATAAGATAATTTTCTAACTCCAAGTAGCAATTTCTCTTTTACAAAATTTTGAATCAGTTTTGAAATTTTGGCTATATTTAAAAAGGGGAGATTGAACATGCGTTTTGTCAATTTTTTGCATATGGCTTATAGTTTTTTCATTGATGTCGAAGGGGTAGAGAAAACAGTGAAAAATGCCTCATCAATCTTAGGGGGAGCTATGTTTTGAAATTTTGAAGTTTGGCAGCGTACTCATATTGGTTTCGAAACTTAGTCATTTTTCAATAAGTGTTGCCATCAATTCCAAAGGGAGATATTGTTGGCATATGGATTTTATTGTTTTCATTGATGAAAACATAAGTCGTTGATCTAATCCATATTTTGCTATTGGTTCATATCGGTAGAACAAAATGAAGAACATGGTATCCAGTTAAAGGTAAAGATGTCAATTTGTATACTTCACCGGACTATTATTTTGAGTTGTGGATCTCAAAGAAAGGTATGTTTATTTTTTTACTACCTTATTCAAGAAGTGTCGAGGTGTGTATTTACTAGTGTACGATCTAGGAGATCCGATGCATTGATTTTCTAGTTAACTATGCTAGAAGGCCAACTTGGTGAATATAGTTGTTGTGGAATTTTAAGGAGTAATTATTTAAAGGTTTTTGTGTTTGAACATTTTTATTTGGGTCCTCACTATGCTATGACTGAATGTGGGTGGTGCACATAAATAATTAGTTGTGGATTTAGCTAACAGTTGGAAAGTATTTTATGTTTTATGAAAGTTGACATATGAATGATCAAATATTTGGCTGAAGATATGTATATTTTAGATTGGTTGTATCATTTTAGAGAAGCGAATATGTGTGATGTGAATTATATTAGTGTGTGGTGCAAAATTCAGAATGGTAGTGATGCAAATTTATCTATTTATTGATTTATGATGCAAATTGTAGAGCACAATAGAGTAGAGAAGAGCGAAGAGAAAAATCAGACAAAAGGTCCAAAATCTAATCTATGAGCCTAACTAGAACTGTAACATAGTATAAGTAGATGCTATTAATTCAGTTCAATCTTTCTGTAGACATGGAAATTATACAATTTGATCTGACACACTGGATCCTGATTTACTAACACCATTTCATCCTGAATCATCTCCTTTGTTAGTCATTTAATTGAATAATCTGTATTTGATTAAATTCATTGCTCTTCATCTCTTAATTAAATAAATCAAATTTATCTAATTAAGTCATCATCTCTTGTTAATTAAATAAATCAATTTTATTTAATTCATTCTATAAAACTCCTTTTAATTAAATAATTCATTTTATTTCATTAAATCCCTAAAATCTTCTTATTAAGTTGAATAAATTAAACATTATTTGATAAAATCTAACATTATCCCCTTAGTTAAATAAATCAAAATCATTTATTTAATTAAACCCTTCCTCTCAATTTGATTTAAATCAATTCATAAATTTAACTCTAAATTGTCACATCTCCTAATTCTTCATTAAATTAATTAATCTTTGATTAATTTAATCCTAATCTATGTCACATTCTCTAGAGAATGCAACTTTCACAATAAATCAATTACTTTGATTTATTAATTCATCTATTTTCCCTCAATGGAATAAAAGGGGAATATTCCCTTAAATTTGAATTCAAATTCAAAAGGGCTTGGTCCTTCCAACAAGGCATTCAATGCCTCTTACATGTCCTTGTGCATTGAGCCAAGTGATATTAACTCCATTTCTTTCTCCCTCCAAAATGTCACATTCAAAATTCAAATTTGAATCTCATAGCGTTTATCATGCACATTGACCAAAATGTGCTCATTCCTCCTCTTATAACATGTGGACAAGTGGCCTCTTCTCATTGGCTAGTCTTTTATCCCACATTCATCCAAATCCCTCATTCTTCCAATTTGGGAATCTATAAATGAGAGAATCTTCCTCTCATTCTATTATCCACAATTTTAGTAAACTTACTATACTCAACTTCTTCTTCTTCAAGCATATCTAGTTTCATCCATTTCTTCACATTCTTAGCTAGGTTATGCAGAAATTCAACCAAGGTGGATCAATCTTCAAAAAATCATCAAAGCTTACAAAGGAGTTGGGAAAAGGCTGATTTTGACACACCAATTGGCACCAAATCTCCCATGGGATCAAGAGTTTGCATACTTAATTAGGATTTCACTTTTTTTTCATGTTTTATTTCTCTTTTTTCCTATTTTAAGTATTTGTAGATGGATTTCATGGGGAATCCTTGTTTTACCTTGCATTTGATCTAATATTATGATTGTTTTTATTTTTTGTGTAGGTATCAAATTAGAGGTTCACACTTTCAGATGGTCTTAATCTGAACATTTTGTAAGGCAATGAGCCTTTCTATTTGGAGCAGTGAGCATGAATGCAAGTGCATTCCCTTTTTGTAAAACTTATATTTTATTACTCAAATTATGGATTGACCTCCACCATGGTTTTTCCCCTAATAGGGTTTCCATGTAAAAATCATTGTGTTATGGTGTTGTGGATGATTACTTTGTGTGTTTGCATCTTTCCTTTAGTTTAATGTTGAAATGGTTTAAATATCATATTAATAAAGTTTAGATTTATTGAACACTGATTCACCCCCCCTCTCAATGTTCCCTTGAGTCCAAAATTTCCTTCATTCCACTTGGCATATGTCTATTGTGTCCATGAGAGAATATTTTTTGGGGAAACATGCGTGACGTATAGACATTTGTGTGGTGCCCTATTGTCCTTGATAGATTCCTATGTCTAAAGTTGGAAGAGGCATTATACTCCTGATTGGGGATGAATTGTAACATCCCTCTTCAACCAACCGACTTGAAAATACCTTATTGTTTCTCATTCTTTATTAAATTGCATCCATTATCACTTCAAGATCTCTACACACATTCTCAAGCTATCTCTTAGCATTTCCAACATTCATTTCACTCTCAAGTAGCACTTCAACACTCCTCTATAGCAACAACACTCCATCAACTCCACATAGAAAGTGTGAAGCAAGCCATAGTAGTGCACGAGCTTGGAGTCTTGAGAGACCTCCCTTCATCTCATTTGAGGTTGTGGTGACCTTGCCAAGTCAATATTATCCTCCATTGGCTAGTGAGCTTTTGGGTGGAGATGGTAACATTTCACTCCTCTAATTTGTGATTTTGTTGAGTATAATTATATTTTTTTTAGTGGTTTTATCCTCTCTTCTTTCCTTTAACGCATATTTATACTACATTTATTTTTTGTTGTCCATGGAGGTGGAAACACAAAAATTGGGGTCTGACTAAGGTAGGCCCCTATACAGCCCCAACAATTTTCCCTCTTTCTTATGT
Source organism: Sequoiadendron giganteum (assembly GCA_007115665.2). NCBI lineage: Eukaryota > Viridiplantae > Streptophyta > Pinopsida > Cupressales > Cupressaceae > Sequoiadendron > Sequoiadendron giganteum. The sequence continues at coordinate 95,890,084 of CM021104.1, forward strand.
GTAGGTGAATGTACATGTGAAGCTAATTGGTGAATAGGAATTTTGGTGAGATCATCTTCATCACCCTAGCTTTTATTTATTTTCTCTATCATCTTCATTTGTATTTTTCATATCTTATGATTCTATTTTGTTCATTTAAGAATAACCAAGTAGGGTATTAGTTCGCTTTTAGGTAGTTTATATTGTACTTCTTGTTTTCTAGTCGTATGGATGCTAGCACGCTAGAGAGATGCCAATGCATTGTACTATCATCCCAAAACTACCCTACCATCCTTAGATAGAGGGTTGTCTAAGGTGCAATAGTGACTTTGAAAAATAGTTCACCTAGCCTAAACATGGGTTTAAGGTCTGAAGAGTGATAAAAGTACTTCCTAGTTCTCACCATTCTTGACCCCCATCTAAAACACCCCTTTAGAGTGAGGTAAGTTAGGGTAGCCATCCTCTCTTGGCTCTCTATGACCTGGAGCCTTGACATTGTTGGTCCCCCTCTCTTATAGTACTAATGAGCATCATGCTTTAAAAAATATTTGAAAAGTTTGATATCATTGAAATAATCCCCTAAAGCATTTCCCTCTACTCATTTCCATGTAATAGTTGTACGATCTTAAAATTATCACTATTACATGCCTTACATTCATTTCATAATGCAAGGATCTCTTTCTAATCACCTACCTCAGCTCATTTTTTTCTTGCACTCATTGGGGGCAAGAATCAAATAGCCTTGACCCTAGTTTGGCACTTTCTATTGTCCCTTTAGCTATTTGTTTGCCTTCCATATACATTGAGAAACATTGAGATGTGGATGACCTACTAATAGGTTGAATCACATGTGCCTCACCAGTATTGCGCATAATTTTATTTTTCATGTTGTGTGTGTGATTACATGTGCATAATATTATCCCCCTTATTGTTATGTTTGATGTATCTCTCTCTTGATGGCATTCCTCTATTTGTACCTACATTCTTCTTTATGTCGTAAAAAAATATCTTTTATTTTTCTTGTATTTTTCTTTTGGGGATGATGTAAGGAATCGAGACATTTAGGTCTCTTCCATGTTGACCCAAAAAAAATTCTTTATTTTCACTCTCTTTGTGTCATTCTTCTTGTTCCATGAGTATTTTGGGAATGATGAAAGTTTTGAGCTCTCTAATAGCATTGTAGCAAAGACATACTGACCCCAAATTCATGGATCCCTTATGTGATTTTGGGATTTGATTGTGGAGGCAACCTCTGCTTTATTTTCATGATGAAACTTCATTTAGAAACATATGACTTGGAATAGGTCTTTCTAAACAAGCTATCTTGTCCTCTTTATTATTAGCATTTATCATTTTCTACTTTACAACAATTTCTCACAACATGGTGTTTAGAAATATCTTTAAATTTGGGGCATACATTGGCATTAGTCTTTTTCAACTCATGTTTCATTGTGTAGTCTTCTTACTTCATGACACACATATTTCACTTTTTGATGACATTGGGTGTGATCTCCTTCAAGAGTGTGATCTCTCTTAGCATATTACATTCCTCTTGGTGGCTTGATGCGGCACACTGCATCCCCTAAGTTGTGAATTTTATATTCTTCAATTGGTCCTCTCTTGAGGACATTAGGCATAATTTTCCATAATTTAAGACCTTACATGAACTTAAAAAACCTCTTTGAATGTACAATACACTTTTTGCATTTACAATATCCATTATATAGAAACCTTGCATAACACACTTTGCTTTTTTGTGGATCCATCTTTTTTGTTCACGTGTGTCAAGCATAAAAAGATTTAATTTCCTCATGAATCATGTTCATGTTTTGTGGCACCTTATCAAAGTTATCATGAGGTATAGATTTTGTATGGTTGTATGTATGGGATTTGAACTTAGGAATGACTTCCCCATAGCAACTTTCTAGTATGTGTGAGTGCATACCAATCATGTGTGTATGTGTCTCATTGGGGGCTCACCTAGTGGATGGCTTGAGGTTCCACTAGCCCTTGTGAGTGTGTGTTTGGTTTGCATGGTGGAAATTGTGTTCCAATTGTAAACTTTCTTGGACAAACAACTTAGATCTAATCCACATCATGTGGGACAAATAGTAAAATATTGATCCACCCCTTTTTTTTTTTCTTTTCTCTCTTTCTTTGGCAGTGTATGATTGTGCCTTGTTACTCCTTATATCATTTACATATTTTTTCCTTTGTGCCTATGTTAATTTTCCATAGGATTTGTATCTAAGGGGCTTGATCATCCCTCTTGATTGTTCTCATCTTGTCTCACTAGCATTGGTACACTTGGACCCCTATTGAAATGAATTTTTCTAATTTACTGCGAGTTTGAAGCAAGTTTTTCTTCTCACTAAAGTGGGGGATAAATTTAGAGTAGGAAAACACATCCCTTTACATTTTCACACTTTTTTGGTGCCTGCATGATAAAATTGGGCTTCTTTATGCCTTATTCGATCCTATTTTGTATCCACAAGCCTTAATTAATCCATCTTTCTGAGGATAATCATGAAACATATGTAATGATTAATCATAATTTAATGCTTTTGGATTGTATGACCTAGATTTAGTAATCTCAGACTCATACGTAGTCTTGGGCATATGGGTCCCACCTAGGTTTTAGGGCCTAGTCCTAAATTTAGCATTAAACATAACATTTCTTGAAAAATGTGTCCCAAAATTAGCCTACTGGGACTCATATGCCACAACTAGAATATGATTCTATATTAGCTTAGACCTAATTTAAATTCATGTTATTAGTGGTATTTTATTCTTCCAGATCTAATGTCAGCTCGTAGTATTGTAATTTCAAATGATTTGGCAAAAACAAGTATAAATACAAGATTATTTCACATATTTTCTCCTAGAAACTTTTATGAGAAATAATTATAGAAAGTTTGTAATTAGAAGAGCATTAAAGAGCTCATTATCAAGCATTTTGGAGCATTATTGAATATTCAAGAATAATGCCAAAGTCATCATACATCATGTTTTTTTTAGATAACATTTGTGATCTAGGTTCTTATGATTCAAGTAAGAATTCAAATCAATATCTACAACATTCAATCAAGATTCAAGATCTACATTCATTATATCCATTACATACAAGATTGTAGCATTTTTTCCTAGGGTCTGGTGAGTTCCAACATATCTTATTTTTTCATTCATCATTCCTTCATTCTATTTAATTTAATTTCAAGATTTGATTACCAAAATGGGGTTTGACCAAGGAAAATGATAGGGTAGGGTTGGATGGAACAATCAATGTTTCATGCTTTGGATCTTACTTGGAAGACCCTTGTGGTGTCACACTCCACCACCTTAACTTATAGGACCTATTGCTTTTCTAGGTTCCCCTAGTTCACCTTGCCAACCTAGCTATCATGACAAATCCACCTACCAAGTCAACCTTGGTACAATGCTTCAACTCTTCCCTTAGCCCTTAATCCACCCTAAAGGCTAACCTATCCTCAACACTCAATTTTATCTTTTCAAGGGTGTGGGGATACTTCCAAAAAGTTCACACCATCACAACATGGTTCTAGAGAATCCACCTTGCTTCCTTTGGCCATCGCTTTTACCAAACCCTCATTTAGGGTTAAAAAGGCTACTAGCCCAAGATCCCTAATTAGGTCTCCAACTCCGAGAAAACAATCTTATTCTTCTAAGTTCTCCAATGAACACCCAATATTTTCTTGAGGTTCTTAGTGTATTTATCAACCTCTCAATGATTTCATGGGTCCTAAGTCTCCACTACCCATACACTACTCTGAACTGGAAATGATCAAAGAACTTAGGTTTTGTAGGTCTTTTCTGGCTTTCCTACAGACTATTCAGGAATTCCTCTCACCAAACGAGTTGATGGAGCTCCTTCATTCTTGATATGCCTTGGAAAGGTATACACCTGATCTCTCCACACTGTGATTTTCTAGGAGATGGACACCCTTGCAAGTCAAGTTCTCTACACTTCTTGTCTTTCCTAGCTGGGCATTGTCAAGCTCGCCTAGGAGAAGACTTCCATAGTGATTCCCTAACTCCTAACCACTCCTAACCCTATCCTATTTACATACATGAAGCCTAGTCACAATTCCCAAGGGCTCATACTCAAAGTACAGTGGGAATGTAACTAAACCTCCATTCTTTACAGGTTGTCTGTCAGAATAGCAAGTAAAAGAAACAAACTAACTACTAAGAAACGCTTGGAAATTGAACACCCTAACAAAATAATACCACACAAAACTTCAAGCACAACTACACTACATGATACATCAACTCACAGTGCCATGATCACTCCTGACCACACAAATTCAAAACAAAACTCAAAAAATTATACCATCTTATCACTATCCTCACTTGTATTTATGAATTTTTAACAATGCAAAAGCTTCCAACCTTACTTTCAGGTCAAGGCACACCATATATAGGTTTCTAATTTAGTTAATCTCGATCCTAACTACTCCATGGCCACTTGTGTGATTTCCAATAGGCCTTATTTGCAACATTTTAGAGAAACTAACACCTAGAAAGATCTACCAAGGTCTTAAACCATCCTTGTAGCCAAACTTCAATCTAGAAAATGGTCAACATGACCTTTACTAACACAATACCTATTCTCAAATGCCTCTAAGGCACAAACTCAAGAAATAGAAGGAGTTTTCTACATTTGGCCTAAACAAATTGCCAATTAATAACCTTCTAGACAACTTTCCTAGATGAAATATGGGGTGCTCTTGCACCATTCTCCCCCTCCCTACACAAACACTAAGGAATGTGAGGAGATATTAGTGACACATCAATGCCCTATTTCTTAAACTGAGCTTCATCCACCCATGTATCCTTAGATTCATGTTTTTTCTTGCATTTTATAAGATGCTCCATGTACATCCTATGCCTTGTAGACTTCTTTAGTCTTGACTCCAAGATCCTCTCTGCTTGTAGCTTCTCTTGAGTAGGTAAGGCTATGTTGCTTACATCCTTGAAGATATCCCTATTGTTCTGATCCATGTCATTGACTAATCCCTTATACCTAATCAAATCAGCTACATTGAACACTGGTGAAATCCCTAAATCTTCAGGTAACTCCACCTTGTATGCATTCTTCCCATATTTGGCTAACACCTTGCATGGTCCCACTCTTTTCATCTACAATTTGGTTGATGTACCCTTCTGCTACCTGGATTTGTTGAGGTGGACCATGACATAGTCTCCTACTGCAAATTGCAAATCTTTTCTTGACATATCTACCTTATCTTTCAACTTTTGAGTAGCCTCGATGACTGTCTTCTTTACCTACTCCTGAATCTCCTTCATGGTCTGAGTGAAGTCCTCCACATGTCCACTCCTATTCTCCATAGTGGATAGATCCTTGAGCTCACATACACCTCTTGGGTGCATTCCATACACAATTTCAAAAGGACTCTTCCCTGTGGTCTGGTTCACACTGTCATTATATGCATACTCAACCTATGAGATAACCATGTCCCATGTTTGTCCATACTATTTGGTTAGGCACCTTAGAAGGTTACCTAACACCCTATTAACCACCTCTATTTGACCATTGGCCTGAGGATGGTAAGTTGATACAAAAGATAGGTTGGTACCTAATCTGCTCCATAGATTCTTCCAAAAGTGACTCATGAACTTCACATCCCTGTCTAAGACAATGCTCAAAGGCAATCCATGGATCCTTACAATTTCCTTGAAGAAAAGGTGAGCAATATAGCTAGCATCATGAGTGGTTTTGCAAGGGATAAAATGACTCATCTTACTGAATCTATCTACCACCACATAGACACTATCAAATCTTGTCTTGGTCTTAGGGAGTCCTACCAAAAATTCCATGCTAACACACTCCCATGGTCTATTAGGAATGGGTAGGGGTTGATATAGACTAGCATTACTTGATCCTCCCTTAGCTTTCATACACACTATACGTTGCTCCACCTACCTCCCAACATCCCTTGACAACTTAGGCCAATAGTAGAAGCTTTGCACTAGTTCTAATGTTTTTTTGATGCGAAAATGTCCACTAAGATTACCATTGTGCTTCTCCTGGATGAGGTTTTCTCTCATTGATCCTTTTGGAACACATAACTAATTCCCTTTAAGTAACAATCCACTTTGCAATGTATATTCTAAGTATTGACTATGAAAATGATTCTCAAAGTCAAAACATACCTTGTAGGCCTCTGAAAAGTCTTCATCTTCCCCATAGAGATCCTTGAAATTGTCTATTCCAATGCTCTTGATCTATATCTCTTGTACTGTCAGTAATATTCTACTCAGTGCATCTGCTACCTTGTTCAATTGTCCCTTCTTGTGCTTGATGGTGAAAGTAAAAGCTTGGATGTACTCCATCCATTTCAAATGTCTATTGCTCAACTTTTCTTGGGTGTTGATATAACTAAGTGCGTGATTTTCAGTAAAACCACAAACTCCTTGGGTAGAAGGTAATGCCTCCACTTCCTAAGTGATTGAACTAAAGCATAAAGTTCTAGGTCATAGGTAGAATACTTATTCTTAGCTTCATTGAAATTTTCATTGAAGAAAGCTATGGGCCTGCCTTCTTGACTTAGCACTCCTCCTACTGCAACTCCACTAGCATCACACTCCATAGTAAACAACTTGTCAAATCTAGGTAATAAGAGAATAGGTTGAGTTACCACTTCTTGTTTCAGTTTCTCAAAACCTTTCTTAGCTTCTTGATTCCACTTAAACTTAGTCTTTAAACCACCTTTGATTGTATCTAGGATAGGTGCACATATGCCACTAAATTTCCTTATGAATTTTCTATAAAATTGAGCCAATCCATGAAAAATTCTTACCTTTGTCCCTATGGTTGGTGTAGGCCAATTTAGGATAGCTTCCACCTTGCTTGGATCCATCTTCAATGATCCTTGGGACACTACAAAACCCAAATATACAAGCGCATGTTTAAAGAACTCACATTTCCCTAGGTTGATGGCTAACTTCTCTTCTTACAATCTTCTAAGAACCAACTCCACATGCTTTAGGTGTTCTTCTACTATCTTGCTAAAGATGAGTATATCATCAAGATATACCACCACAAATATCCCTATAAAGTCTTTGAGCACTTCATTCATGAGCCTCATGAATGTGCTAGGGGAATTAGAGAGGCCAAATGGCATAACTCTCCACTCATACATATCCATCAGTTGTCTTAAATGTTGTCTTCCACTCATCTCCATCCTTGATTTTGATTTGATGGTATCCAATCTTGAGATCCAACTTGGTGAAGTACTGAGCTCCTCCAAGATAATCCATCAAGTCTTCAATCCTAGGAATAGGAAACCTATACCTGATTGTGATTCTATTTATTGCTCTAGAATCAGTGTATAATCTCCAGTTTCCTCCTTTCTTGGTTGCTAAGACCATTGGTACTACACATGGGCTGATACTCTTCCTAATCAATCCTTGATCCAATAACTCCTACACTTTTCTAGCTACCTCTAGATTCTGATCTGGTGTAAGCTTATAAGCTACTTTATTTGGAAATGAAGCCCCTGGTATGAAGTCAATTTGATGACTAATGGCCCGTTTTGGAGGTAAAGTTGTAGCTGCACCATCACTCGCTATGTCTTTATACTTCTCAAGCAACTTTTGGACTGCTTCCAATATGACTATTTTCTTAGTCTTGTCCTCTTCCTTAGGTTGAAACATGACCACATATCCTTCACCCCCTTGATGTAGGTTGTTAAGTAACTCTTTCCCACTGCTTAACAAAAAACTAGGTGTCTTTGCCTATCCTTCTTCCTCATCTGACAGTGACTGTAATTTAAATTTCTTTCCATCCTTTTTAAAAGAAATGGTGTTCTCTTTCCCATCATACATGGCACTTTTGTCATACTACCATGGTCTACCCAATAGTAGATGGTAGACCATGGTACTTTCCCATCATACATGGCACTTTTGTCATACTACCATGGGTAACACATCACATAACAACTTATCCTTGTATCCTCCAATGGAAAACTCCACTGTTGTTTGTTCATTGCTAATAACACTCTACCCTTTGTTCAACCATGCTACTTTGTAGGGGTTAGTGTGGGGCACCTTCTCCAATTTCAACTTCCTTACTACCTCTTCTCAGATGATGTTATCTATTGAACCTGAATCCACAATAACCTTACATACTTTCCCAAGTATTTTGCATCTCACTCTAAATAAATCTCTTCTTTGTTTTGGCTCTTCCTTGACCGGTTGTCTGATCAAAACTCTCCTATACATCAGGTTTGCCCCCATTTCAGATTCAATGTGACTGACCTCTAGTGATTTAGTACTCATGGTATCCTCTTGAGCATATGCCACTCTCTTCTCAGTATTTGATGAAGATGCTTTATTTGAGCGCCTATAAGCTGGATGTCCTACTTGGCCACAATGGTAACCCTTCATATTAGCAAAGTATGAATTGCTCCTGCCTACTCCTCTTCCTCTATGCTATCCTCCTTGAGATCCTCTACCTCTTCCATAACCTCCTCTAGAAGGTGTTTCACTTCCATGTTCTGTGAGTTTAGATTCTCCTTGGTTTCTTTGCTCAGTTCCTCTACCTTGGTAGCCACCTCTATGTCCTCTTTGATCTCTTTGATCTCTACCCTTGCCTCTACTCTTCGAAGCCTGATCATGTTTCCTCTTCCTTCTTTCATCAATCTTAATAGCTAATTGGTAACATTGGTGTATTGTCTTAGGACTTAGAAGAGTCATCTCCTCTTGAATGTTCCACTTCAAGCCGTTAAGATACCTAGCCACCTTGAGACTTTCATCTTCTAAAAAATTAGACATCATACCAAGTTTTTGGAACTACTCAGTGTAAGTGTTTGCATCTTGTTCTCTTTGCCTCAAGATTTGTCTCTTCTTATGTAACTAAATCTCATAATCATCTGGTATGTATGCTTCTCTCACTTTTTCCACCATACCCTTCCAAGTTGAAATAGGCTTCTTTCCTTCCTTTTCCCTCTTTGTCTGAATGAATTTCCACCATGTCAAGGAAGATCCTCTCAATCTAGACTTGGCCACCTTCACCTTTTGTGCTTCAGTGACTCCATCACACTCAAAATGGTTTTCCATTCCTTCTATCCAGTCCATGACAAGATCAGCTTCCAATTTGCCACTAAACAGTGGTATGCCTTCAAGTGATTTCCCACTCAAAGCTTTCAATGCCTTCAAGAAAGGCTCCTCTTACAGAATAGGGTCAGGTTCAGGGGTCTTGTCTTCCTCTGAAACCTCTTCATTATTTGGTACCCTACCCTCCAATCTATCACTAACCTCATCGGCCTTGATTTGCACATTGCTCAATGCTTGCTCAAGTTGAGCTAGTCTTTCTCTCAACCTCCTATTGTCTTCCTCCTAATCTTCGACCTTCTTTTCCAACTCAATGTTTGTCACCATAGTTGTGGAACCACTTGATTCAAGGTCTAACATACAAGATTCTATCCCAAATATTTAACTTGCTCTAATACCAATCTGATAGGGTAGGGTTGGATGGAACAATCATTGTTCCATGCTCTGGATCTTACTTGTAAGACCCTTGTGGTGTCACAATCCACCACCTTAACCTATAGGACCTATTGCTTGTCTAGGTTCCCCTGGTTCACCTTGCCAACCTAGCTATCATGTCAAATCCACCTACCAAGTCAACCTTGGTACAATGCTTCAACTCTTCCCTTAGCCCTTAATCCAACCTAAAGGCTAACCTATCCTCAACACTCAATTTGATCTTTTCAGGGGTGTGGTGATACTTCCAATAGGTTCAAACCATCACAACATGGTTCTAGAGAATCCACCTTGCTTCCTTTGGCCATCGCTTTTACCAAACCCTCATTTAGGGTTAAAAAGGCTACTAGCCCAAGAACCCTAATTAGGTTTCCAACTCCGAGAAAACAATCTTATTCTTCTAGGTTCTCCAATGAACACCCAATATTTTCTTGAGGTTCTTAGTGTATTTATCCACCTCTCAATGATTTCAGGGGTCCTACATCTCCACTACCCGTACACTACTCTAAACTAGAAATGATCAAAGAACTTAGGTTTTGTAGGTCTTTTTTGTCTTTCTTGCAGACTGTTAAGGAATTCCTCTCACCAAATGAGTTGATGGAGCTCCTTCCTTATTTCTATGCCTTGGCAAGGTATACACCTACTCTCTCCACACCATGATTTTCTAGGAGATGGACACCCCTGCAAGTCAAGTGCTCTGCACTTCTTGTGTTTCCTAGTCGGGCACTCTCAAGCTCACCTAGGAGAAGACTTCCACAGTGATTCACTAACTCCTAACCACTCCTAACCCTATCCTATTTATAGACATGGATCCTAGTCACAATTCCCAAGGGCCCATACACAAAGTATAGTGGGAATGTAACTAAACCTCCATTCTTTACAGGTTGTCTGTTAGAACAGCAACTAAAAGAAACAAACTAACTACAAAGCAACGCTTGAAAATTGAACACCCTAACAAAATAATACCACACAAAACTTCAATAACAACTACACTACATGCTACATCAACTCACAGTGTCATGATCACTCCTGACCACACAAATTCAAAACAAAACTCAGAAAATTATACCATCTTATCACTGTCCTCACTTGTATTTATGAATTTTTAACAATGCAAAATCTTCCAACCTTACTTTCAAGTCAAGGCACACCATATATAGGTTTCTAATTCAGTTAATCTTGGTCCTCACTACTCCATGGCCGCTTGTGTGATTTCAAATAGGCCTTATTTGCAACATTTTAGAGAAACTAACACCTAGAAGCGTCTACCAAGGTCTTAAACCATCCTTGTAGCCAAACCTCAATCTAGAAAATGGTCAACATGACCTTTACTAACACAATACCTATTCTCAAATTCCTCTAAGTCACAAACTCAAGAAATAGAAGGATTTTTCTACATTTGGCCTAAACAAATTGCCAATTAATAACCTTCTAGACAACTTTCCTAGATGAACTATCGGGTGCTTCTGGACCAAAAAACCCCTATCCACTAACAAATCAAAAAAATTCCTTCTCTTTGATGTGTTATTGTAGATCTAGGTGGTTTAGGTTGAATATCCATTTAATATAAAGCTTGGAGAAAGTTATCAAGTTGTCAAAATTTGTCGTCTACATTGCGAGATCATAGAAAGTCATCTATAGGGTGCAATTCAGTGTTTCAAAATCAAAGATTTGGCAAGAGAGTAGCTACAAGAGAGAATTACAGGATATTAGAGTTTTAGAACAAAGCTAATATTGGGAATAAATTGTCACTTGTGGCATATGAGTCCTAGTATTTGAGATTTTAGGCCCTTTTTCTAGATCCTACTTTAGCAATTCCAAATTCCTATTTTTCTTGAAACCCTAAACTCAAACTAAATCACCCTTACTAGTGTATGAGTCTCAATGTGCATTAAAAGTTGACATTTTTGATATTTCACACCTTTAGTCAATTCTCTTTACTTTTTAAGTGCACCTCTTTTTATCTCCAGTTTTTTATTCAGATTTGGGTTCATTTTCTAGGTCATATGATTAGGTTTTACGTACTCATTTACACTTCTTTTCTTTCCAAGATTTTCTTGGTGGTGAACCACCTTATTTTCATTAATCACACCATAGGACACCTTATTGTAGATCTCTTTCCCTCATCCCATTCCTAGATTGAGATCTCTAAAATTTCCTTGAATGAAGTAGAGTGAAGTAATGTCCCCTAAGTTGTTCATCTCCTAAAAGTTAAACACACCCTATTTTCCCTCCATTTAAAATTGAAACACCCATAACCTAGGGATATACTCACTCAAATGGATCTTACAATATTCTCAAGGGTGATATTAGGTGAAATCTCATGGGTAAAAGTACAAAATTATGTGACACTTTTGGCCAACTTATCAGCACAAGTGAATTCTAGTATTTATAACTAAAAATATTTTTTGTTCAAACATATGATCTAGTAAGATTCACTCTAGATGAGTTAGATATGTCCACAATTTTTTCAACTAAAATTGTTGGGAAAATATATATGTAGCACCACTTTGAGGCCAATTTATAAAAAAAATGAAATTATTTAAAAAAATTAATGTTTCAAGAACTCCTACTCATGTAAATATTTTTTTCTTAAATGTAAAAACACCCTTTTGTACATACATAAGTGTAGTTTTTAAAAGTATATATTTTAATAGTTTAATTATTATTTATATTTTACTTTATTTTATTACTAAAAGAAGGTTATGAACACGAAATACTAGGTCGATTATCATGTGAAGAAAAATATTTAAACTTATTACAAAAATTGAAAAAATATGATGCATTAGATAAAAGAAATCTATATTACGATGGTATATTTTTTTCTATTTTAGATAAATATCTAATATAAAAATTAGCGCTGAATGGAAACAATTATGTTTTAATACACACACATTTAAATATTTATTTAAAATATATTTTTAATAAAATTGGAAAAAAAAATACCCATGCACTAAAGTTTCATGTTATAAATATACACAAAAAAAATTAAGGAGAACAAAAAAAAATTACTATATAATGCTTGACATTTCATGTAACTTTATTTTTTAGCATTTTATCAACAATTAAATTATAGTGTAAACTTATAAAAATATATATTCAAATAATTTTTGTATTTATCAAAAAAATATGCACATAAAATATACTAAAAGTTATGTATTTTTTTAGTTTATATCATTTCAAAATTCAAAACATATATGCTACTTTTTAGTGATTTAAGTTTAAAATTTGGATCAGTGTTTTTTTTTCTTTTATAAAAGTGTGACACAACTTTGTACTTTTACCCTCATACATTAGGGAATAGTAATAATCACCCCAATTCTCAATATTCATTCTTTCTTCACATAACCACCTCTCATCACTCCATTTCCTTCACCTTACAACCATAGTCAAAATGTCAAATAGGTACACATACCCAAGCTTGTCCTTCTCAAATAAGAAAGCTTTCCCCAATAAAGGTTATTCCTCACTCAACCAAATATATGGGGTTCTCTCATCAAGTGGGCGAGTATACCCCATTACAACACAAAACCCAACATTTTTAGAGCACAAAATAATAAAAGACACAACACTAAGATAAAATAAGAAAATATAATACATTACATATTTTTCACATACTTATAAAATTAAATTGATAAATAAATATTGGGAGTCTACCTCTCCAATATTTTCAAAGGTAAGATAGGCTAGTGGTAAGCTCTAAGATTGAAATCTAACCTTTCTCCAAACTATTTTGCACTTCTCCCTTCAAGAAAATTAAGATGCAAACCCTAAGAAGAGTCCTCCTCTCATCCTAAAAGAGATTTTATATAGTAATAAAAATTTTAATTCTTTGAATGAGAGAATGATGCTTGCCACTCTTCCTTTCATCTCCATGGCATATATTTTGACAAGTTCTCACACATGTGTTAGATATTGGGAGGAGTGGAGGGTATTTGTACACTCATCCCCTTAAAGCCTTATAAAGGTGGCTCACACATGTGAGATACCTTTTGGGAATTCCTAAGATCATAAATGAGATTTGGAGAATGGTGGTGGCACGTGACAAGTCAAAAAGCTTAATCACCAAAAATTAAATTAGTCAAACTTATTAAAGGACACGTAAGACGTTTCACATCTTGGCCAATGTCTATAGTACTGGGTTAAAAAGGACCTAAACTATAGGTACCCACCTTATGGACCAAAAAAACAAAAGAATACTTAAATTAACACATTTTAAAACACTATAGAAACCCCCAAAGGGTTGATTCTAAAAATTCCAACAAGGAGTCCATTTCAATAAAAAATCAGTAATAAGAATTTTAAATCATCACACAAAAGCCATTTTTCAAACTACATGAAATTAATCACATTATATTGAGACTATGGTCCCTCCAAATTGGCTATAATAGATATTATGAGATTACTCACATTATGGTTCATTGGAGAAATTTAATTTCATAGGCCATATAAGTTAATATCCACCACATCACACAAAATGTCTAGTCTTGGAAGCTTGTATGCTCATATACTAGGCATCTTCAATCACTCTACATGAAGGTAAATGTCAAAATGATAGATAAAAATGTCATTTTCATTCATATATACCAAATTCTATTAAAGATAGTATATTTTATTAGTTCATTTTATTCAAACCAACATATTGGGGGCTAGTGAACTCTATTTTTCATGTCGTTTGTTACATTGGATTCATGATTTTGTCCCCGATATAAAATAATACCTATCAATATATGGTGTTGTAAATACAATACCCTATTTTAATTGTTCACATCATTTTCACATCATTAAAACTAATTTATTAAATGAGGTTTCATGGATACCCTAATTCCACCTCTAGAAAGCAAGCGAAATTTGAGGGGGTATACATCTACCCTCAAATTTGATTCTTTGTAGAAGTTTGATAAGATGATTTTTGAACTAATGAATGGATGTTGCAATATTTGGTTCCTAACATTGTGGTTTTATAGATAGCTATAATGGGGTCTTTTTTCTCCCTATTTGTGAATAAATCCATATCAGTATATTTTATATTTAAACTCCTTTGGCTTGCATATACACGTAGTATCATTTGGCCACTAAAGTGAGGGATAAATGTAGTGCAAAAAATTGTACTCCTTTTTAAGTGAAATTTCACACTTAGTTTGGACTTATTTTAGTGACCTTGATTTATGCATTTTAAACCTCATTAATAGTCCCCTAATACCATTTATTATGCATGAACCAAGGCCTATTTTATTTATTTTCTGACAATATAATCCCTATTGAATAAATTTTATTAATCAACTTAATGCCCCAACTTAAATTAGGTCCCGAGCTTTTAGGTAAGGACCCTTTCACCCATGGGTGAATGGGTCCCCTTTAAGTTCATAAACCCAAGTTTAAACATGTTTTCGGTGGCATTTCAAGGTCCTAAATTCAAATTCTAAGTGTTAGCTTTCAAGATCTAATAAACAAGAAATTAGAAAGAAAGCCTATAAAGCTAAGCCTTCCAATCATTTTTCACTTGACAAACAAGAAATTCAAATGAGATCACAAGGATTTAAAATAGCAAGGGGAATTCAATCAATCATTCAAAGTTGAACTCTTGGAGCAGCATTCTATTTTATTTTGTAGGTCTTGAATCTCATATTTCCAACAAGATCAAGCATTGCCAAAGGTTAATGATGGATGCCTATGGAGGATCATGATGGGTTCTAGGTTTTGGGAGATGCACTAAGCCATTAAACCAAGTATACTAACTTGTTTCCTAAGTAATTCCATCTTCTATTATCATTCTAATATCTACCTAAAGGAAGGTATATTCAGATTTGTGATCTATTAGGGTGATTTGAGATCTTCCAAAGTAGGTCCTCATCACTATTCATTATTTTATTTAGGGATCATATTATAACACATTTGATTAGGGTTTCTTTGCATTTGAGATCTTGTAATCTTAGAGACACCTAAGATTATGGCTTGCACACACTTTGTTTCTTCATATATGTTATTTTTTATCAAGGTTTAATTATGAAACTAGGTTTTTGACCAAGGAAAACTACCATTAACCACAAAACAACAATTTTTTTATTTTTTATATTTTTCATAGATTTAGACTTGGGAACGAAGTTTCAGTGGTAAAAGAAACAAGTGTAGATTCAGGGCTTAAATACTATTTTCACACTTTTTAAGAAAAGGAAACATGGACCCATTCACCCATGGGTTAATGAGTCCATGACAAGCTTGCAGAAATAAATTTTATAATAGGTGCAAAGTGTTCCCATTTCATAGATCTACTTGAAGATTTTTTGTTTCTCTTAGTTTTTTTCTTAATCTAAAAGATCCAAATGGTAGCTTGCATTTTGGAGCTGATTTTCAATTTTTTATTTTTTCTCCCAAAAGTGTTGTTTGACCTTAGCCCCCATCCTTAAAATATAAGGATATTTGAAGATTCTCACATTGGGTTGATTCACCTAAGGGTTTTTAGTCAATTAATTGTGGGGATCTCATTTCCTAATGAATATAGGAAGATAGGGTCTATTCTCACAATTTGGACTTACCTTTCCATTTTGGGAAACCCTATTTTTCTTCATTTTAGGAAACAAACCTCTCAATGGGGTAGCATCCTTGGTAAAATTCAAGGCAATAAATCTCCAAAACTTCTAATAATCAATCCACCATCTAGTGAATTCTCTATCAAGCCCTCTAGCTTATCACTAATAGCAAAACAAATAGCATGCATTATCTTCACATGCACCACTTTAGCTAGATAGTGGATATCATGTAAATAGATATAGTCGTAGAAAATATTGAGATATCCAATAACATACCATGTTCATTAATTCTCACAATAAACTTATGACAATAAAGAATCCACTGTTTATCCATTTTTAGAAAATAATCAAAAATATTTCCTCTAATAAAAAATTTCCATGGCTCATTTCCTTCCAAAGCTTTTAGAATCCATTTAGAAGGAAGATAAATTTCTTGCCACTTCAGATCCTTCAAGCTTAACCCCCCTCTAACTTTTTCTAGATAGTGACATTCTAGTTTTACAATGTGCTTCTTCTCCCTACCTTTCCCATCTAACGAAAGAAACTTCTTGATCAATTTTGAAACCTTACTGAGTTGATAGCTTGCAGAAAAACAAATAGAGGCATAGTAAATTTAACATGATGAGATACTATTTTGAAAAACTTGAACCCCAATATCCAAGTACAAGTAGTTATTATTCTTTTTTTTAATCTTCTTTTCAATTTTCTCAAACATCTAGTTTCATGCGTGTTTCAAGGAGAATTTTAAAGATAAAGGAATTCCCAAGAATTTGATAATTTTATTTAGACCCTCCCAATTCCATTTGAATTTAGAGATCGACTTAAGGGGGCATCAGTCCACCCATGGAAAATTTATTTCATAGATTAAAAATGAATATTTCAATTTGGTTCAAGGGGCAATTGGATTAAAAGTGATTTTTTTTTTTTTCTTAAGTTAAAAAATATTTAAAACCTATATCCTCATCTTGAACCAAATTGACCATGGCTCTAGCCCTTGCCCCTTTAGATATTTTAACTAAAAATATATTAACTAATATCTATTATCATTAAGATGAAGAATATTTTGAGGATTTTTTATCATTCTAAACCTCTTCTTCAATAGCTAGTAGTTAATTTTCTAAAGCATAATCCCACCTTCTACTTTCAATTGTTCCATTTTTTATCAATGGTCTATAATAGGATCTTTATATTATACATCAACCTATTCCAATATTTTCTTGCTCATATTTTGTACAAAAACTCAATGGTATAGATACCTTTGTTGCAATCTTCATTTTTAATAATTTAGTACTAAATTGTAAAATGCAATTTTTCCTTGTAATGTAGGAAAATGTACTCCTTTACGTGTTCACACTTTTTTTGGGCCCCTCATTTAAATTGGACTTAATTATTCCTTAATAAGACCTATTTTACATCTACAAGTCTAATAAATTTCATGTTCCAAAGGGGAAATCCAAAAATAATTAATTCCAACACATAACACTTTACACTGAGCAATGTTTGTTACAAGAATAGAGACCTGGGACCCATTCACCCATGGGTGAATGGGTCCAGCATAGGCCTTTTAACCTAAATTTAAATTATGTTTTTGGAAATATTTTAATTTCCCTAACTTGAAATTTCGATGTCGATTTGTAATATTTAAATTATAGATGTTGATTTGATAGAAAGTTGTTAAAGTTGCAAAAGTTGTCAAAGTTGTCATCAATTCATAAAAACTTACCTACAGATCTAATTTTTTAATTTTTTGACACTATGTAACCTAGATCAAACATAAGCTATAGATTGACATTAGAGGCTCTCATAAGTTCTTTGAAATCCCTAAGAAAATACCCATTTGTCGATGGGTAAATGAGTCCATGTTTGCCTTCAGAAACTGCTTTTTAGTGACTAGTACATAGTGTCTAAACCTTCTTATATTTAAAAAATGTTTTTTGTTTCTATTATTATTGATATTAAAATTATTGTTTCAAGTTTTAATGAGCATAATTGAGTGTATTTTCTATTTTTATTTTTTCTCCTAAAAGTGCTATTCAGGTTTATACCCCCATCCCCAATCATAAGGAAATCAATAGATTATATCATTGAGTTGACTCACATAAGGGTTGTAAGTCAATTATTTGTGTGGAACTCATTTCCTAATGAAATGAAGTAAAATAGGTCCATATTTTGAATTAAAAGACATAATTTTTAGGTTTTTTCATAGTATAATAAAAAATTATCTTGTTTAAAATCAGGAAACTGTTATCTCTTTATGTGTCATTTCCTATTGTTGATTGTTTCTTGCCAATTCTCCATTTTGGATGCACCTTAGGTTTGGTGAAACTTGTATGAGCTTCACAACTTGGTGTCCTATTAACAATACTATCATGAGATGTAGTTTGAGACTCATGTCATCCCATGATAAATCACTCATCGTGGATCTTGGTTTTTCCATCTCTTTCACTCATAGTGTTGATACTAGTCAACCCACTATGTATTATACAATTGACACTTCATTTACAATGACCTCCTTACTGACAAATAATGTTACTCATGTTGAATCAATAGTTACTAATTTCCCTCAAGAGAACCTAAGAAAAATGGATGAATAATTAGAAAAATTAAAAAGATTTGTGAGTTTTGAGCATATTATTGGTACCACAATTCCTATCATAGATAACATTTGAAAACTTATTGATAATGGACTAGGAAGAGAATTTATGCAAAGCATATCTCACATCATTGATAAAAATGTCCCCGCAATGACTAGTTGTGCTCAAAATTTTGGGTATACTCAAAGTGAAGGTGGAAATGCAATTCATCGTTCTACAACCATGACCTCTATTTTGACATACACTAATCCAACTGTTACTACAATTGTACAACCTACTAGTAATTCCAATACTACCTTAGGTGTTTCCACTAGGAACCCCTTTAGCTCTGTGCATTCAAATCTGATAATTCCTATTCCATCTTCCCTCACAAATTTACAATTCACTTGTCCACCGAACACATATACGCATCCACCTTATTCACCTCCATCTAACAATAGAAAAAATGATTCTATCCTTAACCAATTCTTGCAAAGTGTTTCATCCCTCCAAAAGAAAATTACTACATTGAATCAAAATCAAAATGGCCAACCTTCACAATATGTCAAAACAAACGTATTATCCTTGGAGATATTGAGAACACAAATGCCACAAGGTATAGAGATTCTTATATTTGAGAAATATGGTGGGAAAGGAGATCCTATTAGCCATGTTTCCGCATACACAACCTTATGTAGTGACTTTATTTTTTAGGATAAAATCTTGGCTAAAATCTTCCCTGGATTCTTGAAAGACAAGTTGTCTTGGAGTAGTTTTGTTCCTTACCCAGTAAGTCAATCAGTTCATTCAATGAACTTATTGATTCCCTTCTAAACAATTTACAAGTGCACATAGGTCCAAAGATGACCTTAGCAGATTTAATGAGATGTAAGAAAAATTATGACGAAAAGGTCATTGACTTTGTCTCCCATGATCAATTGCTTTACTCATAAATACATATTAGGATTCCCAATCCCGACCTTCAATGAATTTTCTTTGAAAATTTTCAAAATAAGCTTCAACATAAGATTAGGATGATGAAATTTCCCTCCTTCACAAAATTGTGTACAACCCTTCATGATTACAAAAATTTGGTTAGTAGTCATGAACTAAAAGCTCCCTCTAACCATCCTAGAAATTTGAAATCCATGCCTCAAACCAACTACCAATCATTCAATACACCAAATAAGGTATTTTTACAATGAAATGCTCCTCAACCAACATGACATGTTGATAACCAAGTGTATCCTATAAAGATGAAAAATCTATATACATTTGGGGAGAGGAATAGACAATTTACCCCTCTAATTGATACCCTTCATTTCGTCATGTTGTAGCTCTTAAACAGGAACTTAATTTCCTTTCCTCCTGTTAGAGTTCCTGATCCTACTAAACCTTTACCTCCAATCTATAGAAAAAATTCCTTTTTCTATTATCACCAACAAAATGGACATAATACAAAACATTGGAAGTATCTCAAACATATTGTGAAATACCTCATTAATTCTAATCACTTTCAAATTGGAAGTGTTAATGATCCAGGTAATAAGTTTGTTTCCCCTCCCAACCAAAATTTCCAAATATTTACCAATCATTTTCCAAATCATAACATTTCCTTTGTCAAATCTAGTAAAAATAAGAATGATGTGATGAATGTTGACATGAATGATAAAAATATTAATAATAAAAAATCATATGGATCATATGATTGGAATCATTGAAGTTCAACCTCATAAGGGCCTAACCAATATTTCCCTTGACATTTATTTCTCACAAAATGGCATACTTAAACATGCACTAGATGATCCTCTTTACATAGCTAGAATAATCAATGAAAAGCTTACTAATGGGATAATAATTGATCTTGTTTGTGTAGATAATGTGATAAATAAAGAATTATTGTTGATGCATGAACTTTATCAACATACTTATTACAATCGAAAGCATAGATCAAAAAACATAATGGTTTTCCTTTCACTATGATGGGTTTCATAAATCTTCCTTTACAAGTTGGACTGAAAAGATTAAGTGTCTCATTTTCCATCATCTCGATGTTGGATCAATTCTATGTAAATTTAGGTACCCATGGCTTCGCTCCATGAAAGACGTCTCATTGGTAGTACATAAATTCTTAAAATTTAAATTTGGAATAGAGATGTTTAATGTGTACCATAGTGGCTTTAATCAGGTATCTTTTGATATGAATTTCTCATTGGACTTATTTTTTCCCAAAGCTATGGAACCTATTAGGCCTTTTGAGGAATTTTTAAGGAAAAGCATATAGCAAAATTATCACTTAGCAATATGCCTTAACCCATGATTGAGTCTCCCATCCTTGATGAAACAATGATTGAACCAAAATCCCTTCCAAGTAACCAAGAACAAAACATAGCAAATCCTCCACCTATTTCATATAATATACCACAAGATAACCAAATAAGTCTCGTTGTGCCTCCTAAAATCAAAAAAGTTTACAAATTCAAAGAGAAAGTGGTTGAACAACATCCCATGGTTCCTCTTGTTCCTTCCTTGTGGGAAAAAAATAAACCTATGGTTGATAAACCACTCCTACATAGTCACAACTTGAAAACTGAACAAAAAACCAAAGTGCTAGAGAGTGTAGGCATAGACATCATGCTATTGCTCATTAGTTACAATAAAAACATGAATCAAGTCAAAATAAAACAACGACTCAAGAAATGCATAATGATTCTCCACCTTCTTCGCAATAATAAAATCCTATATCTCAACCATAACAAGAACAATTACCTTCGATGGATATTATCATTAGACCTCCTATTGTGATTAAATTGGATAATGATGATGAGTCTTATAAGATTGACGAGGAAGTGCATAATGAGCTTAATTTATTATTTTCCTCTTCCATGAGCTTAGATGATGAAACATAGAAAAATGGGGTAGGGTTCAAAACACATAGGGTTTTACACTAAATATGGAATGTTTCACAAAATTCACTATAAATAGAAAGGGAAAAACAAGGTGTAATGAACCCAACTATTTTTCTATTTCATTTAGGAATTGATATTCTCCAAGAAAGAATTAACTTTCAACCTTTAGGTGAGTTAATTCTATGGAAGATCTACAAATTTCCTTCATGTGTGTGGATGGAGTAAATATGACTAAACAACACTTTTGGAAGATGATAATAGGATATAAAATGAAATAAAATTTGTAAGATAAAACCTGATCCATGTAGATGCAACATAAATCTAATAGAAAAAATAAACTCTATGCAAATTGGATGACTGGAAGACACTTAAAACCTACCTCAAAATTTGTTATAGAGTGTCTTTTGATAGAAATAGTGACAAAACTAACTGAATAGGGGTTTTGGGAGAAAGATTTAAAAATACTAAGCGTACTTATTTATGACATGTAAACGTTGGATTTGATAGATGAAACATAAGGTTATCAAAAATAGTAAAACTTCTAGTAAATTTTGGAATGAAAAATTTTGTGTACATGTCACAAAACATTGTTTACAAAAGTTTTCCCGGGACTCATTGGCCTATAGGTGAATGGGTATTTTTTCAACTTTCCAAAATTGATTTATAGGTCCTCTTCTTCTATGTATACACTTCTAGATCCTCTAGGTTTCACATTCATAAAGTTGGAAATAAATTTAGGATCTGAGTTTATGTGAGATGACAGCAAAGGTGACAACAAATGCAACTTTGTATTTTTCACTTTTGAGATCTATAAATTTTCTTCAACCTATGAGCCTAGAAATCTACAACACATAAAGAGAGGGAAAAAAATTATTGTTGGGTGAATGTAGGTTTGCCTTGGTCAAATCCCATTTCGGTAATTAAACCTTGAAATTAAACAATGAAACATGAAGGAATGATTAATGCATAAATGCAATATTGCACCTCACCAAACCATTGATTAAACCTTTGAAGTACTAAAATATTTATGTTGATCTTGCATGAAATGGCTTCAATGGATGTGGATCTTGATGCTTGAATCTTTGAATTGAATGCTTGGATTAGATATTGAAACCTACATCACAATGTTATCTCCAAAAACATGCATGAATGAACATAACTTTGACATGACGCTTGAGGTCTTGAAAGCGACAATAAATGATGAAGAAATCTCCTCTTGTGTAGTGTCAAAAATTTTACTCCGTTCTTGGAGATAGTACAATTCACACTTAGTTTGGACCTATTTTAGTACCCTTGCATTCATGCCCTTCAAATCATCATTAATAGGCCCCTAAGACCCTTTATTGCATATCCATGTTGAAAATGAAGGTAAATTTGTAGCTATAAACTTGTAAAACTATGAGACTCTAGATCTAATTAAGTATTCTTTATCATAATTATTTGTGTATGATTAATATGTTAAGATCAATTTTATCAATTGTAGAAAGAGACAAAAAATTATAGAAGAATGAGACAAGAAGATAAAAGTGACACAACATATATTTGGAGAAACACTTTTGGAAAAAAACTCCACCAGAATCAATAGTGCTTGTATTATTTAAACTTAGAACAAGATTGCAATAATACTATATCAATCCTTGATTGATATGCATCATTTTCTTCATCAATCCTTCTTCATAACCAACATTAAACTCTCATGAAACTCTCATACACTTGCTGTTATAAATGGACAATTATGAGCCTATAAAAATCATAACAGTTGTCAATTACAAGAGAAAAAAGCTCCTCTCAAAGACCTATGCCTAGATTTGGAAAGTAGAGTTCCACCATATAAAAAAAATTCAAACCAAAGTCTTCCTCAAAGTTGGCACCCCAAACTGAACACTTAACTAAACTTTGGTCACTTGAAGATATCTATAAATTCAACCTCAAAGTTGGTCCCCAAGAATGGGCCCACCTAATTGATCCTTGTAAATATATTCTCATGAAAAAGGTGTTAACTAAAAGATTCCAACTTGGGCACCCAAGGTGGACCCAAGTTAATATTTTTTAACTGAAACATATCTCTCCATCAATTTATGAAACAATATGCATGATTGATCATCCCCACTTAACTGAAAGTATCCACCTGTTATCTGTCATACAACTGAATTCATTAGTCAAGTCAACTAGTATAAAACTCAAAATAACTACATGTAACTAAAGATAAATGAGCCATAACTAAACTAAACTAAACTAAACTGAATTGAACTAAATTAATTTAAACTGATATTGAACTGATACTGAACTGATAGTGTCACTCCACTCTTTTAAATATCAATCCCTATTTTGTAGGAACTAGACATGTATTAATGAAGTACTATCAATCCTCAAAATAGTTAACTGAAACAAGGTGGGTTCCACATTCCATGAGGGTGCCCCATGTGCTTCTATTATTTAGGAACTCTTTTTGAATTCCCCTAAATGTTCCTATTATTTATGAATAATTACAAATGTCAATTTACATCTTCATTTCATTCAAATTTAATCTCTTTCTAATCCTAGTGTTGGGGAACACTTTCCCAGGACTTAGGAGATACATAAAATATGTTTAGGATTGAAACTAAATAGCATCCTATTCCCAACATTCTCCCAATTTACATTATACATTACAATTATTCTAAACAAGGAATCATTATTATAAATCAAGTACAAGACTCAAGGACAATGGCCTTCCTGCACCAAGAGAACTTATCTGTAGGAACTGGCTTCATCAGATAATATGGAATATTCAAAAAAATTTAAACTTTCACAATCAAAACCTTCCCACTCTCAACCATTTCTAACACAAAGTGATACTGAACATCAACATGCTTAATGCGAGAATGATACATAGGATTTTTGGCTAAAAAAATAGCACTCTGACTATCACATTCAAATCTAATTTTCTTACAATTAAAACCAATACCTTTCCTAAGGGTATGGTCCCATGGAGGGGGGCTTCCTAAAAAAATTTAGTGGGTGTTGCTTAGATTTTTTAGGAATATTTTAAGGGTAGTGGTCCCATGAATTCAATTTTGCAATTTAGATTAAAAGTTTGAGCTCCAAAATTTAAGGACTGAACTGGAATATTTTTGGTAAAAATTAATAAATAAATAAAAATTCTGTCATTTTTTTTTTTAAGGAATTTAAAATTTGAAGTGATAGAAAAGTGGCATAAAAACTTTCTAAAAAATTCCTAAGCTATAGGGGCAATTTCTAGCCCCACCTCAATTTCACCACTAGAAGATTCATTTCTAAAAGGTAGGGGCTCCTATTTTTCTGGAAAGATTATAATTAATCCCATAGTACAATTTTTTTCTTCTCCATGGGACCACTTGATCAAGGAAAATAGAAGCCCAAGCCCCCCCATGAGACCATATAGTAAGTCTTCGTAGTCAAACTGCCTTTTTAGAGGCATGTGTAGTAGCCATGTTCTCTTATTCTATGGTGGATAAAGAAACCGTGGTTACCTCTTACTCATCCAACTAACCGTAGATCCAAACAAAGTAAACACATAACCACTTGATGACCTTTGAATATTTAGGTCTCCTACCCAATCTGAATCAACAAAAACTTATATGTCCAATGACTTGTCCATAATATCAATATCATTAGCACCATGATAAACCAAACAGTAATTAGAAGTAACTGATAAATATATAAACACCCTCTTAACATAAGTCCATTGTTCTTTACCAGGGTTAGACATAAACCTACTTAGAACTCCCACTACTTGGGCTATATATGGTCTTGTATAGACCATTGCATACATCAAACTACCAACTGGAAGTTAGCATATGGAGTTTCAGACATTTCCTCAAGATCAAAATCAGATTTAGGAATCATGTCTAAACTTAACTTCATGCCAACTAGTAAAGGAATATTAATTGGTTTACTATCCTTCATATTAGACCATTTCAAAATAGTATCAACATAGTTACTTTGACTTAAGAAAATATTTTTGTTACCTCTATCTTTGTTGATCTCCATACCAAGGATATATTTTGCAACCCCTAGATTTTTCATCTCAAATGTGCTAGAGAGTTGTGCTTTCAATTCTTTGATCATTACCTTGTAGTTACCAATAAACAACATGTCATCAACATACAAGATAATAATTAAAATTTGATCATCAATATATTTTATGTAAACACAATGATCTTCCTCACTCCTAACATAACCAATTTTAATGCAAAAGCATCAAAGTTTTGGTACTACATTCTAGGTGATTGTTTCAATCAATCTAAAGATCTCTTTAAATTTCAAACCAATAATTATTTTACTTTTACAAAAAAACCATCAAGTTGCCTCATATAAATCTCCTCATCAAGATCCCCATGTAAGAAATATTTTTTCACATCCATTTTCTCTATCTCAAAATCATGAGCGGTAACAATAGATAAAAAAAATCTAATAGAAGTTAGTTTGGCAATAGTAGATACGATTTCATTAAATTCAACTCCCTCTTTCTAGGAGTAGCCCTTCACTACTAATCTATTCTTGTACCTTTCAAGATTACCATCTACTCCAATTTTCTTTTTAAATATCCATTTATAGCCAATGGCCTTTCTCCCTTTAGGAAAACTCTCAAGATCCCATGTGTCACAAGTATCCAAGGAAACTATTTCCTCATGCATAGCTTGTGACCAAAGCTTTCTCTCATCAGAATACAAAGCTTCCCTGTAAGATCTAGGTTCATCATTAGTACTCATCAAAGCAAATATACAATGGAAATTAGGTAGGTTATACCTATCAATTGGATTTCGTTGTCTTGTGGGTCTTATCAAAGAAGGTTCTTCTTTTACTCAATATGTTCATCATGAGAATCTATCTCAGAACTCTGTGAACTCTCCTCATCCAATCCATCCAATTTTTCTTGAACATGTGCATCTTCATGTTTCTCAATTTTTATATGAAAATGATTTGTTTGAGAAGTATCCTTCTCCTTTGGATTTTCTTCTCTTGAATAAGCTATAAATTCCCTAAAAAATCACATCTCTATATAAAGTAATTTTTCGAGTTAGAGGATTCCAAAGCTTGTAACCTTTAACATTTTCACCATAACCTCTAAATATGCATTTTTGTGCTTTTGGATCCAACTTAGACCTCTTTTTCTTTAGGCACATGAACAAAAGCCTCACAACCAAAGATCCTTAAATGTACAACACTAGGTTTCCTACCTAACCACATTTCCTAAGGGGTTCTATCTTCAATAGAGGAACTAGGAGATCTATTGATTAAATAACAAGAAGTACTTATAGCCTCAGACCAAAGACACCGGTCTAGCTTAGCACTACTTAGCATACTCCTAGCTCTTTCCATTAAGGTTCAATTCATCCTTTCTGCTACTCCTTTTTGTTGAGGTGTATATAGAGTAGTTTTTTGTCTCACAATTCCTTCATGCTTACAATAATCATCAAATTCCTTAGAAAAATATTCACCACTATTAATTGATCTCAACATTTTTATCTTATGATTGATTATTTCTCAACTAAAGCCTTAAAGTATTTAAACTTATTGAACACATCAGATTTGTTATGCATAAAATAGATCCAAGTGTATCTCGAGACATGGGTATGTGCAAGATCATGATGGGCCAAAAAGTGGCGATATGTAAGTTATATGATTACCCATGTGGCTGACAACTTTTCTTTTACCCAAAATTGATGAAACGAAAAGGGTTTTTAAAGGAAATTCTCAGCTTTCCCCCAATATAAATTATTCTTTAGTTTGAATTTAACAAATAATTATTATTCACTTTTTATTTGAATTACAACTAAAGTCTTGATTGATAGGCTGATTGAAAAAAATCTATAGCTTTCAAACAATATCACATTTTTTGAATACGAAACATGCATCACATTCTATGCTTTGCATACTAGAGGATTAAAAAAAAATGAATTTCATGAAGTTTTGATGAAGTTAAGGTGGTCAGACATACGAGTTTTTATATTTTTTAAAATTTGTAATAGAAAATTCATAAATAATTATTTAATTGAAAAAAAATTACAAATAAATATGCATCACATCAGGACATGAGTCCTCTACTTAAATCTAAAATATTATCATTTTGTTGTGGTTAGGGTGGTTAGAAAGACACCTACTTCTTATTTCTTCACTGAAATTTAAGTACTACTGTATTGAAATTTTAAATTTTCACCAAATATATTATTTTTTAAAAATAAACCTCTAGTAGTTTAGAAAATACATTCAATTTGTTACAGATTCTATTCTTACGTATTTTTTAAATAAAATAAATAACTTATTCAAATTTTTACGTCAAGTTGTCTAACTCTAATTTTCTAAATTTTTGTTGCCACTTAAGGGCCTATTTTTCCAATGATGATCCTGCACATACCCACATCATCAATAAATGTGACATAGTATCTAGATTTTTCAATAGAGTTACTATCCATAGGACCCATAACATCTAAATGAATAATCTCTAATAATCTTTTAGCTTTATTTGTTCCATTAGGAAATGAAGATCTATATTGCTTTCCAAACACACAATGATCATAAAAATCATTTTTTTCAATTTTATAATTAGTAATATCGTCAACCAATTTCTTATTAAGAATGGTACTAAGACCTTTTTCACCAATGTGGCTGAATCTATGGTGCCACAACATACATGTATTTTTCAGCTTCAGTTACATTGGATGATTTATTCAAATTGGAGGTATTAAGCTTAAACAAAGTTTCAATCCGAGAGCCTTTAACAACCACCATATTCCCTTTCACCAATATGAAAAAACCTTTGTAAAATATCACATGCATTCAATAATCATTGAAATTAGATACAAAAATAAGATTTCTAGCAAGTCTTCGAATATGTAAAATATAATTAAGGGTGTTAACCCTACCATCACTGAAACACAACTTTACCTCTCCTTTTCCCATACTATTTATTGTGTTGTTATCTCAAAGGAAGACATTCCCTCCATCATATTCCATATACTTATTGAATCACTCCTTGTTAGGATTCATATGATAGGAGCAACTAGAATTAATAATCCAAGTCATCACTAACAGTTTTACATGAAATCATCAATGCATCATTACTATCATCTGATAATTTCTCTGTAGAAGCATCATAGCTCATTTTATTGTTCTTACAATCCTTCTTTACATGTCTGAGTTTACCACATTTCCAACACTTAACCTTACTCTTACTAGGGGTTTTAGATCATCCTTTGGACTTACCCTTTCCTTCCTTGTCTCCCTTAGGTTCCTTTTCCTTATGCCTACCTCTTACAAACAAGGTCTCTTGGGATCCCATTTTAGACTTTTTCCTCATCTTCTCTGATAAGAGAGTAGGAATTATATTGCTCATCTTAGGATCTGCAACACTACCACTAATAGCAATAATTATATTTTCCCAAGACTCGGGTAAAGAACAAAGTAACCAAATGCATTTATCTTTATCTTCTAGCTTTTCATATATAGATGCTAATTGAATTAGAATCAGATTGAAAGTATTTAAATTTTTTGGAACATAATCACCATCTTTCATCTTTAAATAATACAACTCTATTTTTAGATGCAACTTATTAGTAAGAATTTTGGTTTGATAGATACCACCTATCCTCTTCCACAATTTATATGTAGTAGCTTCATCTGAAACATTCAAGAGAACAACATTAGCAAGATATAACATTATGGTCCCTCTTTCCTTTTTATCAAGCTTATTCCAATCCTCATCTAACATCTATGTAGGTGACTTTGTCTCATTACAAAAATCTAACCACTGATATCTCTCTTGAAGGAGATCCTCCATTTTTAGTTTCCACATCTCATAACTAAATCCATTGAATATTTCAATATCTAAATGAGAATTAGAACTCATTATAACAAACTTATTTTATAAATATGCAATAAAACAATAGTAAAAGCTCCCACTACAACTAAAAAACATTCAAAATTTTAAGAGAAAGGCATCCCAAACTCTAACAAACCATTAGCTTTGATACCAAATGTTGAAAATGAAGGCAAATTTGTAGCTTAAAACTTATAAAACTATGAGATTGTAGATCTAATTAATTATTCTTTGTCAGAATTATTTGTGTATGATTAATCTATTTAGATCAATTTACCAATTGTATAAAGAGAGAGAAGATTGTAGAATAATGAGACAAGAAGATAGAAGTGACACACATATATGTGGAGAAACACTTTGTGGAAAAAACTCCACCAAAATCAATATTTCTTGTATTATTTAACCTTAGAAAAAGATTACAATAATACTATATAAATCCTTGATTGATATGTTTCCTTTGCTTCAACAATCCTTCTTCACAACCAGAAATAAAATCTCATGAAACTCTCATACACTTGCTGCAATAAATAGAAAATTATGAGCTTGTAAAACTCATAAGAGTTGTCAATTACAAGAGCATAAATCTCCTCTCAAAAACATACCCCTAGATTTGGAAAGTAGAGTTCTACCATGTAAACATAAGTCAAAAAAAAGTCTTCCACAAAGTTGGCACCCCAAACTGAACACTTAACTGAACTTTGGTCAAGAATATCTTGTAAAATCCACGTCAAAGTTGGCACCCAAGAATGGGCCCACTTAACTAAGCCTTGTAAATATATTCTCATGAAAAATGTGTTAACTGAAAGATGCTAACTTGGGCACCCAAGGTGGGTCCAAATCAGTCATTGTTAACTAAAACATATCTCTCCATCAATTTATGCAAACAATATGCATGATTGATCATCCCCACTTATCTAAAAGTATCTACCTATTATTTGTCATGCAACTAAATATAACTGAACCATAACTAAACTGAACTAAATTGAACTAACCTAAACTAACTGAACTAATATGAATTGGTAGTACCACTCCACTCTTTTAAATATCAATCCCTATTTTGTATGAACTAGACATGCATTACTAAAGTACTACCAATCCTCAAAACAATTAACTGAAACATGGTGGGTTCCACCTTCCATGTGAGAACCCCATGTGCTCCTATTATTTAGGAACTCTTCTTGGATGCCCCCACATGTTCCTATTATTTAGGAATAATTACAAATGTCAATTTACATGTTCATTTCATTCGAATTTAATCTCTATCTAATCCTATTGTTCGGGAACTCTTTCCAAGGACTTAGGAGATACATGAAATATGTCTAGGATTGCAATTAAATGGCATCCTATTCCCAAAAATCACAAGGTTATTTCAACTAAAATCCCTATAAATTCAATAAATACATTTAATATTTCAACTTCTCGAAACTCTCTCACCCTAAAAATCTAGGGTGGGGCCCATATGCCACCTTAGGCATATAAATCCCCCTAGGTGTGACCCATACACCACCTTGGGCATATAAGTCCTGTTAGGACCTTTGTAGGGTTTTAAGTGGGAGATTAAAGTTTTTTATTCAAATTTCAGAAATTTTGACATTTGGGATCTAATAAACAGTAAATAAGATAGGGTGCCTATAAAATCTAAGTCTCACATTCATTTTTTCAACTAGAGAGAGAGAAAAAGACAAGAAATTAAGTAAGCAAGAGATTCAAATCTGCATTCAAGAACAAGGAGCAAGGAAGGTTGAAGTCTTGGAGCAAAACTATAGTGCTTTTTTAGGTCTTCAAGCTCACTTTCATTTCAAGATCAAGCATTGTCAAAGATTGATGATGGCTACCTCTGGAGGATCATGATGGAGTCTAGGTTAGGGAGATACAACTAGCCATTGAACCAAGCCTAATGACTTATTTCCTAAGTGATTACATCTTCCATTATCATTCTACTTTCTTCCTAAAGGAAGGTACATGTATTATTATTGCTTATTAGGGTGATTAGAGATCTCGCAAAGTGAGTCATCACTTGGAATATGTAAACACTAAGAGGGGGGTGAATTAGTGTTTTAATACCTAATTCAATTCAACTATTTTTAAAAATAGATAACTTCTTTGTAATCATGGAATGTTCAATTTCAAGAATGTATTCAAATGTTATAGTCAATATCAGATCTTTAAACCACATGAAAAACTCAAATGTTGCAAAGTACATAAAAGAAGCTACAAGACCAAATTGCATGAATTATGATAACCACATAGATCACAAAAGAACCATAACATAATATTTTTATGAGTGGAAAACCCTCATAGGGATAAAAAACCAATCAATAAAATTACTTCATTGGCTTAACAAAATCCCACTGATTACAAAGCCTCACTAGCTAATTTTTGTGCCTCACTAGAAAATCCTTACTGGCTACCAAATATGCCTCACTAGAAAAGCCTCACTACTATGCAACATGCCTCATTGGAAAAGCATCACTGGATACAAAACATGCCTCACTATCTACACAACATGCATCACTAGCAAAGTCACACTGGCTACACAACATGCCTCACTAGAAAAGAAACCTCACTGGTTATAGGAATGCCTCACTGGAAAAAAAAATTTAGATCAAAATGATTCTAAAAATAAAAAGATAGAGTATAATATTTTTTTCAATACAAAGAATTTCTTGATTATCTCATTTTCATTTGAGACTCAAGAATCTATATATTTACAAATATAACCAGGACTATGAGGTGCTTCAAAATTTCAAAATAGATTGTTAATAAAATATTTTAGCGTAGATATAATAATGACTCCTTGCAGAGTATAAGTCTCATCTTCATCAAACCTCCACATAGTGACTATGCCACTATTTTGTATGCACCAAAGTATCAAATTCCTTTCCCAAAAAATATGTAACTGTCATTCATAAACTTCCATCTCAAAGGTTTATAACTACCCTCTAATCTCAATGCAAGACAACTTTTGTACAGTTTTAAATAACTATTTAACATATGCATAATATTCAATGATTCCCTTTTATGTTTCAATGCCTCAAGTGCAAATATGTACAAATATAAATTCAACATGCTACCCAAGAACAAGGTATACAATCTACATACAATGAATACACATATGCCTCAATGAAAACCCTTATCGACACTACATTGGCATATAGACTATTTCAAGATTGAAACAATGCCATTTTTTTTTAAAACAATAAGAAACCCATAGAAACCTAACAAAAATTAATTTTGAAACATCATAAAAAACCCTTTTTGAAATGAAATGTGATGCATGATAATAAATTTTCTCTTTACATTCAAACCTCATGAAAATGTGAAAAACCTTATGAAACAAAAAAGTATCAAACTCAAATCAGAAAACCACTTTCAAATAATGCAACCTAAAAAAATAGACCACGGTTTTAAAAAAATATGTAATCGCTTTGAATGCAACTCAATCTTGCAAACTGAGAATGATATCACCTAATGACAATGAAAAAACAATACCTAGAATCCACTTCTTTCCACTTCTAGCTGTCATACAATCTTTTCATCAAGATTTCTCATGCCCTAACATGACCGTCATATGTGAACAATGAACTATCTTTGAGCAGTCAAAATGAATTTAAGGTATCATTATGTCGAGACCTTTTTCATTATGTTTTTCCATTTTTGCATGAAAACAAAAACATCATAATGCTCAACTCATTGAGCCAGTCTATCTTTCCAAGTTATTGTTGCCTTAGCCAAACAACCAAGTATTAAGAAAATTCCAACAAGAAACCCAACATCATATAACCTTCGAATATTTACCAAAGTGAATACACAAATTGACATCAATTCTAAACAAACACAATTCCAAAGGTCAAAAGGTTCAACATCATCATAATTTTCATGTTTCCTTTATGCATCCTATTCTAGAAAATTAGAGTAGTGTTTGTTGCATTCTATCTATCATAATCTTAGACACACCTAAGATTTCCACATTCACACACATTTCCATTTCAGATATATACATTCTATCAAGGTATATTTACTAGACTAGGGATTTGACAAAGGCAAACCTTCATAAGAAATCAACCCAATATCTTGTTTCGTAGATTTTTCATACGTTCAGATCCGGAACTGAAGTTTGAAAGATATAAGAGAGAAATGAAAAGTTAGAAGAATAATTTTAGATCCTATTTTTTGAAAAGAAATAGAGTGACTAAATCATCCATCTGACAATACGAGTCCCATTATAGCCCTTTTTACACCTTTTTCTAGATCCTGATCAGTCACCAGAAGATTCTAGGTTCTTACCAGAATCTTGTAGCAAGACTAAATCGCCTACCCTGGTGTATCAATCCCATTGTACTTCAAAAGACAAAATTTCTAAGGTTTAGAGACCTTGTTTTGACCTCTTCATTCTTCCAAGTACTTTTCTATTTCATTCTATTTATTAATCTAACTTCATGTTTTCAGGTTTCTAGGGTTTTGTGCAAGATTGTTTGCATTCTCTTCTTTGAAACTTCATTTAATGGTGAAACCCCATACAATTTAAATAGGAATATGCTAGCCCCTTCCTCAATCAGGTCATTTTGTTGAGGAATCTACGTTCCTAATGAACTAAAGCATGGACTGGGTCCCAAAGTTCCATCTCCTAAAAGGTGGACACCTATTTTTGATTTGGAGAACATTCTAGTCCTAGATCTAGGTTGCATTAACTTTTCATTAGATTTTCTTTAGTTGAATTGCATTTAGGGCTTATAAATGTTGCATTAGTGAAAAGTGCATATATGTTACAATTTTTGAATTTTGCATCATTAAATTTCATTGAAAATATGTAATTGCCAACATTCATTGACCATACATCCTAGAAACCTTAAGATCAACTAAGAATCTACTGAATCTAGTTTAAAAACCCTACTCTGGGACTCATTCGCCCATCTAGGTGGTTTTGTCCATGTATAGGTCATTTTTCTAGATGTCTAGGTATTTTTTTGTTTTTTGTTGTTCACTATCTATAATTTTCAAAAACTCTAAGTGGGACTCATACACCTAGCTAGGCATGTTATTCTTTGATTAGGCCTTAATCTGCATTTTTTCGACATTAAAATCTTGTCATTTATGTTTTTGGTTGCTATCTTTAGATTAATGTTTCAATTTACAAAATTACTATCATTGGCAATATTTTTGTATTTAGTTTTATTTCAAGTACATGTTTTGGATAGAA
Organism: Sequoiadendron giganteum; assembly: GCA_007115665.2. Classification (NCBI taxonomy): domain Eukaryota; kingdom Viridiplantae; phylum Streptophyta; class Pinopsida; order Cupressales; family Cupressaceae; genus Sequoiadendron; species Sequoiadendron giganteum. Next base: position 95,924,643 of record CM021104.1, read on the forward strand.
TTAGATTACTCCACTTTTGTTTCATTTACAACATTCCTTCATAGTTTGATAAGATTAGACTACATTTTTGCATTCATTAGAGAATTAAAACAAAACAAAAAAACATTAAAAAAAAAAACAACCATAACCGGATGAACCCCTTGGAGAAAGTATAGTTATTTGAGTATTTCAAATATATTTTTCCAGGTTAACCTATCCTTCAAGTCCTTAAATAGAGATTAATCTGTCATGTTAGATGAATCACTTGAGGAGTTAATTTCACAAGGTTCATCAACTAAGTCTTGTTATAGAAAATTGAAACAAAGAGAAGTTATTTTTTTCCAAACTTAACGCATCCTTTACCCACCCTCAAACTGATCTCAAACTGAAAATAAACCTGTCCTCATCCTCAAATCACCTAATAATAATGTTTTTCAGTAATCAAGTTAGAATACCATTACTCATACATATAACACTATAAACAATATGGGTAAGTGCACCAATTTGTGACACAATTTTGGCTCTTAAGATGCCACTTTTTGTCTGAAATCAGAAAACTTTGATTGCACGAGAAAATGGAGATAGTTACGCTCAAAATTTCAAGATGTGGCAAGAACAAAAGTTGTAGTGCTCCGAGTCTAGTTTCTAAGATACTATTTTTTTTTGAAATTAATGAATATTAAGGATCTCAAAAAGGGGGAAGGGGAACAGGTCCTATTTTTATAAGAAAAAAAAGCGTAGCACCTGAGGGCTACCCCCTTTTTGATTAACTTTTTTTTAGAATTTCAGAAATCCCAATGGTGAGAAACTGTCTAACACCACGTAGTTTATCCTCATTCTTTTGGATAATTTTTTTTAATGAATATATAATATTTTATGAATTTGCAAAGTGGACACATCCTGAAAAGTCAAAATTTGAGCGTGCTCCCCCCCAATTTTTTTGCAAACTAATCGAAAATTGATATTTTTTTTCATCATGTGTAGAATGGAGTCTAGTTTCAAAAAATGTAATTTGTTTCACGTTCTGATGAATAAGTAAAAATCTATCCTAAACCTAGCACATGTTGGTTTTTTACCAAAATTGAAGGCATTTACAATAGAAGCCATGGATCAAAACCCTAACTAAATCAAAATGAAAAAATAATTATATATTTAGATAGCTAAGAGAGAGGTTAATGCTATGACAATTTTGTTTTAAACTTGCATTGAAAGATGTGCAAATGAGACAGAGAGCACAGACAAAAATATGAAGAAATTTTGCACCGTTTCAAAAAAATCACGTCATATTCATGAAATGGTTGTCCAAAACTTTGGGTCGTATCCCCAATGAAAAATCCAACCCATAGGGTTGTTATTTCCCAATGCAATTTATTTGGCATGTGCCAAATGGGCTACTTCATTTGGTGTGCGCCAAATGTCATTCATGACTTTTGGAATGTATTTTTGTTAACATTTTGATTTTCGCTTTCTCTATCAAGGAAACTATATACATGAAATAAACATTTAAGTATAAGTTGAAATTTACATATGGAAATTTACTTTATTATACTTTAAGTTATATTTCATGTATGTATAGGCAAGATGTTTGATAGTGGTTTCAGATCTCTAGGAGTTATAATGAAAATTCTAGTTTTTGGAAGATCTTAAAATTTTTAGATTTAGTCAAATTTCAGTAATCAACATGTCAAGTTTCAATAATCAGGAGGTCAAATTTTAGTACTCAAAAGGTCAAATTTCATCTTTCTCTCTCTATCTCACTCATTTTCATCTCTTATTCTCTAGACCTCTCTCTCTTTGACTATCTCCATCCCTTTATCTAACAATATCTTCCTTGAGATCAAGAACTATGTCTCTATGTGTCCATCTCTCTCTTCTTCCCTCTCCAATATCTATCTCCCTCCCTCCTTCCCTCTCTACATTTCTCTATCTCTCATCCCTCTCCTTTTATCTCTATATATCTCTCTCTACTCTCTATATCACCTCTCTCTATACCTACCTATCCCTCTCTTCCTCTCTCCCATCTTTCCCTCTCACTCTCTACTTCCCTCTCTCTCTCCTTCCCTCTCTACTCTCTATCTTTCCATTATCTCTCCCCTTCCCTCTCTAGTTCTCTCTATATCAATTCTCTCTCCTTCCCTCCCTCCCTCTCTAATTTTCTCTATCTCCCCCTCTCTCTCCTTCCCTTTCTACTTCTCTCTATTTCACCTATCTTTCCCCCCCTCTCTCTCTCCCTCTCGCTTCCTTTCACCCACCTTTGCTTTCTAATTCTCACTATCTAACCTATCCTTCTATACATATTTCTCTCTCCCAAATCCTCCCCTATCAATCTCTCCACCTTCCTCCTTATCTCTATACTTTTTCAGCTCCATCACACATCTCTATCACCTATCTCACTTCTCTCTTTCCCCTTCCCTCTCTACTCTCTTTCTTTCTATCTCACCCCTTTCTCCCTACCTATCCCTCCTTCCTCTCTCTTATCTCTCTCACATCTCTCTATCCATCCGTACCTCTTCCTCCCTCTCTCCTTCCCTCTATACTTTTTTTTTTCTCTTCCTCCCTCTATCTACCTCCACCTATCTCTATTTTTGTCTCACCTCTCTCTCCCTCCCTCCCTCTCCCTATATCTCTCCCTTCATATATACTTATCTCTACCTAGTTGTCCCTCTATACCTATTTATCTCTCCCTCCTTGCCCCCTCTCTTTCAATATCTTCACCTTTTTTCCTATCTAATTCTCTCCCTATCACCTCTCTCTATCTCCCTCCTCCCTCTATAATCTCTCTATCTCTCCCTCCTCCCCCTCTTTTCTATCTCTCTCCTCTCCCTCTCCCTCTTTCTATCTCTCTTTGCCCTCTCTCTAACTACATATATCTCCTTATATCTATCTCAACTATCCATCTTTACATACCCCTCCTCCTCTCTCTGTCTAACCTACCCCTGTATACTTATTTTTCTCTACCTCTCTATTTCCCTCTCTCAATCTCTCTACCTTTCCTCATTACACCTCTACTTCTCTATC